>CAKAOJ020000326.1:0-510000 GCA_916701645.2 Sebastolobus alascanus
CTTTTTTTTTAACAAAAATTTTGACATACTATACTATGACTTTTTTCATAAAAAATTTTTGACATACTATACTATGACTTTTTTTTCATGAAAATTTCGACATACTATACTATGACTTTTTTTTCAACAAAATTAATCGACATACTATACTATGTTTTTTTCATGAAAATTTCGACATACTATACTATGACTTTTTTTATGAAAATTTTCGACATACTATACTTAAGGTTTTTTTTTACAAAAAATTCACATACTATACTATGACTTTTTTTTTATGAAAATTTTCGACATACTATACTATGACTTTTTTTCATGAAAATTTAAACGACATACTTACTTTTTTTTCATGAAAATCTTCGACATACTATACTATGACTTTTTTTTTAAAAAAATTTTCGACATACTTTCCATGACTTTTTTCATAAAAATTTTCGACATACTATACTATGACTTTTTTTTTATGAAAATTTCGACATACTATACTATGCCCTTTTTTTATGAAAATTTCGACATACTATACTATTACTTTTTTCTCATAAAATGGACATACTATACTGACTTTTTTTTCATGAAAATTTTCGACATACTATACTATGACTTTTTTTTCATGAAATTGTACGACATACTATACTATGACTTTTTTTTCAACAAAATTTTCGACATACTATACTATGACTATTTTTTCATGAAATATTTAGACATACTATACTATGACTTTTTTTTTCAACAAAATTTTCAACATACTATACTATGACTTTTTTTTCATGAAATATTTTGACATACTATACTATGACTTTTTTTCAACAAAAAATTAATCGACATGATACCGTCTTTTTTCATGAAAATTTTCGACATACTATACTATGACTTTTTTTTCATGAAAATTTTCGACATACTATACTATGACTTTTTATTCAACATTTTCGACATACTATACTATGACTTTTTTTTCATGAAAATTTTCGACATACTATACTATGACTTTTTTTTCATGAAAATGTACGACATACTATACTATGACTTTTTTTTCATGAAAATTTTCGACATACTATACTATGACTTTTTTTTCATGAAAATTTTCGACATACTATACTATGACTTTTTTTTCATGAAAATGTACGACATACTATACTATGACTTTTTTTTCATGAAAATTTTCGACATACTATACTATGACCTTTTTTTCATGAAAATGTACGACATACTTTACTATGCCTTTTTTCATGAAAATTTTCGACGTACTATACTATGACTTTTTTAATGAAATATTTCAACATACTATACTATGACTTTTTTTTCAACAAAATTTTCGACATACTATATTATGACTTTTTTTCATGAAATATTTTGACATACTATACTATGACTTTTTTTTTTAAACAAAATTCTCGACATACTATACTATGCCTTTTTTCATGAAAATGTTCGACATACTATACTATGCCTTTTTTCATGACAATTTTGGACATACCATGGTATGACTTTTTTTTCATAAAAATTTTCGACATACTATACTATGACTTTTTTTTCATGAAAATTTTCGACATACTAAACTACGACTATTTTTTCAACAAAATTAATCTACATACTATACTATGTCTTTTTTCATGAAAATCTTCGACATACTATACAATGACTTTTTTCATGAAAATTTTCGACATACTATACTGTAAGGTTTTTTTTCCACAAAATTAAACTACATACTATACTATGAATTTTTTTTCATGAAAATTTTCGACATACTATACTATTACTTTTTTCTCATGAAAATGTACGACATACTATACTATGACTTTTTTTTCATGAAAATTTTCGACATACTATACTATGACTTTTTTCATGAAAATGTACGACATACTATACTATGACTTTTTTTTCATGAAAATTTTCGACATACTATACTATGACTTTTTTTTTAACAAAATTTACGACATATACTATACTATTTTTTTACATAAAATTTTCTACATACTATACTATTTTTTTTCAAAATTTTCGACATTCTATACTATGACTTTTTTTCAACAAAATTAATCGACATACTATACTGTTTTTTTTGAAAATTTCTCGACATACTATACTATTTTTTTTAAATTAAATTATTCGACATTTTTATAAATGACTTTTACATGAAATTTTCGACATACTATACTATGACTTTTTTTCTTGAAAATTTTCGACATACTATACTATGAGTTTTTTTTCATAAAATTTTCGACATACTATACTATGACTTTTTTTTCATAAAATTTTCGACATACTATACTATGACTTTTTTTTCAAAATTTTCGACATACTATACTATGATTTTTTCAACAAAATTTCGACATACTATACTATGACTTTTTTTCAACAAAATTTTTCGACATACTATACTATGACTTTTTCATGAAAATTTTCGACATACTATACTATGACTTTTTTTAGAAAATTTTCGACATACTATACTATGACTTTTTTCATCAACAATTTTGACTACATACTATACTTTTTTTTTATAATTTTCGACATACTATACTATGACTTTTTTTTCAACAAAATTAATTACATACTATACTATGTCTTTTTTCATGAAAATCTTCGACATACTATACTATGACTTTTTTCATGAAAATTTTCGACATACTATACTATACTTTTTTAAAAATTAATCACATACTATAATGACTTTTTTCATGAATTTCATACATACTATGACTTTTTTTTATGAAAATTTTCAACATATATACATGACTTTTTTTTTTGAAATTACGACATACATACATACTATTTCTATGAAAATTTTTGACATACATACTATGACTTCTAAATTACGACATACTATACTATGACCTTTTTTTCATGAAAATTTTCGACATACTATACTATGACTTTTTTTCAAAAATTTTCGACATACTATACTATGACTTTTTTTCAAAAATTAAACGACATACTATAATGTTTTTTCATGAAAATTTTTGACATACTAACTATGACTTTTTTTTCAAAAAATTTTCGACATACTATACTATGCTTTTTTTATAAAAAATTTTTGACATACTATACTATGACTTTTTTTTTATGAAATTTTCGACATACTATACTATTTTTTTTTCAAAAATTCGACATACTATACTATGACTTTTTTTTCATGAAAATTTTTACATACTATACTATGACTTTTTTTTTTAAAAATTTTTTACATACTATAATATGACTTTTTTTTTAAAAAATTTTTGACATACTATACTATGACTTTTTTTTCATGAAAATTTTTGACATACTATACTATGACTTTTTTTTTCAAAAAATTTTTACATACTATACTATGACTTTTTTCATGAAAATTTTTACATACTATACTATGACTTTTTTTCAAAAAATTTCGACATATAACGCTTTTTTTTTATGAAAATTTTCGACATACTAACTATGACTTTTTTTCAAAAATTCACATACTATACTATGTTTTTTTTTAAAAAATTTTCGACATACTATACTATGACTTTTTTCATGAAAATTTTCGACATACTATACTATAATTTTTTTTCAAAATTCACATACTATACTATGACTTTTTTTCAAAAATTTACATACATACTATTTTTTTCATGAAAATGTAAACATAATAATTTCTATCTTTTTATGAAAATTTTGACATACTATACTATGACTTTTTTTTAAAATTCGACATACTATACTATGACTTTTTTCATGAAAATTTCGACATACTATACTATGACTTTTTTTATGAAAATTTTCGACATACTATACTTAAGTTTTTTTTCACAAAATTAACACATACTATACTATGACTTTTTTTTTTGAAAATTTCGACATACTATACTATGACTTTTTTCATGAAAATTATCGACATACTTTACTTGTTTTTCATAAATCTTCGACATACTATACTATGACTTTTTTTTCAACAAAATTTTCGACATACTATACATGACTTTTTCATAAAAATTTTGACATACTATACTATGACTTTTTTTTCATGAAAATTTCGACATACTATACTATGCCTTTTTTCATGAAAATTTTCGACATACTATACTATGACTTTTTTTTCATGAAAATTATCGACATACTATACTATGACTTTTTTTCATGAAAATTTTCGACATACTATACTATGACTTTTTTTTCTACAAAATTAATCGACATACTATACTATGACTTTTTTTCAAGAAAATCTTCGACATACTATACTATGACCTTTTTTTCATGAAAAATTTCGACATACTATACTATGACTTTTTTTTCCAAAAATTAATCGACATACTATACTATGACTTTTTTTTCATGAAAATTTTCGACATACTATACTATGACTTTTTTTTCATGAAAATTTTCGACATACAATACCATGACTTTTTTTCATAAAAATTTCGACATACTATACTATGACTTTTTTTCGTGAAAATTCTCGACATACTATACTATGACTTTTTTCATGAAAATGTACGACATACTATACTATGCCTTTTTTCATGACAATTTCGACATACTATGACTATGACTTTTTTCACAAAAATTTTCGACATACTATACTATGACTTTTTTTTCATGAAAATATCGACATACTAAACTATGACTATTTTTCAACAAAATTATCTACATACTATACTATGTCTTTTTTCATGAAATCTTCGACATACTATACTATGACTTTTTTTCATGAAAATCTTCGACATACTATACAATGATTTTTTTTCAACAAAATTAATCGACATACTATACTATGACTTTTTTCATAAAAATTTCCGACATACTATACTATGACTTTTTTTCATGAAAATTCTCGACATACTATACCATGCCTTTTTTCTCATGAAAATTACGACATACTATACTATGACTTTTTTTTCATGAAAATTTTCGACATACTATACTATGACTTTTTTTTCATGAAAATGTACGACATACTATACTATGACTTTTTTTTCATGAAAATTTTCGACATACTATACTATGACTTTTTTTTCATGAAAATGTACGACATACTATACTATGACTTTTTTCATAAAAATTTTCGACATACTATACTATGACTTTTTTTTCATGAAAATTCTCGACATACTATACCATGCCTTTTTTCATGAAAATTTTCGACATACTATACTATGACTTTTTTTTCATGAAAATGTACGACATACTATACTATGACTTTTTTCATAAAAATTTTCGACATACTATACTATGACTTTTTATTCATGAAAATTTTCGACATACTATACTATGACTATTTTTTCAACAAAATTAATCTACATACTATACTATGTCTTTTTTCATGAAAATCTTCGACATACTATACTATGACTTTTTTCATGAAAATCTTCGACATACTATACTATGACTTTTTTTTCAACAAAATTTTCGACATACTATACCATGACTTTTTTCATAAAAATTTTCGACATACTATACTATGACTTTTTTTTCATGAAAATTCTCGACATACTATACCATGCCTTTTTCTCATGAAAATGTACGACATACTATACTATGACTTTTTTTTCATGAAAATTTTCGACATACTATACTATGACTTTTTTTTCATGAAAATGTACGACATACTATACTATGTCTTTTTTCATGAAAATTTCGACAACTATACTATGACTTTTTTCATGAAAATGTTCGACATACTATACTATACTTTTTTTTTCCATAAAATTTTCGACATACTACTACTATGACTTTTTTTTCATGAAAATTTTCGACATACTATACTATGACTTTTTTTCATGAAAAAATTATCGACTAGACTATACTATGTCTTTTTTCATGAAAATTTCCGACATACTATACTATGACTTTTTTTTCATGAAAATTTTCGACATACTATACATGACTTTTTTCAACAAAATTTTCGACATACTATACTATGACTTTTTTCATGAAAATTCTTCGACATACTATACTATGACTTTTTTCATGAAAAATGTACGACATACTATACTATGACTTTTTTTCATGAAAAATTTCGACATACTATACTATGACTTTTTTTTCATGAAAATTCTCGACATACTATACTATGCCTTTTTTCATGAAAATGTTCGACATATTATACTATGCCTTTTTTCATGACAATTTTGGACATACCATGGTATGACTTTTTTCATAAAAATTTTCGACATACTATACTATGACTTTTTTTTCATGAAAATTTTCGACATACTAAACTATGACTATTTTTTCAACAAAATTAATCTACATACTATACTATGTCTTTTTTCATGAAAATCTTCGACATACTATACTATGACTTTTTTCATGAAAATTTTCGACATACTATACTGTAAGGTTTTTTTTCCACAAAATTAACTACATACTATACTATGACTTTTTTTTCATGAAAATTTTCGACATACTATACTATGACTATTTTTTCATGAAAATTAATCGACATACTTTACTGTGTTTTTTCATGAAAATCTTCGACATACTATACTATGACTTTTTTTCATGAAAATTTTCGACATACTATACTATGTCTTTTTTCATGAAAATCTTCGACATACTATACTATGACTATTTTTTCATGAAAATTAATCGACATACTATACTATGTCTTTTTTCAAGAAAATCTTCGACATACTATACTATGACTTTTTTTACAACAAAATTTTCGACATACTATACCATGACTTTTTTCATAAAAATTTTCGACATACTATACTATGACTTTGTTTTCATGAAATATTTTGACATACTATACTATGACTTTTTTTTCATCAAAATTTTCGACATACTATACTATGACTTTTTTTTCATGAAATATTTTGACATACTATACTATGCCTTTTTTCATGAAAATTTTCGACATACTATACTATGACTTTTTTTTAATGAAATATTTTGACATACTATACTATGACTTTTTTTTCATAAAATATTTCAACATACTATACTATGACTTTTTTTTCAACAAAATTTTCGACATACTATACTATGACTTATTTCAACAAAATTTTCGACATACTATACTATGACTTTTTTCATGGAACTTTTCGACATACTATACTATGACTTTTTTTCATGAAAATTTTCGACATACTATACAATGACTTTTTTTTCAACAAAATTAATCGACATACTATACTATGCCTTTTTTCATGAAAATGTCCGACATACTATACTATGACCTTTTTTTCATGAAAATTTTCGACATACTATACTATAAGGTTTTTTTTCCAAAAAATTAATCTACATACTATACTATGACTTTTTTTTCATGAAAATTTTCGACATACTATACTATGACTTTTTTTTCAACAAAATTTTCGACATACTATACCATGACTTTTTTCATAAAAATTTTCGACATACTATACTATGACTTTTTTTTCATGAAATATTTTGACATACTATACTATGCCTTTTTTCATGAAAATTTTCGACATACTATACTATGACTTTTTTTTAATGAAATATTTTGACATACTATACTATGACTTTTTTTTCATGAAATATTTCAACATACTATACTATGACTTTTTTTTAAACAAAATTTTCGACATACTATACTATGACTTTTATTTCAACAAAATTTTCGACATACTATACTATGACTTTTTTCATGGAACTTTTCGACATACTATACTATGACTTTTTTTCATGAAAATTTTCGACATACTATACAATGACTTTTTTTTCAACAAAATTAATCGACATACTATACTATGCCTTTTTTCATGAAAATGTCCGACATACTATACTATGACTATTTTTTCAACAAAATTAATCGACATACTATACTATGTCTTTTTTCATGAAAATCTTCGACATACTATACTGTGACCTTTTTTTCATGAAAATTTTCGACATACTATACTATGACTATTTTTTCATGAAAATTAATCGACATACTTTACTGTGTTTTTTCATGAAAATCTTCGACATACTATACTATGACTTTTTTTCATGAAAATTTTCGACATACTATACTATGACTATTTTTTCCACAAAATTAAACTACATACTATACTATGTCTTTTTTCATGAAAATCTTCGACATACTATACTATGACTTTTTTCATGAAAATTTTCGACATACTATACTATAAGGTTTTTTTTCCACAAAATTAACTACATACTATACTATGACTTTTTTTTCATGAAAATTTTCGACATACTATACTATGACTATTTTTTCATGAAAATTAATCGACATACTTTACTGTGTTTTTTCATGAAAATCTTCGACATACTATACTATGACTTTTTTTCATGAAAATTTTCGACATACTATACTGACTATTTTTTCAACAAAATTAATCGACATACTATACTATGTCTTTTTTCATGAAAATCTTCGACATACTATACTATGACTATTTTTTCATGAAAATTAATCGACATACTATACTATGTCTTTTTTCAAGAAAATCTTCGACATACTATACTATGACTTTTTTTACAACAAAATTTTCGACATACTATACCATGACTTTTTTCATAAAAATTTTCGACATACTATACTATGATTTTGTTTTCATGAAATATTTTGACATACTATACTATGACTTTTTTTTCATCAAAATTTGACATACTATACTATGACTTTTTTTTCATGAAAATTTTCGACATACTATACTATGACTTTATTTTCATGAAATATTTTGACATACTATACTATGACTTTTTTTCAACAAAATTAATCGACATACTATACTATGACTTTTTTTTCATGAAAATTTTCGACATACTATACTATGACTTTATTTTCATGAAATATTTTGACATACTATACTATGACTTTTTTTCATGAAAATTCTCGACATTCTATACTATGACTATTTTTTCAACAAAATTAATCGACATACTATACTGTCTTTTTTCATGAAAATCTTCGACATACTATACTATGACTTTTTTCATGAAAATTTTCAACATACTATACTATAAGGTTTTTTTTCCAAAAAATTAATCTACATACTATACTATGACTTTTTTTTCATGAAAATTTTCGACATACTATACTATGACTATTTTTTCATGAAAATTAATCGACATACTATACTGTCTTTTTTCATGAAAATCTTCGACATAATATACTATGACTTTTTTTACAACAAAATTTTCGACATACTATACCATGACTTTTTTCAGAAAATTTTCGACATACTATACTATGACTTTTTTCATGAAAATTTTCGACATACTATACTATACTTTTTTTTCATGAAAATTATCGACATACTATACTATGACTTTTTTTTCATGAAAATTTTCGACATACTATACTATGACTTTTTTTCATGAAAATTTCGACATACTATACTATGACTTTTTTTCATGAAAATTTTCGACATACTATACTATGACTATTTTTTCAACAAAATAATCGACATACTATACTATGTCTTTTTTCATGAAAATTTCGACATACTATACTTGACTTTTTTTCATGAAATTTCGACATACTTACATGCTTTTTTCATAAAATTTTCGACATACTATACTATACTTTTTTTTAAAAATTTTCGACATACTATCTATGACTTTTTTTCATAAAATTTTCGAATACTATACTATGACTTTTTTTTCATGAAAATTTTACATACTATACTATGATTTTTTTAAAAATTTCGACATTATTTACTTTTTTTAAATTTTCGACATACTTACTATGATTTTTTTATAAAATTTTCGACATACTATACTATGACTTTTTTTCAAAAATTTGACATACTATACTATGACTTTTTTTCAACAAAATTATCGACATACTATATTTTTTTTCATAAAACTTGACATATTAATGATTTTTTTCATAAATTTGACATACTATATAAATTTTTTTCACAAAATATTTTTTGAAATATCATACTTTTTTATAAAATTTTTTCCATAAATTATTTTTTTATAAATTTTTTTTATAAAATTTTCAATAAAATTTTTACTATAAAATTTTTATATGAAAATTTACTTTTTTTATGAAATTTTTTACAAAATTAAATACTTGACTTTTTTTTAAAAATTTCGACATACTATACTATGCTTTTTTTCATGAAAATTTTCGACATACTATACTATACTTTTTTTCAGAAAATTATCGACATACTATACTATGTTTTTTTCAAAAAATTTCGACATATATACTATACTTTTTTTAAAAAATTTTGACATACTATACTATTTTTTTATAAAATTTTCGACATACTATACTATGACTTTTTTTTCAAAATTTTGAATACTATATATTTTTTTTAAAAATTTTGACATACTATACTATGACTTTTTTTCATGAAAATTTCGACATACTATACTATGACTTTTTTTTCAAAAATTTTCGACATACTATACTATGACTTTTTTTTCATGAAAATTTTCGACATACTTTATACTTTTTTATGAAAATTTTCGACATACTATATATGATTTTTTTCATACTAATTACTTTTTTTTAAAATTTATACTTACTATGACTTTTTTTATAAAAATTTATTACAACTATCTTTTTTTTATAAAATTTTCAATATTATACTTTTTTTATAAAATTTTTCATAAATTTAAATACTATACTTTTTTTTTTCAAAAAATTTTCGACATAATACTATGACTTTTTTTCATGAAAATTTTCGACATACTATACTATGATTTTTTTTCATGAAAATTTCGAATACTATACTATGATTTTTTTTCATGAAAATTTTCGACATACTATACTATGACTTTTTTTATAAAATTCGACATACTATACTACTTTTTTTTCATGAAAATTTTCGACATACTATACTAAATTTTTTTTAAATATTTACATACTATCTATGACTTTTTTTTCAAAAATTTTCGACATACTTATAACTTTTTTTTAATAATTTTCGACATACTATACTTGACTTTTTTATCATGAAATTTTTTTTTACATAATACTATGACCTTTTTTTCAATAAAATTTTCATAATATACTATGACTTTTTTTTCATGAAAATTTTCGACATACTATACTAAGGTTTTTTATCCAAAATTATTACAATACTATACTATGACTTTTTTTTCATGAAAATTTTCGACATACTATACTATGACTTTTTTTTCATAAAATTTTCGACATACTATACTATGACTTTTTTTTCATAAAATTTTGACATACTATAATATGACTTTTTTTTCCACAAAATTAATCGACATACTATACTATGTCTTTTTTCATGAAATCTTCGACATACTATACTATGACTTTCTTTTCATGATATATTTCAACATACTATAATATGACTTTTTTTTCAACAAATTTTCGACATACTATACTATGACTTTTTTCATAAAAAATTGACATACTATACTATGACTATTTTCTTAACAAAATTAATCGACATACTATACTATGTCTTTTTTCATGAAAATCTTCGACATACTATACTATGACTATTTTTTCATGAAAATTAATCGACATACTATACTATGTCTTTTTTCAATAAAATCTTCGACATACTATACTATGACTTTTTTTTAATGAAAATATTCGACATACTATACTATGACTTTTTTTTAATGAAAATATTCGACATACTATACTATGACTTTTTTTCATGAAAATTTTTGACATACTATACTATGACTTTTTTTTCAACAAAATTAATCGACATACTATACTATGACTTTTTTCATGAAATCTTCGACATACTATACTATGACTTTTTTTAACAATATTTTCGACATACTATACTATAAGGTTTTTTTTCCAAAAAATTAATCGACATACTATACTATAAGGTTTTTTTTCCAAAAAATTAATCGACATACTATACTATGTCTTTTTTCATGAAAATCTTCGACATACTATACTATGACTTTTTTTACAACAAAATTTTCGACATACTATACCATGACTTTTTTCATAAAAATTTTCGACATACTATACTATGACATTTTTTTCATGAAAATTTTCGACATACTATACTATGACTATTTTTTCAACAAAATTAATCGACATACTATACTATGTCTTTTTTCATGAAAATCTTCGACATACTATACTATGACTTTCTTTTCATGATATATTTCAACATACTATAATATGACTTTTTTTTCAACAAAATTTTCGACATACTATACTATGACTTTTTTCGTAAAAATTTTCGACATACTATACTATGACTATTTTTTTAACAAAATTAATCGACATACTATACTATGTCTTTTTTCATGAAAATCTTCGACATACTATACTATGTCTTTTTTCATGAAAATCTTCAACATACTATACTATGACTTTTTTTTCAACAAAATTTTCGACATACTATACTATGACTTTTTTCATGAAAATTTTCGACATACTATACTATGACTTTTTTTTCATGAAAATGTACGACATACTATACTAGGACTTTTTTTTCGTGAACATTTTCGACATACTATACTAGGACTTTTCTTTAAAATGTACGACATACTATACTATGCCTTTTTTCATGAAAATTTTCGACATACTATACTATAAATTTTTTTTAATGAAATATTTCAACATACTATACTATGACTTTTTTTTCAACAAAATTTTCGACATACTATATTATGACTTTTTTTTCATGAAATAATTCGACATACTATACTATGACTTTTTTTTCATGAAAATGTACGACACACTATACTATGACCTTTTTTTCATGAAAATGTACGACATAATATACTATGCCTTTTTTCATGAAAATTTTCGACATACTATACTATAAGGTTTTTTATCCACAAAATTAATCTACATACTATACTATGACTTTTTTTTCATGAAAATGTACGACATACTATACTATGACTTTTTTTTCATGAAAATTTTCGACATACTATACTATGACTTTCTTTTCATGATATATTTCAACATACTATAATATGACTTTTTTTTCCACAAAATTAATCGACATACTATACTATGTCTTTTTTCATGAAAATCTTCGACATACTATACTATGACTTTCTTTTCATGATATATTTCAACATACTATAATATGACTTTTTTTTCAACAAAATTTTCGACATACTATACTATGACTTTTTTCATAAAAAATTTTGACATACTATACTATGACTA
Source organism: Sebastolobus alascanus (assembly GCA_916701645.2). Classification (NCBI taxonomy): domain Eukaryota; kingdom Metazoa; phylum Chordata; class Actinopteri; order Perciformes; family Sebastidae; genus Sebastolobus; species Sebastolobus alascanus. Next base: position 13,025 of record CAKAOJ020000326.1, read on the forward strand.
TTTTCTTAACAAAATTAATCGACATACTATACTATGTCTTTTTTCATGAAAATCTTCGACATACTATACTATGACTATTTTTTCATGAAAATTAATCGACATACTATACTATGTCTTTTTTCAAGAAAATCTTCGACATACTATACTATGACTTTTTTTTAATGAAAATATTCGACATACTATACTATGACTTTTTTTTAATGAAAATATTCGACATACTATACTATGACTTTTTTTCATGAAAATTTTTGACATACTATACAATGACTTTTTTTTCAACAAAATTAATCGACATACTATACTATGTCTTTTTTCATGAAAATCTTCGACATACTATACTATGACTTTTTTTACAACAATATTTTCGACATACTATACTATAAGGTTTTTTTTCCAAAAAATTAATCGACATACTATACTATAAGGTTTTTTTTCCAAAAAATTAATCGACATACTATACTATGTCTTTTTTCATGAAAATCTTCGACATACTATACTATGACTTTTTTTACAACAAAATTTTCGACATACTATACCATGACTTTTTTCATAAAAATTTTCGACATACTATACTATGACATTTTTTTCATGAAAATTTTCGACATACTATACTATGACTATTTTTTCAACAAAATTAATCGACATACTATACTATGTCTTTTTTCATGAAAATCTTCGACATACTATACTATGACTTTCTTTTCATGATATATTTCAACATACTATAATATGACTTTTTTTTCAACAAAATTTTCGACATACTATACTATGACTTTTTTCGTAAAAATTTTCGACATACTATACTATGACTATTTTTTTAACAAAATTAATCGACATACTATACTATGTCTTTTTTCATGAAAATCTTCGACATACTATACTATGACTATTTTTTCATGAAAATTAATCGACATACTATACTATGTCTTTTTTCAAGAAAATCTTCGACATACTATACTATGACTTTTTTTTAATGAAAATATTCGACATACTATACTATGACTTTTTTTCATGAAAATTTTCGACATACTATAAAATGACTTTTTTTTCAACAAAATTAATCGACATACTAAACTATGCCTTTTTTCATGAAAATGTCCGACATACTATACTATGACTTCTTTTCATGAAAATTTTCGACATACTATACTAAGACTATTTTTTCAACAAAATTAATCGACATACTATACTGTCTTTTTTCATGAAAATCTTCGACATACTATACTATGACTTTTTTTATGAAAATCTTCGACATACTATACTATGACTATTTTTTCATGAAAATTAATCGACATACTATACTGTCTTTTTTCAAGAAAATCTTCGACATACTATACTATGACTTTTTTTTAATGAAAATATTCGACATACTATACTATGACTTTTTTTCATGAAAATTTTCGACATACTATACAATGACTTTTTTTTCAACAAAATTAATCGACATACTATACTATGCCTTTTTTCATGAAAATGTCCGACATACTATACTATGACTTCTTTTAATGAAAATTTTCGACATACTATACTAAGACTATTTTTTCAACAAAATTAATCGACATACTATACTGTCTTTTTTCAAGAAAATTTTCGACATACTATACCATGACTTTTTTCATAAAAATTTTCGACATACTATACAATGACTTTTTTTTCATGAAAATTCTCACCTACTATACTATGACTATTTTTTCAACAAAATTAATCGACATACTATACTATGTCATTTTTCATGAAAATCTTCGACATACTATACTATGACTTTTTTCATGAAAATTTTCGACATACTATACTATAAGGTTTTTTTTCCAAAAAATTAATCTACATACTATACTATGACTATTTTTTCATGAAAATTAATCGACATACTATACTATGTCTTTTTTCATGAAAATCTTCGACATACTATACTATGACTTTTTTTACAACAAAATTTTCGACATACTATACCATGACTTTTTTCATAAAAATTTTCGACATACTATACTATGACTTTTTTTTCATGAAAATTTTCGACATACTATACTATGACTATTTTTTCAACAAAATTAATCGACATACTATACTATGTCTTTTTTCATGAAAATCTTCGACATACTATACTATGACTATTTTTTCATGAAAATTAATCGACATACTATACTGTCTTTTTTCACGAAAATCTTCGACATACTATACTATGACTTTTTTTACAACAAAATTTTCGACATACTATACCATGACTTTCATCATAAAAATTTTAGACATACTATACTATGACTTATTTTTCATGAAATATTTTGACATACTATACTATGACTTTTTTTCAACAAAATTAATCGACATATGATAGTCTTTTTTCATGAAAATCTTCGACATACTATACTATGACTTTTTTTTCAACAAAATTTTCGACATACTATACTATGACTTTTTTCATGAAAATTTTCGACATACTATACTTTAAGGTTTTTTTTCCACAAAATTAAACTACATACTATACTATGACTTTTTTTTCTTGAAAATTTTCGACATACTATACTATGACTATTTTTTCAGGAAAAATTAATCGACATACTTTACTGTGTTTTTTCATGAAAATCTTCGACATACTATACTATGACTTTTTTTTCAACAATTTTCGACATACTATACTATGACTTTTTTTTCATGAAAATTCTCGACATTCTATACTATGACTATTTTTTCAACAAAATTAATCGACATACTATACTATGTCTTTTTTCATGAAAATCTTCGACATACTATACTATGACTTTTTTTTCATGAAAATTTTCGACATACTATACTATGACTTTTTTTTCATGAAAATGTACGACATACTATACTATGACTTTTTTTTCAACAAAATTTTCGACATACTATACTATGACTTTTTTTCAACAAAATTAATCGACATATAATACTATGTATTTTTTCATGAAAATCTTCGACATACTATACTATGACTTTTTTTTCAAGAAAATTTTCGACATACTATACTATGACTTTTTTTTCATGAAAATGTACGACATACTATACTATGCCTTTTTTCATGAAAATTTTCGACATACTATACTATGACTTTTCTTTCATGAAAATGTACGACATACTATACTATGACTTTTTTTTCAACAAAATTTTCGACATACTATACTATGACTTTTTTTTCATGAAATATTTTGACATAATATACTATGACTTTTTTTCAACAAAATTAATAGACATATGATAGTCTTTTTTCATGAAAATGTACGACATACTATACTATGACTTTTTTTTCGTGAAAATTTTTGACATACTATACTATGACTTTTTTCATGAAAATGTACGACATACTATACTATGCCTTTTTTCATGAAAATTTTCGACATACTATACTATAAATTTTTTTTTAACGAAATATTTCAACATACTATACTATGAATTTTTTTTCAACAAAATTTTCGACATACTATATTATGACTTTTTTCATGAAATATTTTGACATACTATACTATGACTTTTTTTCAACAAAGTTTTCAACATACTATACTATGACTTTTTTTTCATGAAATATTTCAACATACTATACTATGACTTTTTTTTCAACAAAAGTTTCGACATACTATACTATGACTTTTATTTCAACAAAATTTTCGCCATACTATACTATGACTTTTTTCATGGAACTTTTCGACATACTATACTATGACTTTTTTTTTAATGAAAATATTCGACATAGTATACTATGACTTTTTTCATGAAAATGTTCGACATACTCTACTATTACTTTTTTCATGAAAATGTCCGACATACTATACTATGACTTTTTTTCATGAAAATTTTCGACATACTATACTATGACTATTTTTTCAACAAAATTAATCGACATACTATACTATGACTTTTTTTTATGTAAATTTTCGACATACTATACTATGACTTTTTTTTCAACAAAATTTTCAACATACTATACCATGACTTTTTTCATAAAAATTTTCGACATACTATACTATAAGGTTTTTTTTCCAAAAAATTAATCTACATACTATACTATGACTTTTTTTTCATGAAAATTTTCGACATACTATACTGTCTTTTTTCATGAAAATCTTCGACATACTATACTATGACTTTTTTTACAACAAAATTTTCGACATACTATACCATGATTTTTTTCATAAAAAATTTCGACATACTATACTATGACTTTTTTTTCATGAAAATTCTCGACATACTATACTATGCCTTTTTTCATGAAAATGTCCGACATACTATACTATGACTTTTTTTCATGAAAATTTTCGACATACTATACTATGACTATTTTTTCAACAAAATTAATCGACATACTATACTATGTATTTTTTCATGAAAATCTTCGACATACTATACTATAAGGTTTTTTTTCCACAAAATTAATCTACATACTATACTATGACTTTTTTTTCAACAAAAGTTTCGACATACTATACTATGACTTTTATTTCAACAAAATTTTCGCCATACTATACTATGACTTTTTTCATGGAACTTTTCGACATACTATACTATGACTTTTTTTTTAATGAAAATATTCGACATACTATACTATGACTTTTTTCATGAAAATGTTCGACATACTATACTATGACTTTTTTCATGAAAATGTCCGACATTCTATACTATGACTTTTTTTTCATAAAAATATTCGACATACTATACTATGACTTTTTTTTCAACAAAATTTTCAACATACTTTACCATGACTTTTTTCATAAAAATTTTCGACATACTATACTATAAGGTTTTTTTTCCAAAAAATTAATCTACATACTATACTATGACTTTTTTTCATGAAAATTTTCGACATACTATACTATGACTATTTTTTCATGAAAATTAATCGACATACTATACCAGGGGTGCCCACACTTTTTCAGCATGCGAGCTACTTATAAAATGACCAAGTCAAAATGATCTACCTACTATAAAAATGCAAAACATATATTTATTTATAAATATATTGAGTATTCTTTATATGTACAATATATGTTGGTGTACCTTGCATAACTGCATGAACCCATATTGTACAATATAACTCTGTACATTTTTTGTCATTACCTTACTCTGATGACTTGCACTGAATGGAATCAGCTAGGGATGCATAGTCCGGACAGTAGCTGCTGATAGCCAGCCTCAAGCACACTTCCAAATGATCATCAGTCAAGGTGGAACGGTATTTGGACTTAATAATCTTCATGTGGGACAAGGCTGACTCGCATAAATAAGTGGAGCCGAATAATGCAGTCATGGAGGTAGCACATTTCCTCATGTTGGGGTACTTTTCCTCTGTGAGTAAGTTCCAGAACTGTCCATGAGCCCTGGACTTAAGCTGAATGTCAGTTTGTAGTGTCAAAATCTCATCCTCCACTCCAGATGAGTTCAGGTGAAACAGTGTTGCAATTTTTGATGCGAGTGAATCAACCTCAGCATCTTCCCGAAAAGGGTAGCACATGAATGTAGCGACTGGCTCCAGTAAAACAAACAAACAAAATGCGCTTGTTTGCGCATGCGTGGTCCCCCATGTGTCAGAAAAGATCAGATGTCAGACTGGCTGCCCTGTATGTCAATCAAGTGACAAATTTCATAGTGAGGATGGATGATAGGCTGACGTCTATTTATTTTTTTAATTTTTTTTTTTTTTTAAATTTTTTTTTTTTTAAATTTTTTTTTTTTTTTTTTTTTTTTTTTAATGCCATGCGATCTACCCACACTACCTTCGCGATCGACCGGTAGATCGCGATCGACGTATTGGGCACCCCTGTACTATACTATGTCTTTTTTCATGAAAATCTTCGACATACTATACTATGACTTTTTTTACAACAAAATTTTCGACATACTATACCATGACTTTTTTCATAAAAAATTTCGACATACTATACTATGACTTTTTTTTCATGAAAATTCTCGACATACTATACTATGCCTTTTTTCATGAAAATGTTCGACATACTATACTATGCCTTTTTTCATGACAATTTTGGACATACCATGGTATGACTTTTTTTTCATAAAAATTTTCGACATACTATACTATGACTTTTTTTTCATGAAAATTTTCGACATACTAAACTATGACTATTTTTTCAACAAAATTAATCTACATACTATACTATGTCTTTTTTCATGAAAATCTTCGACATACTATACTATGACTTTTTTCATGAAAATTTTCGACATACTATACTGTAAGGTTTTTTTTCCACAAAATTAACTACATACTATACTATGACTTTTTTTTCATGAAAATTTTCGACATACTATACTATGACTATTTTTTCATGAAAATTAATCGACATACTTTACTGTGTTTTTTCATGAAAATCTTCGACATACTATACTATGACTTTTTTTTCAACAACATTTTCGACATACTATACCATGACTTTTTTCATAAAAATTTTCGACATACTATACTATGACTTTTTTTTCATGAAAATTCTCGACATTCTATACTATGACTATTTTTTCAACAAAATTAATCGACATACTATACTGTCTTTTTTCATGAAAATCTTCGACATACTATACTATGACTTTTTTCATGAAAATTTTCAACATACTATACTATAAGGTTTTTTTTCCAAAAAATTAATCTACATACTATACTATGACTTTTTTTTCATGAAAATTTTCGACATACTATACTATGTCTTTTTTCATGAAAATCTTCGACATACTATACTATGACTTTTTTTACAACAAAATTTTCGACATACTATACTATGACTTTTTTTTCATGAAAATTAATCGACATACTATACTATGTCTTTTTTCATGAAAATCTTCGACATACTATACTATGACTTTTTTTACAACAAAATTTTCGACATACTATACCATGACTTTTTTCATAAAAAATTTCGACATACTATACTATGACTTTTTTTTCATGAAAATTCTCGACATACTATACTATGCCTTTTTTCATGAAAATGTTCGACATACTATACTATTACTTTTTTCTCATGAAAATGTACGACATACTATACTATGACTTTTTTTTCATGAAAATTTTCGACATACTATACTATGACTTTTTATTCAACATTTTCGACATACTATTATGACTTTTTTCATGAAAATTTCGACATACTATACTATGACTTTTTTTTCATAAAATTTTCGACTACTATACTATGACTTTTTTTCATGAAATTTTTGACATACTTATATTTTTTTTAAAAATTACATCTATACTATGACTTTTTTTTCAATAAAATTATCGACATACTTACTATACTTTATTTTCATGAAATATTTTGACATACTATACTATGACTTTTTTTCATGAAAATTTCGACATTTATTTGAATTTTTTACAAAATTAATACATACTATACTTCTTTTTTCATAAAATCTTCGACATACTATACTATGACTTTTTATGAAAATTTATACTTCTTTATAAATTTTTTTTCAAAAACTATCTATTTTTATAATATGACTTTACTAATTCTATGTCTTTTTCATGAAAATCTTCGACATACTATACTATGACTTTTTTTTCATGAAAATTTTCGACATACTATACTGTAAGGTTTTTTTTCCACAAAATTAATCTACATACTATACTGTCTTTTTTCATGAAAATCTTCGACATACTATACTATGACTTTTTTCATGAAAATTTTCGACATACTATACTGTAAGGTTTTTTTCCAAAAAATTAATCTACATACTATACTATGACTTTTTTTTCATGAAAATTTTCGACATACTATACTATGACTATTTTTTCATGAAAATTAATCGACATACTTTACTGTTTTTTCATGAAAATCTTCGACATACTTAAATCTTCGACATACTATACTATGACTTTTTTTTCATGAAAATTTTCGACATACTATACTGTAAGGTTTTTTTTCCACAAAATTAATCTACATACTATACTGTCTTTTTTCATGAAAATCTTCGACATACTATACTATGACTTTTTTCATGAAAATTTTCGACATACTATACTGTAAGGTTTTTTTTCCACAAAATTAAACTACATACTATACTATGACTTTTTTTTCATGAAAATTTTCGACATACTATACTATGACTATTTTTTCATGAAAATTAATCGACATACTTTACTGTGTTTTTTCATGAAAATCTTCGACATACTTTACTATGACTTTTTTTTCAACAAAATTTTCGACATACTATACCATGACTTTTTTCATAAAAATTTTCGACATACTATACTATGACTTTTTTTTCATGAAAATTCTCGACATACTATACCATGACATGACAATTTTGGACATTCTATACTATGACTATTTTTTCAACAAAATTAATCGACATACTATACTGTCTTTTTTCATGAAAATCTTCGACATACTATACTATGACTTTTTTTTTATGAAAATGTACGACATACTATACTATGACTTTTTTTTCATGAAAATATTCGACATACTATACTATGACTTTTTTCATGAAAATGTTCGACATACTATACTATGACTTTTTTTATGTAAATTTTCGACATACTATACTATAAGGTTTTTTTTCCACAAAATTAATCTACATACTATACTATGACTTTTTTTTCATAAAAATATTCGACATACTATACTATGACTTTTTTTTCAACAAAATTTTCGACATACTATACCATGACTTTTTTGATAAAAATTTTCGACATACTATACTATGATTTTTTTTTTCATGAAAATTCTCGACATACTATACTATGACTATTTTTTCAACAAAATTAATCGACATACTATACTATGTCTTTTTTCATGAAAATCTTCGACATACTATACTATGACTTTTTTCATGAAAATTTTCAACATACTATACTAAAAGGTTTTTTTTCCAAAAAATTAATCTACATACTATACTATGACTTTTTTTACAACAAAATTTTCGACATACTATACTGACTTTTTTTTCATGAAAATTCTCGACATACTATACTAGGACTATTTTTTCAACAAAATTAATCGACATACTATACTATGTCTTTTTTCATGAAAATCTTTGACATACTATACTATGACTTTTTTTTTATGAAAATGTACGACATACTATACTATGACTTTTTTTTCATGAAATATTTCAACATACTATACTATGACTTTTTTTTCCCAAAATTTTCGACATACTATAATATGACTTTTATTTCAACAAAATTTTCGACATACTATACCATGACTTTTTTCATGGGACTTTTCGACATACTATACTATGACTTTTTTTTCATGAAAATATTCGACATACTATACTATGACTTTTTTCATGAAAATGTTCGACATACTATACTATGACTTTTTTTCATGAAAATTTTCGACATACAATACAATGACTTTTTTTTCAACAAAATTAATCGACATACTATACTATGTCTTTTTTCATGAAAATCTTCGACATACTATACTATGACTTTTTTTTCCACAAAATTTTCGACATACTATACTATGACTTTTTTTTCATGAAAATTCTCGACATACTATACTATGACTATTTTTTCAACAAAATTAATCGACATACTATACTATGTCTTTTTTCATGAAAATCTTCGACATACTATACTATGACTATTTTTTCAACAAAATTAATCGACATACTATACTATGTCTTTTTTCATGAAAATTTTCGACATACTATACTATAAGGTTTTTTTTCCAAAAAATTAATCTACATACTATACTATGACTTTTTTTTCATGAAAATTCTCGACATACTATACTGTGCCTTTTTTCATGAAAATGTACAGCATACTATACTATGACTTTTTTTTCATGAAAATTTTCGACATACTATACTATGACTTTTTTTTCATGAAATATTTCAACCTACTATACTATGACTTTTTTTTCCCAAAATTTTCGACATACTATAATATGACTTTTATTTCAATACTATACAATGACTTTTTTTTCAACAAAATTTTCGACATACTATACCATGACTTTTTTCATAAAAATTTTCGACATACTATACTATGCCTTTTTTTCATGAAAATTCTCGATATACTATACTATGCCTTTTTTCATGAAAATTTTCGACATACTATACTATGACTTTTTTTTTTATTTTTTTGACATAGTATACTATGACTTTTTTTTATTTTTTTCGACATACTAAACTGACTTTTTTTCGACATACTACACAATCACTTTTTTCATTTTTTTCGACATACTATACTGACAATTTTTCAACATACTATACTATGACTTTTATTTTTTTCGACATACTATACTATGAATTTTTTCGAGATACTATAATATGCCTTTTTTCATTTATTCAACATACCATATGACTTTTTTCGACATACTATACTATGACTTTTTTTTTACATACTATACTATGACTTATTTTTTCAACATACTATACTATAACATTTTTCAACATACTATACCATGACTTTTTTTTTATTTTTCGCAATACTATACTGACTTTTTTATTGTTTTCGACATAATTTACTGACTTTTTTCAACATACTATACTTTGATTTTTTTTTCGACATTCTAGAGTGATTTTTTTTTCAGTATACTATACTATGACTTTTTTTCGACATACTATATTATGACTTTTTTTATTTTTTTGAACATACTATTCTATGACTTTGTTTATTTTTTTAGACATACTATACTATGACTTTTTTTTTTTTTTCGACATACCATACCGTGGCTTTTTCCGACATCCTATGCTATGAGTTGTTTGACATACTATACTAACTCGTTAATTATTTTTTTAGAACATACTACACAGAATACAGGAAGGGTTGTCTGAAAGAGAATGGGATTTATTCCAATCTTTTTTGAGAGTGAAGATGGGGGAATGATACACTCAAGTTATTGCCGGGGGGAATGAGGATGGTGGAAAAGCCGTTGAGCGTGGAGGAACAGGAACGAGGCAGAGGAAAGGAGGATTGTTGGTGAATGGGCAGGTAATGCAGATTGGTTGTAGGGCAGGTGAAGATGCTGTGATCCTAGACACAGGAGAAAAAGCAGAATAACAAGGCAATGATAAGTTATACGAATAATGGCCTTAGTGCAAGCATCTACCACTAGAGTGGAAACAACTATTGATGAGTGGGTGAGGTGCCACGGTTGAAATGCTGTTGAGCTGGATGGATGGCAGGTGAGTGAGCTGACATATGACATACTATACTACGACGAATACATGACTTACTATCACTTTTTCATGACATACTTTACCATGACTTTTTTCATGACTTTTGTGACATACTCTACTATGACCCTTTTATGACACACTATTAGGGGTGTGACTCACACTCACTCAGCTCACGATACGATACGATACACGATATTGGGTTCACGATCTCGATACGATACGATATCATAACAATAATACACGTGTTTACAGTTAGCTGTTAGCCGCCGAGCTAACGCGCCCTGCTCATGTAAACATAGCGGCGGAGGATGAGAGACAGCGGACAGAGCAGATTGAAACGTTGCTTTCCTACATGTTTAACTGTTTCATCGTGTTTATGCTTGTTGAACAGGTGTAATAACGTATCTTGGCTTTACACTTGCAAAGTTTTATTTTACTTACTACAGCAACGAGCGTAGCGTCAACTCATCTCTCCACCGCAGCCTCTCTGATCAGCTGTTCACTGGCTGCGCTGTGTGTGGAGCTCTGACAAGGCCTATGAAAGGAGGCTGGGTCGCGGGGGTAGGACACATGCGCAGTGTAACTGAAGCTGCGGTCGTGCATTGCGATTGGTTCAATTTCGTCGAGGGCGGACCAGATTTTACTGCGCATGTGTTGTAACCCAAAGATATGACTTGTACTCAGCCTCCTTCCACAGGCCTTGCAGCGCAGCAGGAAGAGGCTGGAGCTTTAGCAACGGAGTACGTATGTACGTAGTAACTATTATGCCCTGATATCGCGATTCAGTTTTTCGTCTCGACGATGCATATCGTCACGTTTTTATATCGCGATATTTCGTGGCACGATATTTCGTCACACCCCTACATACTATAGTGAGTTTTTTTAATGAAATACTATATGATGACCTTTTATGACATTTTTATGATACTATACTATGACTTTTTAATGACATTAGGTGCTTAGATACTCATTTTGAATTTTTTTTTTAACCGATAACCAACCTTCGTTAACCGATTATTAATTGTTAACCGACAAGATTAGTGCCCCGCATGCAGCGGTACGCCACCTGCAGTGTATGATCACAACAGACATCTGAGTCCCCAGTTCACCCGTCCAGGAGAGTTAGCAGCCACGGTGCTGCGTGTATTGTCGAGAACACATGCAGCCACTTTCCCAGTAAAAGTCTCCACCGCACCATTTATAGCTGCGTGGTTGTCAGCTGTGTGTCTGCCAGGCTTAACATTACTCTGTCTGCCCGGTGTAACGTTAGCGAATGTTCGACAGACCTTGTCTGTTTGGTCTGTGCTACATTCCGAGATGTAGCGTTGCTGGTGGCTTTGTGCTAGCGAGTGTCCGACAGAACGTTTGTGTGTGGCGGCTGTGGGTGTGGGTTTGTCGGTGGCGTTATAGCTTTGAAAGTAACTGTGCAGTGTGTGCGCTCCTGAGTTATGCTCAGCTTTTTATTTAATTTTTTATATTTCTTACTGTTTAACCGATAGCATTAATCGGTTAAAATTCTTAATGTCGGTTAACGGTTAATCATTAACATCCCTAAATGACATACTATGCAAATAAGTCTTCATGACTTTATATTATGACTTTTTTTTTTTTACAACATACTATACTTGGACTTTTTATGATATGCTATGAATTTTATATTACTTACTATACAATGCCTTTTTATGACATACTATGATTTTTTTATTACATACTATTCTAAGTAAGGGATAATGTACAGCGAGCCAGTCATTGTTGCGAAATAAACCCTGAAAGGATCTTGCATCGCCCTGAAGGGGTTAATTTCACAACAATGACCCACTGTATGCACATCCTCAATAAGAATAGAAATCAATCATTTGATGCAAAAATGGTCCTCTGCGGTCCAAGATCAGAGCTGTGTCCATAGCAGCGGTCTGCTATAAAGAAATTACAGACAGTAGAATTCCTTAAATGACCAATCAGAATTGCGTATTCAAAAAAGCCGTGAATTAAGACTTTAAGACATACTATACTTTGACTTTTTATGCCAATTTATGGCATCCTATACTCTGACTTTTTTATGACATTTTAATGAGATAGTATGCTATGATATTTTTCACAACTTTTTTATGGCATACTACACTATGACTTTTTTATGACATGTTTAGAACATACTTTTATGACTTTTTCATGACTTCTAGTGACATACAATACTATGACTTTATGTGATATTATAGTACGACTTTTTTTTACGACATAGTATACTATGACTTTTTATGACATACTATAATATGACTTGTTTTATTACATACCATTCTATGACTTTCTAAAGACATACTATACTATGACTTTTTGATGACATTCTATACTAATAGTTTTTTATGGCATACTATAATGACTTTTTGTGACATGTTTATGACATACTATACTATGACTTTTTATGACATTTCAATGAGATAGTCTGCTATGATATTTTTCACAACTTTTTTTATGGCATACTACACTATGACTTTGTATTACATATTTACGACCTACTATACTATGGCTTTTTTATGACATTTTTAGAACATACTATATTATGACTCATTTATGACATGCTATACTATGACTTTTTGTGACATACCATACTGCTATTTGCTTTAGCCAAAACAAAGTGATTTCACATTTTCCATCACTAGAGCTTCTCAGCCTCCATGCCCCATATTTTTCCTATTAATAATTCTAAATAAAAAGCATTATAAAATGAGGAAAGCCGATGGTGTATATTTAGATCATGTGGATATTTCCATCTCATTACTACCATTTATTTTGCTGCTGTAATCCACAAAATAATGTTTTTGTTTTTTATGGCTTGATAAGGCAAGAGAAGAATCATCACTCAATAAAATAACGTTTGGAAGGCAGGGTATACTTATACCCATTATATCTGATAAGGCTCTTGTTACTTGTATCCCTGGACATTCTTACAACATCCATATTAATGTTCAGATTTCATTTTCTGAACATAAACATAATGTTTTTAATCTCACGATAAATAAAACCTATGAACTACTTTATAATTTAGGAACTGATGATTATCATTACATGAAATGAGGGGAATACCATTTAAAAAGTGTCTGATTGCAATGGACGGGAACACTGAGTCAAAGTCATCTTCAGCAGTAAAGCGCCAACGCTGGGACAATCCTCTTGCAACTATGAATAACTGAGCAGATAAAAAATGTATCCAGTTCTTTCCCTGTGTGCACCTGAGGATAATACAATACAACAGCCCTCATGTGACAGAATGAGCAAAGGAGCACATTTGTCTAGAATTGAGCGCCAATATACAGCAGGATTAAGAGAAGCAATGCAGTGATGCTTCTCTCAAGGGTCCTTTGACTGAGCTCTCTCAGCTGTGCAACATATTGTATACCATCATAAACAGAGAGAACACTGACAGTGCCTGCTTTGCTGTAAAAAGTCTGATCTAGAAGAGTGATCTACCAGCAGAAGAGATCGCGCCAGTTGCAAAAGGCTCAACAATTCACTGTGGATGGTGACAGAAGAGCGAGTTAAAGCAAAAGAAATGACTGAATGTATGCATGAAGCGAAATAACAGGGAACAATGTAAGTATTTGTGAAATAAAGTATCTGAAAACAGTGCAGCAGTGCTCTCATGACGACGTGTTTGTGCTTAAAGAATCATAAACCCAGATTTTCACAGATATTCAACTAATCATTCACCCTTTGTCTTTGATAGTGATGAGTGATCAGAGACGTGGTACTGTAGCTTATACACAGTGCATACACTATGTTGCTAGGAAACAGTAGCTCATGAATACCCTGCAGTTATTGCAGAATCAAAGGAGTAATGTTCTGATAGTTCAGTGAGTGCGTAAAAAAAAAAAAAAAAAAAAATGTTGGAAGAGTACCTCCCTACAGGAAAAACATACATAAATATTTCTCTGTGAATATGTATTTCAAAATACTGTACAGTGTATATATGTGTGTTGCACCATCACTTGTACTATTTGTACTCCACAACGTATGAGAGATGTACAGATATGGAATTTCAGGGCTAATAACAATATAGTTTGGCATAGCTGATATGGATATAATGACGGATAACAATCTTACAATTGTAAAAATGTGAAGAGGACAGTAAAGCTTAACTTTTTAGATTCAACAGTTTATATTCCCACAGTCGATACAATTTTTGCAAAGATAGTAGTAGTTCAATAATACTATTGACCAATATCTAAAAATGGAGATAAGCATTACATGGACAATTATAGACCATTTATATTGACCTACAGATGATTTTAATACTAAAGGTCACAGCCAATTATCAAACTATAAAGCAAGGAATCTCTGTGTCTGTATCTTCTTCGCATATCTCGAGAACCGCTCATCTGATCAACTTCACACTTGGCGGGTGTATTGCTGGGGACGCAAGATATTGCTTCGTCAAATTTGGTGCAATTTGGACACGCGACATACGATATTAAAACGACCGGCGCTCTGTTCAGCAGCGGGAGAAGGGCTTCAGGGCTTTGCAGTCTCGCATGTCGTCTGCAGCGGGCTGTTCACTTTTGCTGCTGGATGCTGGCTATACTGTAGGTCTAAACCATACTCCACTCTGTTTTGCTCCTTCAATAACCTTGCACATGGTGAATTTGCACCTTGTTATACCCTCACTCTCATTCAATTTTATTAAAAAAAAAAAAAAAAAAACTGCAACAAATTTGCCAGCTAGCTAATGTAACTCCGCAACCTCCGTTAACGTTGCCATTAGCTCAGTTATTTAACCAAGCAGGATTGTCCCCCCCAACAGCGGCTAACAGCTAACGTTAACTAGCTCTCCTTCTCCTTCTCTTTCAAAACAAATTTGTTGTTTCGGCGACTAGAAAGCATTAATGCCAATCTTCCGATCTCATATTTTTTAACTGAATATTGGCCGATAACGACTGGCGGCCAATCAATCAATTTTTCACAAGCGTTAATGTTGAGCCCTGCTGCGTAAGTCTTACTCTCAATACTTTCCAACTTCCCTTACATGTTTGTGGCATTCATGAAGAAGTAAATCTTTAAAAAATGAGTAACAAATACCTTGTTTAATTATAAACAAAAAAAAAATAATGATAACAGTGCATTTGTTGAGGACTATTTTCAACTATGGACTAACATTTTGTGCGCTAGTGAATTTACAACAGCAGGACGGGGGTATGTGGGGTTGACTCTAAATAAACTACAGTGCCCCTGTTCATCGTGATGAAGGGACATATCACCCAGGGCAACAGTGTGGCTCATTGACATGTTTTTAATGGTTTCTGGACAACAATGGACGTCTGTGGCACAGATGATTTAGCTATATCAGGCTACACAGACTTCTTAGTAAGATCAATTCATTGTTAGTTTTGGTCATTTATTGGGATTTGTTGACAAGAAAAAAAAAAAAGAATATCACCAGATTTTCCTTATAAATGCTACCAGGCAGCAATGCAATTATTTATAGTCATCTATCTGCCTGTGACATTATTATACTTGCAGTGTTAACTCACAGTCACAGCAGATTCGCAACTATTGTTAAAAAGGAATCCACATTATCGGATGTAATTATCAGCTGAAACTCCATTCTGGGAAAAAATAACAATAATTAGTGTTAAGAATAACTAATTTTCTCTGAGTATCTGAGAATAATTTATCAGCCACTGGTATATCATGCATCCCATGTATGTATGCAGATTTCATATTAACCTTTAATTAATCATTTATAATTTATTTTATTTATTTCTAAGGGACTATGTATAATATTAGACATGAATTTACCATTTGATGTATTGTACCAGAGTGAGCTTAAAGTAAATTTTCATTCGCAGGTTACTATGTATGGGTATGTATATACTTTATCTATACCAGCATATGTATTCATTTTGCAATGTGTACCATGTTTAGGGGCCAAACATTTCCTTTGGCAAGAATAAAGTTTTATCTTATCATTATGAACAATATGTAACTGTAACTGTCATCCACAGCAGGCAAAGATGTCATTAGTCGTCTTATCTCCGAGGTTGTGGTTTTTAAAGAGAACAGACTTGTCTGCCTGTAACACAGCCAGTAATCATCTCGACTGTTGAGTCCACTGAACGACGCTTCTAATTGAGCCCGAGGGAAGGAGGGGAACCAGACGAGTGCTGTATGTAGAGATCCCCAGGTTAAAGACAGACACTCGGGTAACATGTTTCCCTCAGGGAGAGAAAAAAAAACAAGTGCGAGGAGGTGGGTAAAGCCTTTACAATGAAACTAGGCCATCCTAACAAGGACTGGGAAAGACTGTGACAGTAGAATACAGAGCCTGGTATACCGCAGCCAGGGTCTCTCACATTCACTGCCAATATTGCTTTCATTTGCTATGCACCATTTCACTCTCTCCTTTAAGCTCTGCCGACCTCAAATGCATTATGATGTTGCTTGGTAAATATATTTCCTTAGGTGTTTTTGTCAGGGGGCTGTTTCATTTCTAGTATCTGGATCTTGGTTGTTCAAATAATGACAAAGAAATGTTTATGTGTGCACCACATGTCATTCCTTTAATCAATATTTCATTCATATTTTGTTAATGTTTCATATTCTAATATATTCATAACAATTTAATTTCCATCTCTGAACTGCTACGTCTCTTATTTGGGCACCTATCTAAAAAAAGAAAAAAGTAAACTGTGCTCTGATACTTTACATATACAGTATAAGGGTCATGGCTCTGATCGATCCACCATTTCGTTCCAGACTGAGATAACTCAGCAACTATTGGTTGGATGACATTTTGCCATTTGTAAAGGTATTCATGGTGCCCAGAGGATGAATTCTGCTGACTTTGGTGATCCTCTAGCGCCACCATGAGGTTGACATTTATGGCTTTGAGTAAAATATCTCAGCAACTATAGGATGGATTGCCATAAAATTTGATTGAGATAGCCATGTTCACTCTAGGATTAATTGTAATAACTTCGGTGATTCCTTAACTTTCTATGTCTTGTGCCACCATCAGGCAATCCTACTACAACAGCACAACTATATGGCACATCATCCAAAGTCCTAAATAAACTCCAGTACATCCAGAACTCTGCTGCTCGTCTGCTCACCCATCCCTGCTGCCTTGATCACCTCACCCCTGTCCTCCAGAACCTCCACTGGCTCCCTGTCCCACAACAGATCCAATTGAAAGTCCTTCTCCCCACTCACCTTTTCAGAACTGCTTTTAATTTGTGATTAATGCTGTGTGTTGTATATTTTTAGTGTGTTGTTTATGGTCATTTTCAATTGTGTAAAGTGTCTTTGAGTACTATGAAAAGTGCTCTACAAATAAAATGTATTATAATTATTTAAAACAAATACGTGCAAAACCAATGACATTCCCATCAGCCTCAGCTGCACTTTGTGTTAAGCGTTAATTAGCAAATGTTAGCATGCTAACACGGTAAACTAAGATGGTAAACAACAGCCTGTTAGCATGCGGATGTTAGCATTTAGCTTTAAGCACTGCTGTGCCTAAGCACAGCCTCACAGAGCCGCTAGCATGGCTGTGGACTCTTGGTGCCTAAAAATGAAACTCGTGAGCTTGTGTTTGCAACACGGGAAGTTGTGTACACAATACACTTGGCGTTCAAGTGGTTAAATCGTGAGAACACCGCTGCTAAGCAACACACTACAGCACATGAAACAAATCCCCCAACGCACACTGACAAAGTCAGACACAAACAATTGCTGTTATTATCTTATTAAAATGTACTCTTATACTTGCTCACTTGACTTAAAGCTACAGTACACTCCCTGACTTTATAATTGTTCTCAATAGCTCAATAAAATATGTGGATAAAAAAAAAACAGACCAGAACTAGAAATGAAACTGCAAAAGCACGTTACATAAATACGACATGAAAACCAGACAGCCGTTGTTCTCCCAGATATGAATTTGGGTGTCCATCTCGGCTCACTCACAAATAACTATTTTTGACATCCTTTGGTGACCAGTATTACAGTTATTACAACTGTCCTTTTGTATTACAGTAGCATGTAACTGACACAAAAATAGAGTCACAGTTACAATAGAGGTGATTAGAAAACCTTATTTGAGCTCCAACAAAAGCATTCAGTTAGTAGTACTCAGTGTCACCATGCAGACACTTAACTCTTAGTATAATACTGTTGACTGGTTAGAGACTGACTGGCACATTTGCTTTTGTCATTGAAATCTCTCAGGACACGTCTCAGTCTTTTGTTGCACCTCCTTTCTTTGCTGAGCATGTGAAAATAGCAGGAGATGGTGGCAGGAGGGAGTTGCTTTAAAAGCACAAGCTGGAACCCAGAAAGCCGGGTGAAGAAATGTTGAGGCGATAATATCAACAGTCCCACCAGTCAGTTTGTGGTATGGGGCATCACAAATCGTACTTATTGCTGCTTTGATTAAATTAATCTAAGAGAAAGTGCTAAAATGGCTTAGATTGTTTTCTTGTTTTTATATTGTCTTACAAGCTTAGAAGTGACAAATAATATCCAACACATATGGAGCCACAACTACAATCCACATCTACACAGTTTGACAAAATAATCCAGTGAAACTGAAATGATTTGATAATTGATCAACCAGTCAATTGAGAGAAAATTAATAAGCAACCTTTCTAATAATCGATTAGGTCATTTATCAAGTAAAACTGCTAATTATTTTCTAGTTCCAGCAATGGAACTAGGCAATCTCCAATGTGATGATTTGTTGCTTTTCTGTCTTTTATAATATTTGCAGATTGAATCTATGGGTTTTCATCTCCTTGGACTCTGAGTAAGGCATTTCATATTAAATCTATGATAAAATAATAGTTGCAAAAAGACATTTGAGGGAGCCAAATTGGAAACTTTGATGGACATTTCTTCAACCATTTTCTGACATTTTACAGAGAGAGCAATTAATCGAAAAAAGTATCAATATAGAACAAAACTAATCGCTAGTTGCAGCCCTAAACTCAAGGTCCACTTGCTAGTGTTTTCTGGAGCGTTCACGTTTTGATCAGCAGTTAGGACCTTCGAATTGCCTTAAGTTAACATTAAATTTTTTTCATTTCATCACAAATTTTATTTTTATGTACTGTATATGAACGGATACGTGCAATAGACGGGTTTCTGTTCAAAGTCATCCCAGAGATGCGGGCGCAACTAGGGGCCAGAAAGCACGGCATGTCTAGCAGAGCTAAGTTCCAAAGCAGAGATGATAAGGAGTTGTTGCACCAACCGCAGAAAAGATGGATTGAAAATGTTTAATATATTATGGATCCAGGCTCGATGGGCAAAAGCATTCTAGTCAAACAGCACTAGCAAAGCAGTGGGTGGTCATGGCGAGCTGTCATGCTCCACAGATCGATAAAAATGAACTGATCATCAACAGGGCGATCGACCCACACTCTAAAGAAATATTTATATATTTAGCAACTCTGCCTTAAAATTTTAAAATCGATGCAAGATTCCGTTACAGCGCTAAATTGTTGTAACGTTACGCAACTACGGCGGGGGGAAGCTCACTCCGGTATGCCGTAATGTTACATTTTGAAGGGAAGACGTCTGGTAGTCTAACGTTACCAGGGCAACCGCTCCTCCTCCCCCGCGGTCACAACAACAAGCTGCCGTGGAAGCTAACATTAGCTAGCGTTCTTTTAAATTTAAATTGGACAGATCAGCAATACTGTATTGACTTTTGGTGACTTTGGTATGCCTGACATACAAAGAGCTGCTGTGTGACTGTTTGTACTAATAACAAGACCAAAATCCAAGTCTTCAGTTTTATATTAACGTTATACCTGTTGAGGAATCGCTAAGGAAATAGTGCCTGGTGGCGGCCATCAAGAGGGGCTCACGTAACTTGAACTCCGACCGGAGTGTCAACCAAACAGACCCTGGTCCCCCAAGTCAAATCCCACTATGTCTGATCTAACGTTAGCCATTTCATAACGGGTGATAATAATAAACAAATCTCATACTAAAACGTCATATGATAATGGTATGTGGTGGTCGGACTCTGCAGAGGACTACTATAGTCAACAATAATCTACAAACAAAGCTAAATCTATGTTGATTACAATGGTTGACTACAATCTTGTGACCAGCTTCCAAAGCTGTTTTGTCCCCTGAACGCACACGCACCCAGTAATGCTTGTATACAAGAAACCTGTCTGTCTTCATACTTCGAAAAAATAATATTTCTCGAGGACTATGAATAACAAATGAACCAACAAAGTGGGCAATGAGTATTCAGGGAAGATCCACATTTGTCTTGTCCATTAGGGAATCTACAACAACTTGGTTTGTGTGGACTTTGCTAAGAAGTAGGTCAAGTCTAAATAGAGGTGAACTCAATCCCTGAAGCTGTTAAAAATCATGATTTATTGCCAACCATTCAAACCCCCTCACCACCGGTGACACTGTGGATGACACTGTCGGTAAATGTGATGCATAGGCTAAAAAAGTATTCTACCTTTATAAGCAGAGAAGGGTGTCTGGTCACGGAGAGGATGGGAGCTCATACAGAAATATATATCTACACAATGAGCTCAAGATGCACAAGAGGAAACTGCTCCTAGATTTTTATGTGGTTCCACTTTCCAGACAGATAGCCCTCCTAATATGACCACTCACATTTTAACAAATGTGGTCAACACTGAGCAACACTTGCTTTGATTATCTTCACAAGACTTTGTTCTTCCGATCTGTACGAATTAATGCCCAATAGGGAATATGCTTTTCCACTGAGGCAGGTTGGCAACAAACTATATAGATTATTATGAGCTACCAGGGAATGTTTATCTCCAACAGACCCACTTTTCTACCACAGAAACTATAATTTTACTGGATTGATTGGGCTGTTAAACCTTCTATTGAGATTAATATTAAATCCACATATTTTCTGGACCAGGAGACTCTTGTACCCATAAATAAAGCGCCGCTTAAAATGGCTTTGCACAATCACTCTTCGAGCCGAAAAGTGTTGATACAGATTTTTGCTTGTAGCTCATCTCTCGGAGTGGAAGGATTATCCTGCACCCTTAACCAAAATGTTATGTTTTTTATTTTTTATTCTTTTTTGACTTGTGAAGCCTTTATTTATTCATCATTTTGTTGCCCTTTAAGTAGCTACATTTAAACTTATTAAGTCTAAAAATAATGGAATCAGCTTGTGAAACACCTGCTATGTCTAAGCTTCTAAATCGAAAATATGAAGTATCCCCAGGTTGCTTAAACAAACAAATTCACAAGAAAATAAATATAGAGTACATGCCGTCAGTGTCCTCAGTGGTAGCTATAGTCCTTGTTTGAGCTTCAGATGATTCTCTTCTGAAAACAGAGAGAAATCGCAGCGTGTAAAGCTGAAAGAACAAAGCTTAATCTTTGAAAGTTATATGTTGAATCTCAGTGTGTTCAGAAAATCTCAAGCTTTAAAAAGCCTACTTATTTTCAAATCAAAGCTGAAGCTTTCATGACTCACTTCTTAACTTTAAATTCTATCTCTAGTTTTACGATTTGTGTGATATTCCCAGTATTGACACCCCGATGCTCTACCGATGGCCTATGGTTTCATGACAACCCCTTAAGGACACAGCTCCATTTCTAATCAACCTGCTACACAACACTCTGAACAAAATAGAATAGAATAGAAAGCTTTATTGTCATTGTACATGGTACAACGAAATTTGGAACAACGAAATTTAGAAGTGACAGCTTTACCTTTTCTTTTTCTACATTAGTATGATTTCAATGCAAGTGTCAAAACTAAAGCTGATATAGCTGTTGGGGATCACAATTTATATTGTATTTTTTTTCCCAGTGCAGCAAGAAAATATGACACTCTTGCTTTTTGCCTCAAGGTAAATTTTAAATTCACCACTGGGACTGAAGAAAGACTCCACATGTAAAACTAAATGTATGCTCAACAACCTGTGAGAAATGCTATTAGTCACAAAGTCCCGCTGATGTAGAGGGTCTGATACAGGGTCTCATGAAGACTTACACAACTTAATCCATTGCAGTTTTAAGTCTTGATGAGTGCACAAAGGCCCTAAGTGCCTCCTTCCCACTCCCTTCATTTGTCGCCTCAAGGCCTCACACTGTGCTCTTACGATCACGGAAACAAAAAATATATAAAAAATAAAAGATCCAGGCGTCAATGTTCCATTTCTTCTCACATGGGAGGACATACTGAACAAAACAACATGAATGTTGGTTAAAGGATAATGGCTTATGAAACCAGATATCCTGCACCAATCAAAAGCCAATACAAACAGCTGATTAGGCTATAAGATGAGGTGCTGAGCCAAAATGAGAAATCTACTGTAGAGGTAATGGGCACTCTCACAGTATCTTTCATCAAGATCTTAACCACACCAGTCCTCACTGATGTGTCAATTAAGTGTGAGGGATACGACTGGGCAGTCTGGTTTCTCGGTTTCTACAGCAGAGCCAAATACAACGCTCATAAAAGTGACATATTGCAGCCTCCTAATTATCAACCACCATCTGCATTGTGTCTGAGGGATCATGATGATTTGTTTGGAGAAACCTAAACGATGAGCTCTGAGAAACAAACCGTGGCACAAGGAAAACCACTAATATATTATGTATTAGGGGTATTACGTATAGTATAGTGTATTACGTATTAGGGGTTGAAATTTTGCTTTCTGCATTAATAATTTATTAAAATAACAATGAAGATCTTAGTTGTTGCTCTCCATGTGAAAAGGGATGCACATGATGACATCTAATGAGCAATAAGAGGCTGGATTGTAACATGTCTACCTACAGACATTAGGCAACATTATCATTCATTTCGAGGCGTGTTTCTGGCAACCTGACGAATGCTTTTAGCTCTGTTTTGATCTCCATCAACTCCTGAATATAATATCAGGCTCTTTAGCTGCCTAATGACGACTAAAACAGTGAGCTGAGCGATGCTCTGTAGAACTAAAGGGTTGGCTCATCACTACAAACAACCCCTTTCACATTACACACTGCTATCATACCCATCGCTAATATAAAAATACAGATTAGTGCAATTTTAAAGGAATACTTCAACATTTTGGGGAACACAGTTTTTCCTTTCTCTCAGACTGTTAGATAAGAAGATTGATACCACTTTAATGGAGCGCGGAGCTGGAGCGTTTAGCTAATTAGCTTAGCTTAACATACAGACTGGAAACACAGGAAAACAGCTAGCCTGGCTTTGTCCAAACAAAGGTTTGAAATATTTCTACCAGCACCTCAAAAGTTCACTAAGTAACAATGCACCTTGGTTGTTTCATATATACACATACAGATATGTAAAAATTAGGATTTGTGGTTTCAGAGTTATGTGCAACAGGTTATCCATCCATCTTTGTATCGCCTCCACTGGTGAACTTGCAACCTAACTGTGACAACAAGACTCCAGGAAGACACAGCGTCTAACTTTTGTTTGTTAAGAAATAAACACCACAAGTTGTTGTTTTTACACTTTTGTTTGCGCACGGATTAAACAAGCATCTAATTGCATGATTGTCCATAGTTAATTGCAATTAATCGCAAATTAATCAAATTTTTCTTCTGTTCAAAATGTACCTTAAAGGGCAAATATGCTTGCTTTTTGCAAATGTATGTATATTTTTATTATTGGAAATCAATTAACAACAAAAAAATGAAAAAATATTGTCCAGAAACCCTCACAGGCTCAAATCATAACATCGTAAACTCAAGCCCAACATGCAACAACAGCTGTCAGTGTGTCAGTGTGCTGACTTTACTATGACTTGCTCAAAACTACATGTGATTATCATAAAGTGGGCATGTCTGTAAAGGGGAGACTGGTGGGTACCCATAGAACCCAATTTCATTCACCTATCTTGAGGTCAGAGGTCAAGGGACCCCTTTGAATATGGCCATGACAGTTTTTCCTCGCCAAAATTTAACGTAAGCTTGGAGTGTTATTTAGCCTCTTTCTTAACAAGCTAGTATGACATGGTTGGTAGCAATGGATTCCTTAGATCTTCTAGTTTCATATGATGCCAGTATCTTTACTCTTGAGCCCGCTACAACCTACAAATTGTAAATTGCGTTAATGCGTTAAAGAAATTAGTGGCATTAAAACAAATTAGCTTTAACGTTTGACAGCCCTAGAATAAATATAACAATAAAGTTTGACAATCTACAGCAGTTCAAAAGATTCTGAGCCTAATTCTTGAGGAGTGCAAAGGAGTCTAAAGAGGTCTCTGGAACGATTCAAAACATTGACACACTCTCAAAGCCAAACACATCTAACAGAACTGTTGAGAGCACTCAAGCAAATGAGTCCAGGGAACCGCTCTGCATACGTGTCAAAGTTTAGACAGCATAGAAAATCATTGCAGCTCACCCTTATATGGTGTGACATCCTACACATGTTTTCCTGGCACTCTCACTCTGTCTGGTTTCAGTCTGAAAATTGTGCTGCCAATAGACATTACCTCCTAAAGACCTGTTTAAGAGGTAGTACAGGGAATACGTGTCAAGGAGACACAGAAGTATCTGTTCTGAGGCCAAAGAAAATAGATGTTCTCGATTTCAGTTTTTCTGGAGCTCTTCCCTCCTGTCTCTTTCTGCCTCTGCAACATACTCTCTATCTGCTGGGATCTGACACGTCCGACCTGCTGACTGATACAGTAATTGAAGGACAGGTGATAAACTGCGTGTCAGCCTACAACTACGACATGTATGCTTAGTGCTAACAGGAGAATGGATTCCATCTGAGGAAAACAACTGGTAGTCTGACAGCATCATCAGGTTTGAAATTACTCACTATCAAACAGCTTAGTGAATCAATGCTGTTTGTGTCTGAACGTTTTAACCCATTGGTTCCCAACCTGCGGGTTCCGACCCCTAGTGGGGTTCGACCCCTAGTAAAGCTTCGAGGGGGGTCACCAAAAATATACAGTTTGCCTATATCTTAGGATTTCATTAATTTCTGTGAAGAGAATTGAATGAAATCATTATTTTTAAAGTTAGGATTATTAATTAAGATATAAACAGGATAAGGGCACGGTGAAGACCTGAACAAAAGTTATATTCACAGAGCTTCCCCTCTCTGTTAAGCAGCCTCGACCTGCATTAGAAAAGTACGCAGTTAAAACATCCAAAGAGCTAATAGGACAATGGCCAAGTGTCAGGGAGAAGAAAGCACAGAATTTTTCAAAAAAACAAGCCTATTAAAGATGGGGTCTGCGATTTATCCAGTATACACTTTTTGTTATATTGGTTGAAATGGTCTTTACACCCCGACAGCAATCCGTTTCTTATGAGCACTGAAAAAAGACCGGAAAAGATCCGTCATCTGTAGCTGCTGTAATCCTGTAAAAACGTCTACCAGTCAGTAAAAATGGTCCCGGTTGTAAGGAACCAATCAGATGCCTCCCTGCCTCCCTGCTCGTACTCTAGCCTCAGCGTGCACCAGCGTGAACTCAAAGCGCGTGTCCGCCGCACGTTCACTGGAGAGTGGAAGAGAAAACTCAGCTCTTAAAACACCGGACAACGAGAACGAACTCGTACCACTATTACCATATTATCGAAAAATACAACTTTGATTTAGTTGTTTATGTTCTGTTAGTTTACTTTATAAGATACTGCAGGTTTAAACTATTTATTCTAACAGCTCAAAGTGAAGTCAGACAAACAGGATTATCAACGAGGGGAGACGGCGGATAGAAAACATTGCCGAACAAAATTTACGTTACTCAAACTGCTTTTTCAGTTACAGCAACAAACGAGTGGACTGATCTCCCTCCAGATATTAGAGTAATGTTAAAAAGGGTCGTGTTGTCTCAGCAGGTATCTCTCTCTTTCCCTCCCCTCTCTGCTGCTCTGTGGCCGGCTCTCCAGCGAGCTGCTGCCCCCCCCCCCTCTCCGTCAACCAGGAAATAAAAGCCCCTCGTCTACGAGACCGGTCTCTTGAGAGCGCTCCAGCTCATAGCGGGGTCTGTGTGAGTGAATGCCCGGGTGGAGAGGTGGCGATCCCGGCAGGAGCTAGCTAGCTGTGCCGGCAGTTTGTGGAGCTTCTAAACTCCGACAACAGTGGAGAAAATGTTTGATTCGCCATCTAACATCGTAAAACTGTCAATATTCTAAATCTACACCGTTGATTTCTCGCCTCAACATTTTTCAGAAGTGAATTTAGTGATGAAATAGCTACGAAAAATGTGAAGTAGTTATGATGCGGCGGTGCTCGTGCATGTGTGTGGGGGGCGTTGCCTTATAAGGAGTTTCGAGGGGAGGGGGGGGTTTAGAGGGAGCTCCTGAGGCGATGCGACTTTCAAATTATGGTAGTTTTCCAAGATCGCAGACCCCAGCTTTAAGTATGTATGATTGTTCAAAATAAAACAAAATATATGCATAATACAGAATTGTATTAAAAGTTCCTAAAAATAACAGGAAAACTCCTCTCTGATGCAATATTTTCAGGAAATAATCTGCTCAAAATTCATTCAAATCGCTCGTTTTACACAAACTTCCAGCAGTTATTGCGTTCACTATTTGAGTTAACTGTATAGTTTATCAGTTGTTCTGTACTGTTATGGTTATGCATTGAATATAATATGAAATATCCATGAAATATGTCACTTAGTCAGGGGTCGTCAGTTTACTCAATGATAGAAAAGTGGTCCCTTGAGAAAAAAGGTTGGGAACCAATGTTTTAACGGCAGGCAATAGCCTTGGGGCCCCAATAGCTCCATGTTCACTATGTGCTCATTGGTTTGTCATAATTTAAAGATCCGCGACAGACACAAATTTTGATGACATATTAAAATTGGAATAATAATTTAATGTCCGATATGGTTTTTCCACAAAGAAAACACTACACCTTCTCCCTCAATTAGAATCTATGAATATACAAATATTTTTAGTGCCTCCACACGGCTCGCAACATGAGGACGGCTGAGCCAGCGGCTCGCAGCTAACAGTGCTAAAAGCGCTAACAGTGCAAACAACGGCAACAGTACTGGCACATCTAACAGTGTTCACCTGGGGGGGAGTGTAGAGCAGTGACCGTGAGCTAGCCAGTGGGGCATGCTCACATGCATTGAAAGGCAAGCGCTGCTGGTCTGGCTATGTAAACAAGACACAGAGAAGCTCGGATTACAACACCCGACAACGCTGCAAGCAGCAATACTGGGAGCCTACCGGGAGCCATGCAAACGGCCTGATCCGAAGGGCCATGCGCCCCGAACGGCCGCGGTTCATTGACTGTCGCTCACTTTACAACCAAACTCTTCTTCACTTCCCTTGAGTCACCATGAGCGGAATCAGCGGCTAGCCAACTGGAAGCAGAATCCAACCAGAATGTATTTCACCAGTTTGACCGCTAGTAAGCTGCGACCAGTGTGTGTGTTTTCCCTCTGTGACTAAGACTGTATTTCCCTGGTGTCAGACTTGATGCTCACTAACTTATAACACTAATGACATTAGCACCAGCAAAATACCTCCGCTAATTAAATCCATGCTCTACTTCATAACCACAGTGGTTATGTCAAAGCAAGCAACTAATAGCCTATTTTGAAATTACCTCTGCTGAGTGTATTTCACCGGTGTTTCTGACGAGTAACCGTGACCTGGGTGTGTTTCCCGGTATTTCATCGGTGTTTCTGACAAGTAATGGTGACCTGGGTGTATTTCACCGGTGTTTCTGACCACGAGTAGCCGCGATTTGGGTGTGTAACGTCACTATGTCATGGCAGGTGTATTGCTGAAAACCAAAGGAAGCGCAGTGTTGAGTATGAAGTTGTTTGTATGAGCTGTTCTCAAGAAAGCTGCAAGCAGCAACACTGCAGGCCAAGCATTCTGCCCGTTCTGAACAGGCACGTTTTGAACGTGCACTGCACTAGTAATTAATAAAAAGGCGAACATAAATTGCAGGTTTGTGACTGGGCGCAAACTCAAGTCTCCTGCACGAAAGTCTGACAGGCCCATCTATCACCCCGACCTCCACACCTGTCACTACATATAGGACACACTAGTTCCTGCATTTACACTGGCTGGGAATTGTGAGGTGTGGAATGATCCTATGGACGTAATTTCTAGGGATACTGGCCTGTTATTACCTCATATAATTCCCTATATTATATTGGGGCCCATGTGACAAATCCCTTTTAAGACCTTTGTTATTCAATTATCACATACAAATCTGACACGGGGCAAACCTGGTGATAGGTACTGTAGTATTCCAACAAAGGAGTACTGGTGAGTATCTGGAACTTCAGGCAAAATATAATGAAGCTACCATGTGTAGTCTGCTTTGTGTGCCACATGATGGGTACTTGAAGGTGACTGGGTTACAATGCAGAGAGAGTGGGAAGAAATAAGAGGGGACCCACAACACTTTAAACTATGACACTCTAGGTACCCCTCTAGCATCAGTTGTGGATGTGTCAGTTACATGCATAGTGTCTTTTCAAAATACATTTCCGTGTTCACAGGAAATGTACAGTTTCTACTTGTTACATGCTTACTCTCTTTTCGAAATAAACTTCCAACGTAGGTTTCCTTCGTTTTTAGGTTTACTTGGTTAGGTTTAGGCAACAAAAGTGCTTGGTAAGGCTTAGGAAAAGGTCAAAATAAGTATATTTGTTTTGTAAAATAAGTATGTGTGTTACGTAATTGACATTAAGGAGGCTACATAACTTACATAACAAAACTAAGGTAAATAACTCAACATTTACTTCACATGGGACACGAACAGCGATCTCCGTGAAAGTCTGTCACCCGTCCATCCTCCCGTCCCCCGCTGCCCTACGTGGACTTCCCCGCTCTCTATACTACGTCAGTTGCTCTGACCATCTAATAATGACGCGGATGGGTTTACATTGGAGTTAGTTGAAAGCTGGGAGTGAGAACGGATTGGCTTGTGATGTCAACTGTGTTTTGTGTCAGCACTGAGATTGAAGCAGTGTGTTTAAACATATTTGAATGAAAATGTGAATTTTTTGGACATGCTGAGCACATGGGTGGATAGAAGTAGACCAACATTTAGTAGGTCCGAAGGCTTTAACGCACCAGATTCACTCTTTGTTAACTCCCCTGTCGGTAAAACCTTGTGAGCATGCCAAAAACTTTCATGTGATTTTGGATGCTGATCTTAACTTCCAGAGGCACATCTAATATTCATCTAATATTTCCAAGACTGCCTTTTATCATCATAGAAATATATCTAAAGTTAGATACTTCCTGTCACAGTCATATTCTGAGAAGCTGGTACAGTACATGCTTTTATTTCCAGTAGACTAGATTACTGTAATGCACTTTTTGCTGGACTGACAAAGCAGGAGTTAAATAAACCCCAGCTTATTCAGAATGCTGCTGCATTATTAACGAAAACCAAAAGGTTTGAACACATCACTCCTATTTTAACTGCTCTTCACGGTCTCCTATTAAAACAAAGAATTGATTTTAAAATAGTTATTGTTTTTAAATCTATGAACGGTTTAGCTCCTTCCCACATCATGGTGCATTCAGTCATTATGATCCAACTCAACTCAATTATCTGAACTAAGGTCTACAACAACAGTGTCTTCTTTTAAAAACAAACATTTTTTCGCAAGCTTTTAGTTGTGTTACTGTTATTATTCCCTTTTTAATAATAATAACACTACCTTCTTATTTTATGTTTTTATTTTATAGATTTTTGCATGTATGATCTGAGTCTACGCCTGTCGTATGAAATGTGCTATATAAATAAAACTTGATTGACTGACTGTTTTTTTGGAATTTCTATGGACTTTTAAGCTGACCACAGCCTCTGTTCTGAAAACTTTTTACAGCCACCTCTCAAATCTGCAGGGCTTAAGTGTTTCAAAAGGTACTGTAGGCTTTGGGTGGAGTATATCACTTTAACAGCCTGCAGGTGCTAGGGTAATTCACTGCACTGCCTGTCAGCTCCTTGGAGAGCCTTCCCTGCTGCTTTTGTTTTAGCACAATCATGAGTCCTTGAAGCTGACAAACTGCTTTAATCCGGCTCTAATGACTGACGACATTGACAAGGAAACAAACAGCACAAGAGGAAGGTGCACCTTCGGTTTGCATGTACGGTGAAATGAATGAACCTCATCAGATGGACTCATGATTCATAATCTACAGACACAGGTGGGTGAGGCGAATGAGTAATACCGTCCCTTTCCTTAGAAATTACTGTCAAATTGTCCTTGATGAAGGCACTGAAGTTCTTATTCAGCAGGGAGGCCACAGCACACAGCGATAAGATCTCTAGGGTGATTTTATATGCACTGCAGTGTAAAATTTTAAAAATACCTTGTTGGAAAAATAAAACATGCATGTCTGATTAGTATCACTGTGGTGGTAATTAGTGGTGCAGAGCATAGGGAATTTTTTTTGTTAAAAAAGGGGGATGGCTGAATAATTAGTGATGACAAGGATTATGGTAAAAAAAAACAATGTTTAAATTATGCGAACTGAATAAGCACCACAAAACTGAATTTATACCTTACTGGTACTAAGTGTTCAAAATTAATATTAAATGTTTTGTTGACATTTTCTTCACTTCCTAATTGTTTGGGACCCACAGATCCCACTGCTGTATGTGTAAAAATAATGAAAAAAATCAACCTTTTGTTTTCTTTAAATATTCTTTTAATTAAAACCTAATATGGAGAAAAGTACTGAAGTGGTATCTAAAGATGGGTACAAGTAATAGATTAATCGATTACTAATCACAATTGTACCTGATCAATCTTTCTTTTCTCCTATTCAATATTTTTCTTCAGTGTCTCTGAATTGTGACGTCTTCTGAAAAAATATGTTCGATAAAAACGTAATACGTAATTGTCGAAGACAAGACTATTACATATTGTTCACAACATCATATATTCTTTTTGACTGAAAGGAATCTAGCTAGCCAGTTTCCTCAAGTCTGCTTACAGTGTGTCTTTTGGAGTTAGTCAGTTTAGGTAGCCCAGTTCAACCTACTGCTGTTTCTAGGGGTTTCATGTAACATGTTTCACTGCAAAGGAGAAAATAAATTCCCGGCGAGTGAAAATTAATTTACTGCTGAAACAGATCGGGGACCAAATCATCTATCAAACAGCCAAGAATTACCGCTGTCACAGGTGAAGAGGAGCTCAAACATGCTCAGTGAAAATCATTTTGACTGCTTCCAAGAGATTGAAAGGAGAGAGTGTGTGAGAATGGTGACAGACTACAGAAATGTGGGATTTACGTTATATTTGAAATGTTTTACTTTTTCATCTTATAATCAGGGTCATTCGATATTCAGGCCAAAACTGTAGATTAGCCTGAACATGAAAATATACATGAAAAATAAATAAATATTAATTTTGGTTATCAAAAAGGCAAAAAGGGACAGTATATTGTCATACTTCATGGCATTATGTTTGGGTCAGTAAGACCCTAGATATCAGTTCAACCTCATGTATATGAGCAATTCTTGTAAAATTTGGAAACGTCATGGAAGTATCAAGCTGATGAAATTATGCTGAGTATGTTTTTTTCACTGTTAAAGAGGGCCCAGAGTTTAAAGAGCCCAAACAGAACATTAGGGTTAATAACACACTGTAAATCCCTGCACCACACACTAAAAAGGTGTCAAAAGACTCCTCTTCACTCATAATTCTCATGTGCTGTCTCGTATTCTGAAATCATGCTTTACAGTAAATGTGTCGGGGCTGAACGTCAAGGCTGAGAGAACATTAAAGAACACACTTATGATAAGTGCATGCACTGCAGACTGGAAACATGATGCCCAAACACTGATAACAAGGTAATGTAGAGGAAATGTGAGTGATAGTGAAAGGGTCGACACTGAAGGAAGTTTAGGCTCGTGTTTGTTATATACAGAGTTATCCGTCTTAGCAGTACCACTGATGACATAGCAGTCGTGCGATGAGTCAAAACTCACCTCCTTGAGGGGGAATCATCCATTGCAATCCTGGATTTAGGGGAGTTTCTTTATTAATGTTACAATTTTTCTTCTTTACTTTTTCTTTTTAGCTCAAGGAGCTTAAAATAAGCGAAGAACGGCTGCTCGAACAGTGTGACAAGTGGAGAGCCTGGAGAGATTACTTTTTCACTGCTCTCTACAATAGCGTAATATTGTATCTCCTTACCCTCAGACCTCAGGGCTACACTTGTCACTCTCACCTTCTCACACTGAATAGACATGGCTGTAATGTATAACATCTAAAATGTATGTTCAAAGAACTTAATTTTTTTTCCTTCCTCTGTCTTGCTGCTATTTTATATTGTGTTTTTACAGTGAGGGAGGTCTGGTTTGGATCGGCCGGACTAGAGGATGAATGGTTGTTATGATGGAAGGTGATAGACTGCACAAACATAGTTGTTTTTTCTTCCTTATTGGCTGTTTCCAAGGTGAGAAAAAGCACAGACAGCAGAAAGCATTAAATGAGCATTTCTACTTCACGTATAAAAGCTCAATTTTTGAGTTTTTCTTCTTCTCTAATTCCTTCCAGAAACCATATTTATCCTCTTAAACTGGTAATCCATCACTCTTTAGAAAAAAGACGGAGGCTTCCTTTGCAGAAGTCCACTATGAGATTGAGTTTTAAACGGGGAGCAGGTACAGGATTTTTTCCTATTCTTTGCTTTCTTTTGAAGAGTATACCTGAGCTGCAGTGCTGTATAGATATTTCAGCTCTACTGCGGGCTGTGCGGAGGTACATGCTCTGTAACTACCAAAAGATGACTCGCATGCCTGAATTGCTCGATGGGGTTCACAGGTCAAATGACTAAAGGCCATCTGATTTCTCATTCAGATTCCAATTGCCCTTTTCTCCACCTGATTCATAACAAGAAGCAGAGACGGGGATGTATCTCACAGGGCCATTACTATGAGGCTTATCAGACAGCTCATCAGCTACAGGCAGATGAATGGCATTCAGCGTAAACAAAAGCCTGAGATGGGGACCTTAAGATATTAGCCTAAATGATTACCACTATTTCCCCCTGCAGAGGATAAGATTGTTTGGTAGGACTGGTGCAAAATAAAGGTAACAGCAGCAAAAAAAAAGTGAGTGGCTCTAGAAAAGTTTGACATACTTCCCCTAATATTTTAAAAATAGGGCTGGCAATCCATTAAAATATCTAACCTTGATTAATTGCATGATTGTCCATAGTTAATCGTGATTAATCACACATTTTTATCTGTTCAAAATGTATCTTAAAGGGAGATTTGTCAAGTATTTAATACTCTTATCAACATGGGAGGGGGCAAAATATGCTTGCTTTAGGCAAAAGTATGTATATATTTATTATTGCAAATCAATGAAGAACACAAAACAATGACAAATATTGTCCAGAAACCCTCACAGGTACTGCATTTAGCATACAAATATACTCAAATCATAACATGGCAAACTCAAGCCCAACAGGCAACAACAGCTGTCAGTGTGTCAGTGTGCTGACTTGACTATGACCTGCCCCAAACTGCATGTGATTATCATAAAGGGGGCATGTCTGTAAAGAGGAGACTCGTGGGTACCCATAGAACCCATTTTCATTCACATATCTTGAGGTCAGAGGTCAAGGGACCCCTTTGAAAATGTCCATTCCAGGTTTTCCTCGCCAAAATGTAGCGTAAGTTTGGAGCGTTTTTTAACCTCCTTCTTGACAAGCTAGCATGACGTGGTTGGTACCAATGGATTCCTTAGGTTTTCTAGATTCATATGATGCCAGTATCTTCACTCTAGGTTTAAAAAACTGAGCCCGCTACAACCTCCGACTGATCGACTGCGTTAATGCGTTAAAGAAATTAGTGGCATTAATACGAATTTGCATTAACGTGTTATCGCGTTAACTTTGACAGCCCTATTTGAAAATGATGAAGGGATACTGCTGCATGTGCTTAAATATTATGCAATGAAAATGTGTGTTAATAACAGTAGGCCTATTTGAGCTAAATGCGAATGGCGTCATGCTAACATGCTCATAATGGCAATGCAAACGTGATGATCTTTAGCAGGTACAATGTTAACCATGTTTACTATCTTAGGTTAGCATGTTAGCATCAATAACATTAGCGAATTAGAACTAAACACAAACTACAGCTGAGGCTGATGGGAATGTCAGTTTTGCAGGTATTAGACAAATTAAAAAGTGGACCAGATGATGGCTCTAAATGAAAAGTCAGAGATCACCATAACTGTCGCAATTCATCCATAGGGAGCCATGGATGTCTGTACCAAATTGTGTGCCAATCCATCAAGTAGATGTTAATTCACTGGATACGTGAGCTGCCGGTGAAACTAGATGAATAGTAAGGGGATCACCAAAGTCAGTAGGGTGGATCCTCTGGGTATCACGAATGTCTGTACAAGATTTCATAGCAATGTATCTCATAGTAGGTGAGATATTACAGTCTGGACCAAAGTGGTGGACCGACCGACAGACCGACATTAAATCCAAGAGCCAAGCTGCTACATAGCTAAAGAAAAAAATGGCTCAGCTTCACAAAGTTGACCTCTGCCACTGTGAGGCTCAGATGTGCCTACAACTGGTGAATGAAATACACTTATAGAGTTTTCTTCAGCGCTATTGGACAGGAAATTATTCTGCATAGTGACAACCTTGGGCACCTCAGTCATACACAAGAGGAGTGCGGGGATTTCAGTCTCCTGAGTTTTATCCCATATGAGGTTTCCAGCAGAAAGGACCTTTATTAAAGAAGCGTGTTTTATTAAGAATATATTCCTACAAGGGGGTGCTCGTCTATCATCATGGCTGCGCAGAGGTCCATTATTACACCAGAGTTATCGCTCCTGTTCCTGGTAACACTGCAGTGCTCAAACGGCTAGTATAAGGAAGAGTTATGGTGACCAAGACAGAGCGATATATAACGGGCAAGCATCACATGATGAATTACTGCTTTGCCTGGGCTTATTTGCTGGTACTTAGGGTTGGCTGTGATATATACCAAAAAGCTGTGGCACGATACAGAGGAGCTTTGAGGTAGTCTGTCTGGGTGGTTGGGTATCAGACAGGCCAACAAGCTAAGAGAAAGGGGAAGGTGGGGGTGAGAAAAACAGAACATAATGTTCAGATTATTTCTGGTTCTAACATATAAGGTGTGTTCTATTTTATTATCCCGTCATCCATCACTACACCACGAAGAAAATATACAACCCTTTAGTGGAGAGTCATGAATATGGCCGTACTATTAAGCTGCCATCTGAATATACTGTATATTTTCCATATGTAGATTTCCTTGTGGAAATGCACAGAATAAGCAGGACAGGTGTAGAAAATAGACAGGTGGATATTTTTAGACCTAATGTACTGACTTATACTGAATAATGTATTTGCAATGTATTACAGAATATCCAAGTACTAGCCAGGTTTCCATCCAAATGGAGCACAAATTTTAACGTCCTCGTAGCTCACCTGGTAGAGCGGATGCCCGAGTATATTCCCCTTCCCTTTTCCTGTATATCTTCAGCTGTACTAATAAAAGGCAACTGGGTACTGGGTTTTAATGGTGGATTATTGCTATTATTTACAAATTACCATACGCTTCTTAACCTCTGTCTAAAATAAATATAAATGACATTTATAATGAAATGAAAACGCCATTATGAAAGGCAAACTCTATGTAGACAGAAAGGGCAGGCAGCAGCAGCTGCAGTCGCAGAAACGCAGCTGGTGTGAACACCCGACGCGTGAATCACGCAGCCGTTCAGCGAGGCAGCCGCCACGCGCTCCTGACATTCCCTGTGTGGACAAAGCGTTATGTGGGTGACTAATTGAACAGTTCTTTTTTCTTACAAATACAAATATTTAAACATATAAAATAAATAACAAATATTTGTTGTTTTTATTTATTTAATTTTTTTTTTTTGGTGGGGGGGGGGGGGGGGGGGGCACCACAAAGCAATTACACCTAGGGCACCCAAATTGATAGCAGCGGCCCTGCACATGCTTCATGTACATCATGATTTATTCGCTGAGTCTGTATGTATTGCACTTTATCAAATTTATTTCAATTTATGAACTTTTCCACCTCAGTCAGGCATAAACACTAGGGCTGTCCCGAATACCATTTTTGGCCTTAGAAGCTTTGATGAGAAATATTCGATGGTATTCAAAGCCTTGATGTACAGCAGGCTGACATTTTCTTCTGTCAGTCTGTCTCCATCTCCTCTGTTTCAGTGATGCTGCCGCGCTACTGTACACACACACACCTCTATACGCAACAAACAAACACATGTCTGAAAATTACAAATAATGATTAATGTTGAATATGAATAATCAATAATGTTGTGGGATTATTCCTTATTTCATGAGCTATTTTGGGATTTATACATTATTATTACATACTTCTATAAAAAAAAAAACAAGAATGAAGCATTCGAATACTGATTTGGAGGTCGATTACCATGGCAACGGTCAAAGCTTCCAAGCTTCCAAGCATTTGGGTCAGCGCTAGTAAACACTATCGCTGACCCAAACACTTTTTGGGTCAGCGCAAAATTATTGCGCTGACAAGTTTTTTGCAAAAATTATTGCAAAACACTTTTTTTGCAATAATTTGACTTTTTTTAATGCACAAATTAAAAATGCTCATAAAATATGTGGATGGAAATTCACCTATTGGCACTGCATATATACTGTATATAGATCTGATATACTTAAATACATTTAATGACATATTTGCAATGTAAACACTGGAGTACACCAATTATTATCCACTTTTAATGCATTACTATTCATTTACCATATATTCACCAAATGTGAACATGACAGGTCATGATAACATTGACTGTTGGTAGGATAAGGGATGTTTCGGGAGCTTTATTCCATCTTCAGCAAGTGAAACACACACCATCAGTTGGATTGAGATCATGTGACCGACTTGGCCAGTCAAGAAACTCAAGAACATGCCAAAAAAACAAAATGTTGGAGCTGTTGCCTTGTAATGCCCTGTCACAATGTTA
This sequence comes from Sebastolobus alascanus, assembly GCA_916701645.2. NCBI lineage: Eukaryota > Metazoa > Chordata > Actinopteri > Perciformes > Sebastidae > Sebastolobus > Sebastolobus alascanus. Next base: position 51,088 of record CAKAOJ020000326.1, read on the forward strand.
TTAATATTGTCATTTTTTCTAAAAAAGTACATTTGTACTTGTGGTAATGTTACAATGCACATAGATATACTTGACATGATTCAACATATTGCAGAGAAGGTTAGAGAAGTACTTTCTTGGGTTTATAATACACCACCAATCAGCAAACTGCTGTTTTAGATGAGGAGAAATACATCCCGGCTTTTTCTATTCAACATTCGCTTTTAGGAGGAAGCAATTTCGGAGTTCAGTGCTTAAAATCGTTTTCTTAGAAAAGAATAATATGCTAATCTTCTTAAAAGTCTGCTGTAGGGTAATTCATGATGCAGCCATGACTCACCCTATTGTTTGATCACACATTAAGGGTGAATGTAGACTACTCTTGAGTAACTTAAAAAGGCATTTTTACTTGTATATCTATCATGTCCCTGGCTGACGCCCTGCTTTGAAGCTTCATGTTTCAAAATGTTGCCTCAAGAATCAAGAAATAAAGGAATAAAATCCTTTCATCTATCAGTTGTCTAAGCTTACTATGGTTTGAGAGAGTGTTTGTAATGCACAAATCATTAATAGATCTGTTTACAAAAGTAAAAAAAAAAAAAAACCTTGCATTATTGATTTATACTTCAGCAATTAAAAGGTTTTGTCCCGTCTAGTCAAGTTTATCTTTTTTCCCATTATAATGAAAAAATGCTTTGTGGTGGCTCATAATCTCCATATTTTCATTTTATACAAACTTAATTCATAAATTGTCATTCAGTGCCACCTCCAGTATATTATCCACATGAGAAATGGTTAACGTGATATAAAAAAAATAAAGCAATTGTGTTGGTTTTTCCTCGATGTCGGCTTGGAACAGTAGAAAAAAAAATGCTTTCCCCTTGGCAATGCAATCCAATTTTACCTCTGCCTTCAACACACTGCTGTATGCCTGCTAAGAAATGGATGGCCATTAAGAAATGGAGGTCTTTCTGTTTATGAATATACATATTCCAAGACACCACTTATCATCTAAGTGAATTTCATAATGCAATCAATACTTCATGGTCACACTTACTGCATCAACACAATGGGAGCCCAGCCTCAAAAACCGCATTGTGATTCAGGGTCTATAAATTCTGACCGGATGACTCCACAACTTTTTTATTTGTTAATGTATTAAGCTCATCCCCTGCTTTGAGGGAGGCCTGTCCTCAGCGGGCAGTGCAACACAATAAAGTGTAACAATGCCATCTAGTGGCAACACCAGACACAAAACAACACTGAGCAGAAGATCTCGAGGAATCAAGTCAAACCTGTCAGTCTGTATGTTGAGCATTGGAAGAAACAGAAATATATCATCTTGAAATGACTCGGTTTCAACAGCTAATCCACAATGTTGTTTCATTATGCTGACAAGGCCCTTTATGTCTTGTCCTCACTCTAATATGGAGTAGAAATTTGATCTGTGTGGTTTTCTGTGCTGCTCAGCACTGACGATCACTTTCCCAGGAACTATTTTAAACCCCGCTGGCCACACAGGCTACAGACACCAGAGCCTCGCCATGCCTCTGGCCCTCGTCTGGTGCTGATAGATTGTAACTCTGCAGGTTCAAGTGACTGAGTTTGTTCATGAAAAAAAGCAATAACATCACGTCTAATATCTGTTGCTTTGATGAAACATCTATAGATGGATGTAATCAGTGAAATACCACACCAATGCTGACAAGTCAGAATAGGTCATCTTCAAATCCCCTGCTGAGCCACATCAACAGACGGATCAGTTCCACTGACTGTGAGAGACTCTAGTTCGAAAACATTTTCCTAGTTTATCAGTGCTGTTATGTACAATGCATGAACATCCAATGACAGTACTGCCTCCTTAATGAAGATATGGCAATACAATTGCAGTCAATTATACACTGCAGAATTAAAGTGGCAGTAGGCAGAATATTTTTGGCATCATTGGGCATCATTTGATCGGAGTTCGCGAGTGATCGACAGCGGGCTCTCACAGACAGCAGATGGACAGCAGACCTCAGATCAGCTCTGATTGCTTGTTTTCCTCCGGTCTGTGAAATCTTGCAGATGCCGTTAGGAGCACCGGAGGACACCGGAGGACTACATTTTTTCCAGGTTACCTGTTTCATGCACTACTGTCAGGATATAGCGACCTATTTATAAAAATAACGTTTTTAATCATATTTGCTCCAATCTCGCCAACTTCAGCTTTAAGAAGAGGATTGTTTACATACAGGATTTGTTTTCCTTTTCTTTTCTTCGGGTTCTCTATCTGTCTACCACTCTGTCAACCTATCTATACATTTGTCTGTATTTCTGACTAATTGGGTCTCTGAGAAAGAGAGAAGGGAACAAAGAGTGTGCTATGTCCAGTAGTCATGGAGACTGAAGATAAGTAAAGAGAAAGATGTAATATAATAAAAAATAATAATATTAATAATAATAATAATAATAATAATAATAATAAATAATACGTCACAAAAGCCAAAATAATACAAATATATCCACCGTAAATTGAAGGCTTTGATATTAAGGTCAGTGGTTATCCACTCACCATAATATTATTGATGTAAACAAATTAAACTACATTAAACAGCAGCAGACAACATTAATAGCCGTTTTAGTTGCTACTGTATGTAGCATCAGTGCCTGTACTGAAAGACCAGACAGAGAGTTATGGTTGGCTCCAATTATGTGATTTGGATGTTTTGTAGTTGGTGTTTAAATCATCATCATTTTGTTTACATTTGGACCACCGATTGTGACTGTGGTTGGGAAAAATATGTAATTTTCTTTTATAATCTAATAATGTCTAAATACTGTTTCATCTATTATTCAGAGAATTAGATTATGAGAAAAATAAACGCTATCACAGTTTCATGTTAAAGGTGCTAAATTCGATATCCAGAGTATTAATATAGCAGCAAACAACTATTTGCTATGTAAAGATATAGAAGAGTAATGGCTACCTGAGCAGAGAATGAAGTCACTCTCCCTCTGTGTGTGTTATAATCAGAGTTTCTCCTCGCTTTGGGGACACAGCCGGGCCGGCCGTGTGTGCTTTTAGTGCAAGTTTTTGCATGTGAGCGTGCCCCACTGGCTAGCCCATGGACTCTGCTCAGCACTGCTCTCATACGGCGGTTACAGCTGATAACGCCGTCCCGACCGACGGCGGCTTGACGGAACTTCCGCACCCACCCTCCAGTTCCCCCTCAGATAAACATTGTTAGCTCTGTCAGCTTTTTCCGTTGTCTGCACTGTTCAGCGCTGTTAGCTGCGAGCCACGGCTCGCTGTCGCCATGTTGAGAGCCGTTGAGAGGCAATAGAAATGCTCCCAATCCCGTATATAGCACCTTGAGGTTATATATAAATAAAGAGCAGATAAGTGATCTTTGCAGTCCTGTTTTACACAGCACTTCCAAGAGAGCATAATCACTGTGGGATCAGTAGTGCGACTTCTTTTCCACTGATTTCCTGTTGATGAAGTTTGGGATTTTGTGGCTGGCGCTCTTTTCTTTTATCAACAACACTGGCTGCTAATGGCTTGCTAATAATACTTCAAAACCTTTTGAATTCTGACATGTAGATGTATACATATCCTTCCTGTGTGCAAGAGGAACTTCCAACAGTAGAGGTTGTTGGGCAACACATGTCAAAGCTTTCATAAGCTAGACATGTTTGTTGTCATCCAGCATCTCAAAATAGTAAAATGTACATGTTGAGCACATGTTGAGGATTATCACTTTAACTCAGGCATTCTGGAAACTCTGTGGCAGCATCTTAAAGAAATACTACAGCTACAGAAAAATGGAGGCCGTTCATGTGGGAATGTGCTGGCGGCTCAAATGTCAAAAGGCGCCTCTGTTTACTGTTGCAGAGAAGTCAGGTTGAAACGGGTCAGACGCTTTGGATCAGCGCATCATCCATCATCCTCTGGGCAGGGTAGGACAGGGGGAAACTGGTGACATTCGGGCCATTCCAGATGATGATAAAAAATCATCATGATGCCAAAAGATTAATCACTCTATAACCGATTGTTAAAAAATTGCAGGTCAGTGGGGAAAAAAGCTATTAAAAGCTCAACAATAATCACTGAATGGTGGCTAATTAGTTGCGGTAGAAGAAAAAAACGAGGTTTTCTAAAGTTGTAGCGCATAATATTTTATTGTTGTAGATCAATATCACTGATTTATGCTTGTTGCCAGTATTCTGTAAGGTAGTCCTCAGGCTGAGTGTACTCAATCTCCATGAATGAAACTGTTAGAGATGGTTGTGTTAACGTTAAGGTCAGAAAATGTTTGATAAGATTAAAATGTGTGAAGCATGTCGGGGTCGATACACAGCATGGGAGTAAAAACTGCCTGAAAAGCAGATTTTTAAGGACGGAACGTCTGTTACACATAACTGCATTTACAAAGACGCTGGATTGTTAAAGCATATATTTGATTATATTTGATAACAGTGATTCAGATTTGCAGGCATCCTCAATTTGACCTGCTGGGCGGGGAGCCTTACAATAATTGGACAAAATTGCACTGTTATGCAAATAATGCACATGAAATTGTAGGATTTCGAGTTCCTAGAGGGGCTGACTAAGCCTATGAATAAAGAAAGAGGACTAAAGGTCTAATAGAACAACGATGAAGTCTCCAGATTTATTTAAATTTTCCATATCATTTCATTATTGGCTGTGTTTTGGTTTCTTAACTGAAGGTCCACTTACTATTTTTTTCTAGAGCTTTTAACTACTTTTCAATGTCTTCATGAGTGGTTGGAATTTCTGCAGCAAACTCCATCCATTGATGAAGACCGTGAGATGTGGTTAAAGCCCATAAAGATTGTGAAATATAGTAAAAAGCCCGGAAAAAGCTAGAAGGTGGGCATTTTAAGTTTTTTTGGTTAGGACATACATGTGTTTTAACGAACATGCCAGCTGACAGCATGTACTGTATTAAAGGTGCAGTGTGTAGGATTTGGCGGTATCTAGAAGTGAGGTTGCAGATTGCAACCAACTGAAACTTCTCCAGTGTGCAGGATTTGGCGGTATCTAGAAGTGAGGTTGCAGATTGCAACCAACTGAAACTTCTCCAGTGTGCCAAGCGTGTAGGAGAACTAACGGTGGCTGGCGCGAACGCGAATGGCCCTATCTACAGCCAGTTTTTGGTTTTTGGTTTGTCTGTTCTGGGCTACTGTGGAAACATGGCATCCGGCTCCGTAAAGAGGACCCGCTCCCTATGTAGATATAAATGGCTCATTCTAAGGTAACAAAAACACAACGATTCTTATTTTCAGGTGAAGAAAACTTATACTTATTAATATTATATTACAATTTCTGCCAAAAGATCCCCCTAAATGCTACACACTGTTCCTTTAAAGAAGAAGCACCTGTAAGGAAGCCATTACAGGTGTTAATTTACCAGTTATATGGCCAGGGGTTTAACTGGATTCTCATGGATGTTTTATGGTAGTGGCCATAAGCCACTGGGTCTATAGCAGATAAAATCAAAGCAGCGTGATTAATTACCAAAGAACGTTTGGGCATTAATAAACAGTAGGATGTTAGCTTCTCACTGTAAAGGCTTGTGTGACTAACTTTTATGTGTCAGTGGATCCCAGATATATAATTACAACCAAATGTACTGCAATTATCGTTAAGGCTGGGAGACAGAGCTTACAATTAAGGCCGTGTTGAAGATCTGAAGTTTCACGTGCAATTACACTTTAATATTTCACATCAAGTGCACTTTGTAAACCTACCAAATGTGACAGAACAAGAGGAAACATTGTGAGAGCCATTTCAGATCTCCTTTAATTTGTGAACATATTTTCTACTTAACAAATTACCTAAGTTAATTCTAATTGCTTCACAACAGCTGTGAAATACAAATCCAACTCACTCCCCCATTGTAAAAAGCTTTTGCAAACTAATTTAGCAGAATCTAATCTTGAGTATCTACGTTAAGTTCACTGAGCCTGCTGAGCATTTAAACATTATGGCACTAAATTACAGCAACATCATCAACAGAGCCTCTAAGACAGAGCTGTTTAGATGTATTATGAAGACTGAGCTGACTGATTATGGAGGTCAGAAGCATCTGGTAAGAATATACTGTGTACTATATTTATTTAAGCTGTCAAACTGTTTATCGCCTCTTTGGCCCTCAAGATGTGAAGGTGATTATTTCTTGCACTGACTGATCTTCATCGTCCATGTCATTTTACCCCACTAGCAGTTTTTTAACAGGAAAAATATTTCAGGTTTCTGCAAGAAAACATGACTTTTTATCATCACTATTATAATACTTGGTCTAACAGTTTAAGATGTCTGGCAGTTTAGTTCAACAAGTACAAGTCCTCCGAACTAAATGACAAAATAAGCTGTTTATCATCGCTTTCAAAAATGGCACATGAGTAATTTGGATCTCACGCCCCTATATGCAGAACATTGTTTGTCATCACCTCCCAAAACTGTTACAAATATTGATCATATAACTGTTTGCTGATCTGCTGCTGTTATGGTATGGTTAGGTTTAGGCACAAAAACTACTTGGTTATGGTTAAGAAATAGTGGAAATCATAGTTAAAAGAACTACTTGGTTAAGGTTATGAAAGGACCAAGAAATCAATGTTGATTGTTCAACCCTGAATCCTAAAAAATTACGTTCCCATACAACAAAACTGTATTCTCGAGGCAGTTCTCCCTGATTACGGTCGCAGTTTTAAACACGTGGTTAATGTTGTAAATTGAAACAAAACAAAAAAATGCAAAAAAACCTACTTCGTTAGGTTTAGGCAACAAAACTACTTGGTTAGGTTTAATAAAAAAAAAAAAACATCATGGTTTGGCTTAAAATAACTGCATTTATTATGTTATTAAGTTACGGACGTAAATTAAAATAAATGAATGTTAACTTTTTTCACACGGGACATGAACAGCGGTCTCCTGGGTGAAAGTCCTGTGTTTGTTCATCACAAACGTATCTGTGATACATCAAAAACAAACGTAATCCACAACAAAATACGTTTCCCTCAAAATGTAATTCAAAATGCAGTTTTGTTGTATAGGAACATCATTTTTAGGATACAGGGATGGACAGTTGGATTCAAACAGGAAACAAACAGTGTTCTTCTATGTTCGAGTCACAGACTTTGTTGCCCAATCCATCCACCCTGAGCACCTCCCTATGAGGTTTGCCGGTGCTAAAAAAAAAATGTCACGCTGCTTCCGCCTTTGTTCATGCCAGTCACAAGTCATAATTCACCCAGCCGCTAGAGGTCCATGTGAGGATTAGGCATTTGAACAAACAACAAATACTGTTATTTATCAGGCAGATTTTAGTAGAAGTAGTAATTTTAGTGGAAAGAATATGGTGATAAACATTCAAAAAAACTACATATTTTCTATAATGTCGATTAAAATAGCAGAGGAATAGGTATTTAACAACCTATTTTGGTAGTGGAATAATGGTGTTCAGCAAAGTAAGATGATGCAGTGTGAAAGCTGCATATATATTGTTGTTTTTGTTGTTTAAGCTTTGAATATAATCTACAGTATAGCACTAGTATTACGACGGCACACTGTAAGAGATTCACAAGTAGGAGATACGCTGTGTTGACCCTAAACTTCCTTGCAGTGAGCCACCATCCTCCTGCTTTTCGGAATTATATCTACCTTCTGTTTGCAGTGGACTGAGCAGCATTAATTGGACACATGTCACCAGTAAAAGGATACCCGGGAGTGGGGGGGGGAGTAAATGACCCAGTAGTGCCAAGTTTGCAGTACTCCAAGTGTCCCGGCATGCACCGGCAACAGGTGGTGCCTTTATGAGTGCCCAGAGTATTGCATGACAGCGACAGCTATGGGTTTATCACCATGGTCAAGGGGAGAGACAGGCGAGGGGAGGGGGAACAGGAGTTGAATGTCAGTGGATAAGACGGTAAAAGTGCGACTTAGTAAGGTGTGAGAAATAAGGAGAGGGAAATGGCATCTGGGGAAAAAAAAATCCCCCATTGATGATGATGAGTGGGAGTTTTAGGCTCTACTTTCTCTTTTTCCATTATGGTGTAAAGAAATGAAGCAGATCGCGTCTTAGCTTGAAATAGAGACATCTCAGTTATCCCAAAGGCTCTCTCAGCAGTCGAATCACATGATGAACAGAGAATTCCAGGGAGGCCACGCTGACCTCGACCCCCGGCTCTCGCGCAGATAAAAGAGCCTCTGATCATGACTCAAGCCAGTCGCGTGACCCCAAAGAATCTCAACCAATCACGACTCTTGTGACCTTCAATGAAATTACCTAATACTTAAAGCTGAAGTAGGCGAGATTGGAGCAAATATGATTAAAAAAAGTAATTTTTATAAAACGGTCGCTATATCCTGACAGTAGTGCCTGAGACAGGTAACCTGAAAAAAAATCATGTGCCTCTGTGTCCTCCGGTGTCGTCTGGTGCTCCTAAAGGCATCTGGAGTACAGCCAATAGGAACGCTCTCTCTGAATGACTTGTGATTGGTCAAAGTCTTCCGTCACGGGCTAGATTTTTTAAAGCCTGAAAACAGAGCCATGAAGAGGTGCAGAAGTCTAGTTTTCTCTTAGAACACTTAAATTACAATATGCTGAAAGGTTATTATGGAATTTTTTCCCAATGATGCCAAAGAATTGTTGCCTACTGAAGCTTTAACATACGTAACTTCCACCTCCACCAGCCAACACAATTCAAAGAAGAAGAACATGACTGACGTATCACATCATTCAAACAGTTACTACCCCCTACACCCCTGACCCTGTAGGCCGAGCTGACCCACACTCATATCCATCTTCACTGCTGAGTGATCAATGTAGTAATCTGTCAGTAATCAATGCCATCATGTACAATCCTCAAACATCCAAAGACTGGTAGAGTTTATAGCTCTGACTCAATCTCTAGAAGTGCAGCTTCAAGTTGAACATAGCGCCTGCTCTTTTAAGGAATATCTAATTACCATAACCTTGCTTACACGCAGCCACGCAATTAAGACCTAATTTTGTCTACGTTCAACTTCATCTTTCAGCTAATAGCGCCGTGAAATCCAATTTAGCTCAATGTGCTGTGTTGACAGGTTGACACCAGCTCCCACTCCTGTGATGGCGACGTGCCAAGATGTGACCATTTCGCGTTCCTGCTAAATTGTCAATTAACATGTATGAAGACCGTATCATCTCTCATATCGAGGTACTACACACGTCTGTTCAGCCATCTGTTAAGTGCGCCATGCCAGAGCTGGGTATGGGCCATACAGCCAGAGAGAATTCAGTTTCTGCTGCACACACTTGTCTCCTCATTAGAGTAAAATGTAGTTGAGTGAATGATACAGAAGTTTACACCTTGAAGACGTAGACAGTTATTTCTTTTAATTGTGCAATAAACTTAGCGCCATAGTTAGCATCAATGAGAATATACTTCCTTTTTACTTGAGTAAGTTTTCTGCTACTTCATACTTCTACTCCATGAGGGAAATATTATAGCTTTTACTCCACTACATTGACAGCTATAGTCACTAGTTATTTTGCAGAAAAAGTGTTTACATACAAAACATATGAACGTATTATATATAGAATAAGATTATTCACATATTATATATAGTCGCCTCACAGCAAGAGGGTCGCAGGTTCAAACCCGGCTCGGGGCCCTTCTGTGTGGAGTTTGCATGTTCTCCCCGTGTTAGCGTGGGTTTTCTCCGGGTTCTCCGGCTTCCTCCCACAGTCCAAACACATGCAGGTTAGGTTAATTAATTAATAAATTGCTGACTCTAAATTGCCCGTAGGTGTGAATGTGAGCGTGAATGGTTGTCTGTCTCTATGTGTCAGCCCTGTGACAGTCTAGCGACCTGTCCAGGGTGTACCCCGCCTTCGCCCAATGTCAGCTGGGATCGGCTCCAGCCCCCCCGCGACCCTGAATAGGATAAGCGGTTACAGATGATGGATGGATGGATATAATATATAGAATATAATTAAGTGTTAATGACTCAGCATATATAAAGCCATTAAAATCAGCTAATATATAACTGCATTTTGCCTATCTTTACTTTTGATACTTTAAGCACATTTTGCTGATAATACTTCTGTACTTTTAATTAAATAAGACTTTCGAATGAACAAAAAATGAAAGACAAAGAAGGACCTCTGTAGTTTATTTTGCAATGTTCAGCATATATTTAGATTTCACAAGGCTGGGTCCACTCGTGCTTCACATCTATCTAGGACTGAACAGCATGTTCCTCACTGCTCTATTAATCATTGTGATAACACACTTTAAGGCTGACTATTCTGAAGAGTTATGCTAAGGTGGCAACCAAAATCTGTCCCAAAACTTTCTGAATTTGTGTGTCTGACAGACAGCCAAGTGAAGGTAATACCACATGTATAGCACACTGCTTCCACTTGATTCACATCAGACCACAGGTTTTCTGGGTGTGATAAGCATTTTGTTACGAAGGCGACTCCGGTCAATGTCTCTCAGTACAATTTCAGTAAAGTATTCCTTTGAAAGTATAATTCTGCCAAAATTGAGTTTTCCACGCTGTTGAGTCCATGACGGGGACATGATGAACGCCACTTTAGAGTCAGAGAAGTGTGAAAAGTAAGCATTCAATTACTCTGGAAGTAAAGTAAGAAGTTAAGCTGCCTCTTCTACATCACTGGTTGGGTGCGTGTGCGCTTTAAGGAGGTGAAAAGGTTTTATTTACTTGAACATCCTGGTTCAGCGGTGAGATAGAGGCCACATCTCAATCTCAACAACACACTGCAGCCAGAGGTAAAACCATTTTTTTCCTGTGTGACTGTTGCATTAAACTTGAAAATAACATACAAATATATATATATATAATATATAAATATAATATATATAATATATATATATATATATATATATATATATATATATATATATATATATATATATATATATATATATATATATATATATATATATATATATTATATATATATATATATATATATATATATATATATATATATTATATATATATATATAAAATATATATATATAAAATATATATATATATATATATATATATATATATATATATATATATATATAACATTTGTGTGTGCCAAAAATAGAGGATAGTGAGCTTAGAAAAGAGCGAACTCCCTGACAAGCCTGTGCAAAGCTATGAACTCTTAAACATTTTTACAACTACGTTTACAACCAAAAGGTATCAAAAATATCTCCTGATTTATATATGCTGCTGTGGGCTGAGTTCTGACCAGGATGTATCAGCATAGCAAAGCTAGCAGAGCAGTAAATCAGACACATGGTGTGACCTCATCAGCCACTCGCCTCTTACAAGGATTGGGGGCATTACCTTTCCTGATCACGGTGGTGCACTCCCTGAAGCTCCAAAACATTATCCACGGTTGATAAAAATGTCTCTCTGATTCTGACACTATTAAAATTACCCTGATGAAAGTGGAGCAGCCACAGACACCTAGGGAGGAGAGATGGTGGACTGCACTGTCGCCTGGGAAAACTTAACCTTTGCAGTCCAGCTGCTCTCAATGCAAAAAAAAACCCATATATCTTATACAGTAATTTTCAAAAGATATTTGGCAAATTTTAAAGCAGCTTTCATGTCAAATGATGCAAACTAACAAACCCATGGATGCCTCACAGGCAAATATCAAATACAGCTACCTACGTCTGGCAATAATGAAGCGGTAAAATGCTACATTGACCGAAATGGATCAAAATGAAAGCGAGCGAGATAAGACATTGCTTGAGGGAGCAGACTCAAAGGAAGGACTGGAATATCAAAGAATAGGTAGATATGGACGGTAAATGAAGTGGAAGTGAGGCAACAGGGAGCCAAAGGAGGTGGAGTGTGAATTATGGCAAAGACCATTAGAAACAGATGCAGACACAGTTGTAAGGAGCCTGTAGGGATGTAGTTCAAGGAATTTGGAGAATACTAAGCCATAACTGTACTTATATACCTGAAAGCTTTAATCTGGAAAACAGTAAACAGCAGTAAGAGGAAGTGAGTAACGGCACATGAGGGGAGAACTTGGACAAGCATGTTATCTAGCTGTCTTTTAAGTGCAAATTCCCTCTTTGTGTTACTACCCCTTCAGCTCAGTTCAGGAAGGAAACACTGTCCGGGGAAACAAAAACAGGGATTTAGGTAATAAAAGGATTGTACCTTTTGAAGATACCCACTTAATTTGTTGAATTCATATTGGCTTAAAGTTATTTCTCTCAGTTTTGCAACATGAATAAAAAAAATTCAGCCACTTTAGAACTGGTGAACCACTCCTTGGTAACAATATGTCATTATTCTTGTATTAATACAAAATCTATTATATATAAATTATCAAAAATGTAAAGGTTGTTTGAATGGTATTTATTATTTTTTTGTATATTTCATAAGTGTTTTTTATTTAGCCTATCCTCATTGATATAAATGGGAAAGACAAAATAATAGAAACACCTGTCAGTATTATGCAATGAAGTTAAACGGCACCACCAGCTGCATCCTCCAAAATGAGTTGAATGAACACCTCACTAATACAGTTTTAACGCAAACTGAACATTAAAGGTATAATATGTAACCGTTGTTGGTTACTGTTTGTAAATTGAAAATTCCTGCATATTATACATTTGACCATCATGAAGGTAGGATTTGTTTAGAATTGTTGTCTAGCAGCCCGGTCGCACAAAAAGGCGTATGAATGCCACGATAATGTGCAAGGCATTTAGAGTGCAATAAATACGCCTTTCTTGATTTCCACGTGTCATTTGTAAGCTATGTATCCTGTACTGACTGCAATGTAAATGCATCCGCGTATAAATGCTACGGTAAGAGTTAGTGATGTAGTATAAAAAGTGAGAAAGACCACTTATGGTGGGCGAGTTGGGAGGTGGATGGGTCCAACAAACACACAACTTTAAACCAGGAGACCGGAGTGACTTTTGTCACTTGACGTTTATCACGTGTTTTCCGCAGTTGTGTTACGTTGTTTCTGTTTGTATTTTACGTACTTATTTTAAGCCCAACCATCATGTTATTCCTTAACCTAAACCTGAACCGAAGTTAGTGCTTTTCTTGCCTAATCCTAACTGCGGATGTTTGCGTGGCGTACAGATGACACGCGAAAAGGCTGAAATGTGTACTCATGACACGTGGAATATCAGTGTAATGTCGTGGTATTTATACGCCTTCCTGTGAGACCGGGTTGTGTCTAGACTGCATTTAATTTAGCTCAGTGTCCCCAATAAACTGTCAAATGAATGAATATGTCTTTACTTTTGTTATGTATGTACATGTGTGTACTGCTTAAGTAACTATTAAAGTTTTTTTTAAATCAACGAAATGTTCGGACAGAAATCATTTTTACAAAACAAATGAAAATTCTCTATCTAATTATATAGTACAATGACACAGCTGTCACAAGCCTTATTCGCTAAATAATTTTTCATATGCATCTTAGTGTCTTATCATATTAACACCATCACACATTATTTGTGGTTTACGATATCACAATAACCTAAATATAGCGTTGGACAGTTTTTTTATGCTCTCCGTCAACGCTTGCCAGATCTCGACCTGACCAGATGACATGGCGGGACCTCCGGCAGCCTATGGACCAGAACATGCCTGTGGTGTCATCTTCCCATGCAAGTGAACCAGTAAGCCAGTTAAGTAGCTGGTGAAAATGTATGCTTAAGCATTAAGCACTTATGAATGTATGACATGTAGAAACATGTAAGCTACTGATGTGTCACTGTATTAGATCCTGAGATCACATATGATATACTTCCGAGTAGCTAAACGTCATCAACAGCAAAGCAGAATAAAATAAGTACAAAACGAATCTTTTCTTAAAATTAGATTTCAAAATAAAACATGAAAGCAGATCAGCACTGACATTTGCAATGATTATTCATACTGTTTGACTTAAATAGTTACATAACCAGGACAACCACCTGCTAGAAAATGGTAACTGGAGGCATATTTCTTTAAGTGAGACAGATTTATGGTTGTTGATGTTTGCTGAAGGCAAAGTTCACATGTTTTACCCTCGGGGCAAGAAAGTTATGCAGTAAAAAAAAAACATTTCAGGGTGGTCTGTCGTGACCTGTCTCTTTAAGATATACATTTGTTTGGTATAAATGAACAATAAATCCATAAAATCTGTGTCCATAAATACACATGTAACATTTATAGGTAAAATGCAGGTGTGTTTTATCATATAAGTCATTCCAGTAATCCAAGCTCATATTATTGGAAACTACATTTTAAGTGCTGAGAAATATAAAAAAAAAAACATACTGTAAGTAAACTGTACTACTTTATGTAAGGAACTAAGTTTGCCATCATGTTTCATACATACATATATGTCACTTTGTATGAGAAAGGGTGATTTTATTCCCCAGCATCATTTACAGTATGAGTATTATCGATGCTCTTGATCGGGTTTCAGATGTTCATAGGAACATTAACTCGTAGCAGCTGCTCCGTGTTTGGCACGACACCCGGTGGGAGGGGACAATGTGACAAACCTACACATCACTTCTTTATTTAAGCCTCTAAGGACAGTGGCTGGCAACGTTTACGCCTTGTCTTAAAATAATACGACTCCCGACATGACATGCAACTGGAATACCAGAGTCTGTAATAAAAGACGAGAGAGAAAAGCATTCAAGTGCTGCAGCCTTGAGCCTTGATTTAGATGTAGCTGTGCTATCTTTAGGTATGATTCAAAGTCACATGCAGAATAACATTTTTTGAGATGAGTCATTGTTAAATAGTATGTGATAAATAACTTTTTCAATTTTTATGTGTCTACTTTTCAAAAGAGGTCCTGGATATCAAACTTCATCCAGTGAAAATAATTATATATTTCCACCCCAGTTTGTCAAATCAATATTGGCCATTTAGACATTCCTTCTTTTGTTAAGTGAAGTTGGCAGGATGGTAATTAATATGTCCCAGTTGTTGTCAAGAATGTATCACTTCCTCTTAACATAATTATAGGAAATCAGCCTTGGACAGCATTCTGACATCATCCCTTAACACAAACAAACGTTGATTTTAGTGAAAGTATCCATCTGACTATTTTGATGGGCTTGATGTTACTGTACTTTTTAGGTTTTATGCAGTGTGTGGTCTGTATTAAAAAAATGTGCTGAATGGAGTGAGATATGTTAATCATATGTCTACTGTCTTATGGGCTGCATTTTATGTGCATTCAATATGAATATCATTGAAAATGTGTCTTGGAAAAACAGAAACAACAGTTTGGTTGCACTCCTTTATTTCCATAAATAATGATTTTAGTCAGGCCTTTAAGAGTTAAACAATCACATTAACATTCACTACACGTAGCTGACCTAATCAAGTCTTAAACTTGTGAACTCCGATATATCTAGATTTCAGGCTTGTAAACAAACAAACTTCATCTTCATTTGTGTCACTAGATCTGGTTTATGGGAACAAATGATTCTTTAAGAGGTATTTAACCTGCTCTCTGACCCAGCCTTCACTGTGCCCCCTCTGTGCTTCACCGCCCACCCAACCTCCAATGTCTTTGGAGTCACCACAAATACGAAAAAGCCTAAACAGCTTTTGGCAGTCACCGGGTCTAGTCAGTAGAGGAGCATCAAGCACAGACTAGCACGCTGCTGGAAGCAGGATCTATTACATTGAAAAAATTAGGAGAAGGCACAGTGTGACCAGACTGCTGCCTGAAAGAGAACAGCGCTGAGAGCACTGAGGACTGTGAGCAGGTAGGTGGCCCTAAAAACGGAGGCAGGCAGGCTGGATGAGAAAAATGTTGTGAGCAGAGAGGAGAAATGTATTACAGCTCAACCTATTTCTTGCAAGTCAGCCCCTGCGAACATAATCAGGATAAATAGAATGTGTAGGTTTGCATCAGAAAGACGTCAGCGTTTTGAGAGCAGGTGCACAAATAGGTGCAGTAAAAAACCTAAATTATACACGGAGGTGTGTAATGAATACATGCTTCTATTTTCCTCTACAAAGAGCTGAACTTAATGTGCCGAAAGAGCAATAAAGTGTCTTAGAGTACAATTTTATGTGCTATCTAATTTCAGTTGCTCAAATTACAGAGTATGCAACCATGTTCATAATTTTGAAATTCATTAAACACTGTACAGGATTTAGTTACACAGAGGACACACAGATTTGGTGTTGGTGCATGAAATCACTTTAGTAAGGCATGCAGGCTTCTCAGTTTGAATTTCACAGTTTTAAATCTGGGAAGCTGGATCATAGCAGTGAGGTCAGAGCTGTGAGGTTGTTGGTTGATGACTAACTTTAGATGGAGGTATCGAATCGATATGTAGCCTGAGATTCAGAGAGCCGCGTGAAGGGTGTGGGCTGTACTTTGGCGGAAAATAGGATTTCTCTTCACTTTAAAAGAAATACACAGGACTGCTGTTGATGCTGTTCGCACTGTAGTCGTCCTCTCTATGCTTGTGCCTCACATTGTGCACATGCAGAATGTGCTTTTTGTGAAAAGCAATTATCTTCAATGCAGTTACGCTTCATAGATCTGAAAGAACACGATCAATTTAAAAGATAAGACCAACAAAGTAAATGAGGATAAACGCAGACTGATTAAAACATGTTGCCACACAACATGCTACACCATGTTTGGAACAACATATGTGTGTCAACTTGTCAGCCCTCTTGACGAGCAAATCCGCTGGGAAGCTCAAATGGCACCATTAGTGCTCATTTGACACCAAAAGGCCTTGTCGTCAGGCCCTGTTTCGTGCGAGCTACACAGCCGAAGCTACTTTCTGTCTCCTGTACTTTGCTGCAGTCGTTGACGTGTGGTGAAATGCAGTGAGGGACATTTGAGAAGCTATCACATGCCATTTCAAGAGTATGTGGTCAGTGGTGCAGTCATCTGCAGTGGGTGACTGAATCCCTGAGACATGTCACGTACTACTGAGACATTAGACATAATTTGTTTGTCTGCTGTGCAGCCACTCAAGTGTCTTTTTTCTATTTTTTTTTTTTTTCTTCAAACTTCAAAGAACTCCGCTAGTATCTTCTGAATCCTGTCACTGTATTTCATGTCGTTAATTGGAGAAGAGGTCAGCTTTAAGTAATGTCAAGGGATGTTGTGTTTTACACATGCAAATATGAAATTACAGGCAAACATCACAGGGTTTGATCATGCATGGCCGGCTAAGGAAGCACGCACAAACTCACGGATCATCCTGTTAATGTCAGCGACGAATCAAGCGGAATTAGTTCCAAGACAAACTGTCAAAATACTACGAGAGCAAATAATTGCCACAAGGATCTTTTTATTTAGGATACTCACATCATATTAGGTAAACATATATCATACCTATATCAACACTCTCCTTTATGATTGTGTGTGCAGAACATAAAGTGATATATACAGTATATTAGGGCTAATATATAAAAAAATTGAATCGCGATTAATCACATGACTGTCCATAGTTAATCACGATTAATCACAAAATGAAATGTACCTTATCAACATGGGAGTGGGCAAATATGCTTGCTTTATGCAAATTTTTGTATATATTTATTACTGGAAATCAATTAACAACACAAAACAATGACAAATATTGTCCAGAAACCCTCACAGCATTTAGCATAAAAAATACGCTCAAATCATAACATGGCAAACTGAAGCCCAACAGGCAACAACAGCTGTCAGTGTGTCAGTGTGCTGACTTGACTATGACTTGCCAAAACTGCATGTGATTATCATAAAGTGGGCATGTCTGTAAAGGGGAGACTCGTAGGTACCCATAGAACCCATTTACATTCACATATCTTGAGGTCAGAATCGAAAATAGCCGTTCTCCTCACCAGTGAAAGAAAGACAGGAGAGTACAAACTCTAAAGGTTGACTGAGGTTGAAAAAGCTGGATGTATTTTCTTTCTGGTACAGTGGTCCAACATTTCAGATAGCCTGTCTCTAATTTAAGCTTGGTGATTTGTCATGTTGCCTGCAGTGACAGCCAGCCTGCCTACATACTGGTTAGATATAATGATGTTGCGAAGCACGGCTCTTATTTTTTTATTTTACTTTTCTTTTTTTTTAAGCAACAGAAGTGTTTACTGTAATGCAGCCTGCAGCACTTAAACATCTCAGGGAAAGTGACAGTGAAAGATGCTCCGGATCTATTGACAGTTATTTTGTGTACAACGTCCCCTCCCCCACAAGTCAGACTCCATTTAATCGGATGAGCGCCTCTGCCAAACATTAAACTATAAATGTAATGAGCTAAAACGGCAAAACTATTCAGTGGGAGGGAAGATGAGTGTCTTTCCTTTAATGCAAAGGGCCTCCTGCCAAACTGTCTCCTGTTGCAGGCTGTTTTGCTTTTACCATATGTGTTGTGTAGTTCATTTTCAAGATCCATCAACAGCCAAGATCGCTGCTGGAGCCCAGAACCTTTCTGAACATATGCTGGAGCACGAGCACAACTAAAAATAAAACGACTACGTTTCAAGACAGCAGGTTTTATATTCAGTGGGACGTCAGGACAGACTGTAAACATTTTACATTTGAGGTGAAATATCTGAGATTCAGTATTTAGTGAAATTATGGTAAAAGTCAAAAAGAGAAGTCCTCACTTTAACTAAGCCAGACACGTGTTTCAAACACTTCAGCTTATAGGCAATTTTCTATTTATTTAAAGTCCCTGAAAATCAATTTTCTCAAACAGCTTCTCATTATGAGCAGTTGGGTCTTACATGAGCACAGATTATCTTGGTTTTTGAGTGTCACAAATACTTAATGTAATATTTGAATTTTAAAGATTTGAAACCAAGTTTTCAGTGGCTTTAAAGGTTTAGAGGAGTTGGAGCAGGTTGAGTGCACATGCTGAAAGCCTTTGATTAACCAGGCGAAATACTACAGTAGGTTTGTATCTACTACAGTAGACGGACATGACAATGTGATTTAAAAAATCATGCAATCAATAGATACAAGGCTATTTTCATGCACAGTGAGCAGTGCAAAATAGCAAGCATTAAACAAATTCCTAATGATAGATAGTTCAAGGTACCGGAGGTCATCCAAGTAAATACAAAAATGCAATAACATTTACACTGAGCACTAAAAGCAGGATTCAAACAGGACTCACCTCTTCATGTCAACAACATTTTCTGAAAATCTTTGTTTAGCTGCAAAGTAGTAATGACAATAATATTAATTGCCCGTACATAACCACACCTACTTTAAGTTCCTGTCCAATGAGAAGGTTAAGACCTCTTAACTTGAGAGTCATTAGGTCAAATTTTACAAGAACAAAAAATAGTAATGGCATAAAGTGATGCATATGTGACCTTTCATAACAGAGAGGAGACATGACTCATGTAACAGTTCAACAAGTGTCATGTGAGTCAGCTGTGATCCTCATAACTGTAATGACACAGTACACCGGTTTTCTTTTTTTTTTTATAAAACCTTTCTGGTATCTTATATAACTCTTCTGGAATATATATCATGAAAAACTCACTTTTTCAGTGCTTGTGCACATACATTTGGGGATCTGGAGTGGCTACCAACCCACAGACTGTGAAATAATAACAACCATGTCAGTTTTTTGTGGGCTGCCTACATCAGAAAACATGTCATTCAGATTTGGCTCCCCTTCCTATGTCACATTCAGGCTCATTAGAATATATCGCCCACAGCCTGAGAACTACTGTACCTTTGCAAAGGTGCACCATATTTTTCTCGCACGCCAATCAGAGCAGACTGGGCTTTTTCCGGAGGGGGTCTTAAAAAGATAGGCGCTAAAACGGAGCGTTTCACACAGAGGGTGAATACAGGTATATTCAGTATGAGAAAAATAATGTGTTTTTTTTAACATTAAAGCATGTCAACATGTTCTAGTTGAAACTCAAAATACAAGTATGAACCTGAAAATGAGCATGATATGTCCCCTTTAATCAAGAGAAGGTAGAACTGCAAGTGTGGTGAAAACTGTGATGGAAAGTGGCATGCTGCATCTTTTAGCAGTTTTTTTTCTAAAGCCTGTGAAGAGGCAATCAATCTAAATGTTAATTCATATTAATACTTACTTCTTTTTTTTTTAACAGTACCATAAATCAACTAATATTAATCAGGACTGGGATGCTATAGCAGTTTCAGTGTGTGAGTATTTAGAAACTAAGCCACTTCACCCTGCTTATTTAGGGCTTCAACAAGTTCCCCGCTTAATTAACACATGGCTCCACGTGGACTCCTGAGATAGGCATATATCCCACGTTAAGGCCAACAGTTACTGTAAATGACACTGGTTGCTGCCTCTTACTGACTGGTTAGAGTAACTGCAGTGAACTTTACAAAATACCATTTGAGCAGTTCAGAGCAGCTGATTTTCCTCCAAAAGCTTTAAATAAATCCATGAAATCCTTTCAAAAAGACAGTGAGCAACTGAGAGCAAACTAACCCCAAAGACTGACACCTCAAGCTTTGAGGAGAATGTCAGTGAAATCATCACTGATTTGTGTTTGAGTCATGCATGTATGCAGTGCTAAATATTTCCTCCTGTATCTTCTGTCTTTTTCGCTACAGGGCCTTCTGAATCAGCAGAGCTCAAGAGAAAAGCCAAGATGTGGAAGAGGTCAAAGGTGACTGATCAAACTGCCGCTGGGCAGGCGGGTAAGTGCAGGGTGATGGACGGCCAAACTGTTTGGGTCAGTAAAGGGTTTGTATAGCAGCTGTCTCCGTCTGTATTTCCTCTTAACCGAGAAATGATGATGAACAGGATCTATTTGAGTCACACAACCAATATTTATACAAAATAAAGATTCTTGTGAAATTGCATTCAAGAAAAAAAAACCAGCAAGACAAGAAAACACCTGGGAAGCTTAGCACGTTACATAAGGTCCGTGCCTACAAAATACATCTTTTTATGAAGACGTGGAATACCCAAGACATCTGAAAACTGCTGTATTATGTTGAGGGCTGACCATTTCCACCGAGAGAAAATGAAGACAAGCACCTCTGCTTTTTCTTTTGTCAAGTGGAAGCAGTCCAAATATTATTCATGGTTTTTCAAGAAAACTCAACGGCAAAGAACATCATTTGTCAACGACGACACAGATGCTACTTTTCAATGGAAGCTTTTTGCTATCCGGAAAAAACAAGCAGCAACAAGTTTGAATGTGGCGCTGGCCATATCATTCATCGTCTCTCATCCCAAGGATGTGATCATGAAGATGTCTGTCAAATAAATGAATGCAGGCGTCACAGATGCCAGAAGCTGAGATGCGAAGAGGCTGTGAAATCACTGAACGAGAGTACTCTGTGGAAAAATGATAAAAAGTAGTTTGATAAGAACCTTCACTCAGGGTCTATCTGAAGAACAATGCAAGAGTCGCTAACCGCTGCCAAAGCGGGAGAGAAAATCAAAAATGAAATGGTGTCCTTGTTTGATGGAAGACAAAATGAAGGCGTCTTTTAAATTCATTTCGAAGTTGCTTTACCACAAAGTATTTGAATTTCTCTCAAGCACTGCGCAGGAATCATCCTGAGATGTCATGAGAGCTGTGAGAAAATGCCTGAGCGAGCTTGAAGTTAAGTCTTCAAGTCTATTAACATGCTGCTGAAACAACATATTGCTACTAACACACTGTATTATACCTTGTCTATGACTAACCATGTTTTGTTGTGTTATGCGTCTCTGAATATTCTGTTCTGCCCAAGTTGTGTCTGTCTCTGTGCTTCCCATTCCTGGGTTACACTGTATATTGTGGTGTTTCATGTCTCCATAATCCTGTCGAAGTTCCAACCTGCCATGGTGCTTTTGTCAGGATTAATATTTACCTGTCCTGTTCCCTCTCCTGCTGTCACGTTGCGTGTTTTAGTCGACGGTTCAGACGGAGTTCAACCAGACGACAAAGGTATGCGAGCAAAAAAGAAATCAAATTTCACAAACGACTCACCTTCTGTAAGTGCATGACGTTGGATGAGTTGCATGTGTGATGTGCTCTTCATCACGCCTTGAAAGGTGTCATCCGAAATGGATGATTCAACTTTCAGTGTCACAACGGATGCATTTCATTGTGACGTTTTAATCAGCCTCCATATGAATACTAAGGCTGTTGCTAGAGGGCACTGCGGTTGATTTCCATGTGTCTACTTCATCTTGTAATTTCAAGGAAAAATGCCACTTTGTATGTCCACATGCTCATTAGTCCTGTACAGTATGTTGGCACAGTTCAGTCTCAATAAGTGAACTTCCTCTACAGGGACATCTCTAAAGGGGGTAGCATGATTTCCCCTAAAAATCAAGCTAATCTCACCGGCCACCCCAGTGCCCCCTTAAAATCGCATAAATCGTTAAGCTTAAACTTAATTAGCTTGCAACCTTAGACAAATATTGGTCAGCTGCAAACAACATGAATTTGGTGTCAGTAAAAAGTCTACAAGTCAAACATATTTGAGGCTGTATTTCAATATGATGAACACTGAGGCAAACGGAGTCACCCCTTTGAGCCACCATTTCTGTATTCCTTGAGAATTTCGGCCTTTTCATGCCTGACCCTCATGCTCTCCTTGGCTTCACTGTGACAACCACGACTGTCACAGATACAAAATTGCAATTTCTATGATCCTGGCAGTTCAAAGCAGGTCTAAGAGAACCATGTGCTGTCAAGTTAACACACAACATTGAGGTCTCAAGGTAATCAGCTGGAACGTCACCCGTGACCTCCGGGAGCCCTTAGGCCTCACCCAACTCTCGATAGCTTTTGCTTTCTTGTATTCCTTTGACAACTACTCTGAGGGAATTTGAGGCAACACAAGTACACAATGCTCTTAGGTATCAAATCATAGATGGCACCTGTCTTTCTATGTTAACATGGCCATGAATTAAAATAAGGAAATTAGAAGCTATGAGTTCACATCTGCAGGAAATCTCAAGAATAATGTGATTAATGTAGTCCGCGACAATTTAGACCAGTGAATCTAATTGCATTGGTGCATACAACAAATGAGGAGTCTCATTATTTACAAATTAGACAGGTGAACGGCAAAGAACTGCAAATTTACTGCAAAGTCCTAACAGCCAACAGTGGCAACGAATAAACACAGCATCACACAACAACAGTGGGAACATGTTGGTGAGTCAGCAGCTTTTGAAAGGCTTATTATTCATTCATTTGTTCATTTATTTATATGGCAAGACATGCCAGGTGTATTTATAAAGCACCTTTCATACACAAAGGCATTTCAAAGTGCTTTATAAGCCATAAAAGACGTGAAATAAGAAAAACACAAATTTAAGAAAAGCTAAAGAAAGCTAAGAAATTAAGAAGATGAAAGCATAGAGCAATAAATGGAGCAAAGTGCAGCACTCAAGTGTAAGAAAACACCTGAGAAAACTGTAATATCTCCTGTAAGTTTGTTCCAGCTCTGTGGAGCTTTGTGGTCAACATACAGTACAGTACATATGGTTTATTCAAGTATCAGACAGTGATGCGTGACCATAGTTACATTCAGTACAAAATAAAAATTACTGTACAGCACAAATTAAAAAAAAAAAAATGAATGAATGACAAGGATTGGGCAACACTTTAAACAACTTTCTATACACTGCTTTCATTTCAGTGGTTGAAACTGCAAAGTTTGACCAATTCCTTTTTAAGGAACTCCTATCCCAGTAACAATTCATCCTAATGAAGTCCATCTACAACAAAAGGAGTCCATTAAACATGATGCACGAGTAAAAAAAAAACACATTATGGAAAATTACTTAATACAAAAGTAAAGCAAGGTCATTAAAAAAGTCCTCCAGTGCAACTGTATTAGAAACATGATAAGAGCAGTTAAGTTATTTTCAGTTAGGTTATTTTCAGCCATAGGCATTTCAGACGAGGAACGAATGTATAAAACCTTCAGCTTTTTAGTGAGTTCAGCTTAAGTACATGCTCATCCACCTGACAGCTGCCAAGATCTAATGAAACACAAGATATCAAGAGTCTGGTGATGTTTGTGTGGATCTAATATGACTCGTATAATATATATAGATGTTTAATGTTAAATCTGCTAGGGGATGACAGTATTCTTGTGAATCTTTCTGTACCAAATTTATGCCAATTATACTCCATAGAATACTTTTTGACCATGAAATCAATGCCCGGCTTAAACATGCAGCTTTAATTACTGTTCTACATTAATAGGCTGATCAATATTTCCATGCAAACAAATGGCTTTTAATGATGTCCACGTCATCCTCGCGATTCCACAGCGTGAACGTCCAGCTTGTTAACAGCAGCTGTAGTAATGTTACCAGCGCTCTGCCACATACAGTATACTGTTCTGTAGCTCCTGCCGCAAGCAATTTACCTCCAATGCGCTTAAGACTGCAAAATGCTGGGGCAGCCTGCTCATTTAATAATAATTTGCCTATTACAGGTCTTTCATGCCAGGAGAAAATAATTAAAGATCCCTGGACCAGCTGAAACCCTGTGATCAGCATTCAGTGATGCCGCCCTCGAGATTGCTATGGGTTAGTCCATATTGGTACTCCAAGGTGTTCTGGGACTTCTGCAAAGCACTTAAACCTGCTTCAATGCCAAATTCCAGAGTTTTAAATAGCAATACAAGTTGGACTCATAATTTGGACCGAGTGGACCGCTAGAGAGTGCAGAGGGTAGCGCTTTTTTTACCCCACATGGAAAACTTTTGGCCAACTTTCCTTGTTTCGAGCGCTCACAATTTAGACTAAACTGTGCTAGAAATAAGAATAATATGTAGTACTGTAGTTAAAATATGAACACAGGGAGTTTAATTAATTACAGATGTCCACCTTCATGACTGTAAATTGCCTTGTTTCAATTACATCCTATAGTTGACATGAATGTGAAGTTCAAATGAAAAAATCAAAATGTCTCAATATCTAAACGTTACCAGGAAAGTACATTTCTATCACTATTTATTCAACCTCCTGTCGGTCAACTCTGGCTTGGCCATGACCTGATTCTTTAGGCTTATAAAAACAGTCAAATCCTTATTAAATGTATTTATTCAGCCTCATCCAAATGTTATAAAGTCAAACAACCTACATCAACGCTAAAATTTAGCGCAAGGCTTCTTTAAACTTGATCCATTTACAACATTTAAGGTGTGCACAGAATGTATGAAACTTTAGAAATAATAGAACTTTTTTTAATGTAGAGTAGAACATATACTTGTGCTATGTGGACACACTAAATGAACCAGTAATTCGCCTGAAAAGAGAATTAGTGGATAAACGATTTATCTTTGGGAGACTTTTGTCTTAAAACGCTAAAATTTGCAAGCTAGAAATGAGAGCTGAAAAACAACTTAGTGACTGAGTTACATGTAATCTATAAACAGAAAATCTATAAAGTAATCTATAAAGAGCTGCATGCACAGTCAGTTAATGAGAAACATTGTATCAACTGTCTTCAAGTAAACCAAACATTTTAATTTTAATTTAAATATGAATTGTCCCATGTTCTAATTAACATTAACTCAAAGTTTCTACTCACGTTTTCAACATGACATAAACATTCATGTTTATGGCAAGAGTCTTGAATTTATTACAACGCCGACTATTAGTTTATTACGCCTGCTACTCATACAAATAAAGTCACTTGGGGGTGCATGCTTATATGAAGATTAAACACCCGCTACTAATGTTAAGAGGCCCATGAGGTGGGAGGCTAAAGTACATTATTACAGAAAACTTGGATACATCTTCTTTTACAAAGTTGCTTAAAAATGTGGTTTTACACATTGAAAAATTGTCTTGATGCATAAATTAGACAGTTACATTCCCTTTGGAAGGGTTTCTGACCTTTGATCATACTGTTGGGTCGTACAGTATGCACTTCTCCTTATGAGCACTCTCTGTTTTGAGGGTAAAAGGGTCAGAGCAAAGCCAACACACAGGAGATGTTAGAGTAGGAGGGGATGTAAATTAACTTACTTGCATTATGTTCTTGCAAAAAGAGCAGAACAAAAATTCGAGAACAAGTTGGCTGTAACAAATGTTGGCAGGGTCAGATTTAGGGTGGCAGAGAGGCTCATGCTAATGTAGTTGAGAACTTTTGTATTTGCTTAAGTCATCCCTATTTACTTGTCACTCGGCTTATTCGGAAAATGCTAGAAATATTTTGAGAAAGATACATAAAGACGATTAAGCTGATGTAAATTATCACACCAACTACTGGATCGAGTTATTTTGTCTTTTCTTAGCAATACAAGTCTTTGGAAATTTGAACCATTATTGTGGCATTTTTTTATCCCAAAACATGATGCTTTCTTCAGAGATATACATGTTTAAATGTGACTTTGTGTGACGTTGACACAACTGGGTAATTTGTCTGGGTTTTAGATTTGTATTTATTATCCACCTTTGAACAAAATCTGAATACACTCTTAGTTAGCCTTTCTTAAAAAGCTCTTTTCTTCTTCAAACATACTGTACTTCTTCAAGTTCACTGATTTACAGAGGTGGCTCCTCAAAATAAGCCATTAACATCTTCATGCTTTGCAAATGTTTTGCATATACTTTGCATATCTTACATAACTTGTCCCCTCTATACATTAAACTTAATTGTTAATATATCTTTTTTCATTTGATCAGGCATCAAGATAAAGTCGAAGGTGCCCGGTGTCATGATAACGCAGTTCAAGGAGGAACTTCCAGAGGGAATGACAACTCCAGATTTCACCCGCAAACCCATTGCTCTGACTATTCAAGAGGGTAAGTCTTCATGTCTCTGAGAGATAGACTCAAGACCATCTTAAATTAAAAAAAAAGGGTATTTTTTATCTCACATTAAAAAAAACTTGAATAAACGTGTGCTGGACAGTAAAAAAGTGCCTTGTTCAAAATCACAAATGGCAATAAGCAACATGTAGACTTCAGGAGTGATGGGCATCCTGACTAAATGTATGTTGAGAATATATTATTCATATTATTTGAGAGGAATTAACAGAATTCTCAGACTTTGACATAGACAATGAGTAATGTGGTGTGTGGTGAAGCCTTTAAGGCTCATTTCACCTTCTCAACTTTTGCAATGTTGTGTACTTTCACATATCATTTGGGCGAAAGTCTTCCTAAACATATATTAGTTGCTTATTTGGCCATGACAATTTTTGTGAGGAGACGACACTCCTTGATTAAGACTGAATCATATGCAGTTACATGTAAAAAAAAAACAAAAAAAACTTCAAATTATGAAACATATTAAACAGCATCTTACCCTAACGTACCAAACAGAACAATCCAAATAGAAATGTTTGTTCAATTATTTGCATGTGAGTAAAGTTTAAAAAATGTGCCATGTATCTGCAACATACCTATCTTTACTGAAAATATAGCAATTAATGATTTGTTACTAATAAGGAAATCTTCATCTTATCCCATTCCAGGTAAATTAGCAGTCTTTAAGGCCAAAATAGTGGGCACCCCAACACCTACTGTAACATGGAGCAGAGCAAATGGAGAAATACATTATCACCCCGACATGTGCCAGCAAAAGTATGATGACGCATCTCTAGAACATACCATTGAGGTAAGCTTTACGTGTAGCCATTGAGGTATAAATGACGACAATCTGCAAGAAATCCTAAAGGCACGGTCACATTATGATTCCAATCAATGAGATGTACCCGCACTCGGCCCCGAAAAAAAAAAAGTGATTTCGTGTTTCTAATGCAGATAACGAATAAACATTGATCACCGATCACAGACTGTAAACAGTGTTTGAGAGCGACTCTACAATTTGTAGTCTGATAATGTGATAATGTCCTAGTGATAAAATGCAAGACTGCAGTGGAACAGGAATCACATGCTTGATCTATCTAAACAATGTTACAAAGTGCTTCACAAAATACATGAGGGATAAAAAAGTAACCAATATAAAATATACTAAATTTAGTTATATTGATAAAAACAATTATAAGAATTAAAGAAATAATGCGCAGAAAGGCAAAACAGAACAAAAGACAAATAAAGCCACAAAAGTTACAAATCAGGCATCAAAAAAGACTTCCCTATAAAAATATGTTTTAAGCAATGCTTTAACAACAGGTGTCCTGGCAGGCCGTCTCCTCAGGCAGAAAATTCCAGAGCCAAAGATCCCTGACAACAAAAGACTGACCACCCTTAGTCACCAGCCTTGACCTAGGGACAACTAGCAAGAGTAGGCCTGAGGATCTCAGGTTACGACTTGGAGCATAAGGAGTCAAAAGCTCAGGAATATAACTGGAGGCCAGACCATGCTGAGCCTTAAAAGAACCTTAAAATCAATCCTGAATTCAACTGGCAACCAGTGAAGAGAGGCAAGAATTGGAGTGATATGGTACCTACGAGTGGTCTTAGTTCAAATTCGAGCAGCAGCATTCTGCACTATCTGAAGCCGAGCCACTGAGGATTGACTAAGGCAGGTATACAGTGCATTGCAATAGTCCAGACTAGGGATGTTAATAATTAACCGTTTAACCGTTAACCGACGTTAAGAACTTTAACCGATTAACGCTATCGGTTAAAACGGTTAAAATATATATTAATAATGAATTAAAAAGCTGAGAAAAACTCAGAGGAGCGGCTCGTCTCTTTAAGCAGAAAAGCTGGTCCACCTTAAGAGGCGGAGCCGGAGTTGCAAGATACAGGAAGTTGGCTCCGGTCTACAGCTCGCTTGAGCGGAGCGAGTTGTAGCCTCGTAGCATTTATCCACCGACAAATAAACTGTACACACACTGTCTGCTACACCTACGTTCACACCACCGAGAAAACCCCACTCTCCGCAGCCACACACATGCGGTCTGTCGTAGACTCGCAAAAGTTACGCTGCAATGACAGAGCGGCGGCGAGCACGAAGCTAGCAGCAGAGCTACAGGTGCTAACGTAGCACAAAAACCCACTCGCTATTGTTAATCTGGGCAGACAGAGTATCGTTACGCCGGGCAGACACAGCGGACAGTCTGCTAAACTAAAACTAAATGTGCGGTGGAGACTTTTACTGGGAACGTGGCTGCATGTCCGCGACACTACACGCAGCACCGTAGCTGCTATTATAGCTTTCCTGATGGTGAACTGGGTACTCAGTTGTCAGCTGGCGCACCGCTGCATGCGAGGCACTAATCTTGTCGGTTAACGGTTAATAATCGGTTAACGAGGGCCGGTTATCGGTTAAGAATTTTTTTCAAAACTAGCATCCCTAGTCCAGACCCATAAGACAAAGGCGTGAATAAGCCTTTCTAAAGCAGGAAAAGACAAAGCTGATTTAATTTTGGTAATATTTCTCAGGTGGAAGTAGCAGGATTTAATGAGATTGTTGACATGTGGTTCGAAGTTCAGCTGAGAATCAAAAGTGATACCTAGATTGCTGGCTGTAGATTTTATATTGGTTGCCAGTGGGCCAATGAACTGTTGTAATTTGCTTGCTAGGTGATCAGGGTTAAAGACTATTACTTCTGTTTTGTCTGAGTTTAGCTGCAGAAAGTTACAAGTCATCCATTTTTCAATAGCAGTTAAAGGGATAGTTCGGGGGTTTTGAAGTGGGGTTGTATGAGGTACTTACCCATAGCTGGTGCATTCGATTTTCACCACTTTATCTTGCCGTCAGACGGCCCTTTCCGACGTAGAACTGAACTGAAAGTTAGTGAAACTTATCTTTACTCTCTTCAAAGTCACCGGACTCCAAAAAACAGTACATAAGTTTCACTTTTAGTTCAGTTCCCCATCAGAAAATATTCTGAATATAGCGTACACTTAAACGGATATTGATTCACTTCTTTAGGTGAGCCCTTCTTTTAGGTGGATAAAACAGTTTGCTGCTGGCCCCGTCCACAGCATTATATTGCTTTGCTCCCATGCCGGTTCTCCTGTCTGTTTCTCCAAGCTGGGGGGTGCCGACCGGCATCTACTGTAGGTAATACACCGACTATGGATAAGTACCTCATACAACCCCACTTCAAAACACCCGAACTATCCCTTTAAGCATTCCATTAAACTGCCCAGACAGCTAACATTACACAATAGAAGTAAATGGGAGACATTTTTGGGGCGTATTTTCGTGCACTATATTATATACAGTATATAAAGATGTGCTTAACTGTGTGTTTGAATTTCATTAGTTTCCTAAGGTCGCTCCAGAGGATGCTGACACCTACAAGTGTTTTGCAACAAATGAACATGGAAAGGCTGTTTGCACAGTCGTCTTGAATGTTATTCAGGGTAGGATCCTTATTATTATCTTTGAATGACTGTATATTTCAAGTGTAATATATAACAACTGAATTATATATCCTCTTGATGAGTTTGCACACTTGTATTGAATTTTGAAAAATGGAATGAAAATTAAATTAAATCAACTGTTTGTTCACAGTTGGATTCTCTAAGAGCAAGGAACTTCAAAAGAAACAAGGAGAAGGTGAGGTTTCAAACACATGACCCTCAAAGTTTTATCTGAAGAGGTTTTCAAATCTTTTTTACTTTTTTTTTTTAGCAAGGTAGTTTGTGTTTGTTGACTGTCAGGTCAAAGCTGACCATTTTAAGGTCAAAGCCATCACAAAAAGAGAGCTAATATACACCGTCCTTGCCCCTGTCAGACACAAATAGCAGTCAATATGAGACAAACTAGCACTGCAATTAAAAACACATTCATCATTTTTTTTTAAAAAGACACTTTTAGAGAATTGGGCAACCAGCTGGGTACAAAGATAAATAGAGGTTGATGGTTTTCATCTATGCCATCAATACTTGGAATGATGCCGCAGCTCAATTTCCCTTTGCTACAACTTAGCCCATATATTTTCATAGCAACATGACATTTTATTCACTAATTGGAATTATTTGGAAAAATCGTCCTGTCATGGTGCTTCTGTCGAATCAGCGCAGTACCACTGTGCGCGGTCACTTGACACATTAATGGCTAAGAAATTGACTGAAAAAGTGAACATCAGCAGCATCAGCAAGGTGTGTGAGGCAGGAGTTGCTCACTACTTGGAGTTGCTTACTGATTAGAGGTCGTTAATATTCGTTTTTAATATAATTTTCATGACGTAGATTAGACCTAAATGGTCGACTATCTCAGCATTAGCCTTGCGAGGTTCAGGGCTGATTTAAAACTGTACATCTACTGTTTTAAATTGTTGTTGATCGCGTATTGAGCCATTGTCAACTCATAAAATGCTGATTTTTATAAATTTCGTAAGAAATGACAATATCATCACCAGCATTGATGTGTTTCATCAAAGTACAGTCATGTTTGCTAAAATAAAACACATTTAAGTGTGCAGTACCTCTTTAAACTAAAAACAGAGTTTTATTTTAAATAAAAAGAAAAAAAAAATGAAGGAGCTTTAATCAAACTATTATATGTACACTGTCAATACTAATACTATTGTAAAAGACAAAGGACTGATGTTTTTCATTATGGCTCCTCAGATGTTGCGGACGTCAGAAAAAAGCTTAAAAAACGGTGAGTGAAATATTGTAAATATAGCTGTTTGTCTCTTAAAATAAACTGTAATGGTATTTTCTTTATGATGGTGAATCCTTTTCCATATATGACAGTATGAGAGTAATTATTTCCATGAAAACACGCTGGTGTGTTGGGCTTAATGAATATTTCTCTCTCTACAGTAATCCTGATGGAACACGTGAGGAAAAGCCGATGGAGCCAGAGGAGAAGGTCTGGGAAATTCTCCTCAGTGCAGACAAAAAAGACTACGAGCGCATCTGTAATGAATACGGTATCACAGACTTCCGTCGCATGCTGACGAAACTCAGTGAAATGAAGAAAGAGAGAGAGGAAGAGATTGCAGAGGTATTTAGCCTTTTGATTCTCCTTTAATTCTACCATTATCATGTCCAACCAAACATCCGTTTATGCCACTTGTTGTTTAAGCAGCATTTTTCTTGCACTGTATGAGCAGACTCATTTAAAAATGTTGATAGTTCTGTTTTTTATTTCTACTGTAGTTTGTGACACACATCAGTACACTGAAACATATTGAAGTCAATGACGACGACTGTGCAACAATTGAGCTGGACATGGACCTCAAGGACCCTAGCGCTAAAGTTTTCCTGTACAAGGTGGGGGACGTTAACTACCAACTTCAGTGATGTCTTGCTGCATTTTATTATCTATTATCAATATGGTAACATGCCCATAAATTCTGCAGAATGGCGCCATGGTTCCATTCACCGTAGAAGACAGCGAGGCGATGAAGCATAATTTGAAACAAGTTGGCAAAAAATATATATTCACAATTAAAAACCTAGGTAAAGAAGATGCTGGACTCTACTCAGTGGATGTTGGGGGCGTCAATGTATTCTCCACAGATTTTAAAGGTATGTCTTCAATCATGTGATTACAATTAGAATAGTTTTAAGTAAATTCAGTCCAAGGATTACTGAAATATTGATGGGGTCCACAGATATTTTATAACTGTAATTAAATGCACCCAATGAGACCACCAGTAACCCTGTACAGAATAAGTAGTTTATGAAATGGATGGGTTAGATTGATGAAATTAAAATAGTCTCTCTCACTGCTTCTTTTTTTCCATTCTGTGTCTATCTGTACCCCTGCAGTGCCTGAAGTTGACTTTGCTGTCAAAATACAAGAGGTTAAGGCAGAAGAACGACAAGACGCCCTCTTTCAATGTGTCCTGACTGCACCTATGAATGAGCTCAAATGGTTGGGCAAAAACACTACGCTGACAAATAGTGAGAAACATGAAATCATCGTATCTGAAGATAAGCTCATCCACAAGTTGATTGTGCGGGACTGTATGCCTTTGGACGCCGGTATCTATGTTGCTATAGCAGGAATCAAATCCTGCAATGCCTGGCTTATAGTTGAAGGTGAGAAATTATTCTCCTCCTACTTTTTTATCCTTGGGGATTCTCTTCATGCAGTACAATTTCCAGTTGCATGCATACATATAGAATACCTTGAAGATACTTCTCCCTGACACTAAATAATTGTTAAATCCTGAATTTAATATTCAGCTAAAAACTATAAATACGTTTGCCATATTATCTATTATAGCTGACAAGGATCCTGCCAACAAGGGCAAGAAGGTAACTCGCAAAACAACTACGGCTGGAGGTGGAAATGATGAAGATCTGATGAAAATAGCTAAGGAACAGCAGGAAAAATATCAGAAAGAAATGGAAGAAAAAATGGAAATTGCCAAGAAAGCTCAAGCAGAGAGAGAAGTAACCGAAGCAGCTGCCCGAGTAGAGGCTGAAGCAGCTAAAAAGGCAGCGGCTGAAGAAAAAGCTGCAGCTAAGGCTGCTGCAAAGGCTGCTGCAAAGGCAAAGAGGGCAGCAGCCGGGAAGGATGGAGCTGCAAGGAAAACTAAGAAAGAAGCTGGTGCTGCGGATGGTGTCAGTGGTGCTGGTGGTGCAAGAGGTGTCGGGGCTGATGGAACTGATGGTGGCAAAGGTGCAGGTGCCGGTGGTGTTGGTGATGCCGGTGGCGTCGGTGGTTCAGGGGGTGCCGGAGCTGATGGTGGCAAAGGTGCAGGTGGTGAAGATGGAGGAGAAGATGGAACTGGAGCTGGAGCTAAAGGCGGAGCTAGGGCTGGAGCCGGAGGTGGTGAAGGTTCGGGAGAAGATGAAGACGATTCATTTGAAGATTCTGATGAAGAAAGTGAGGGAGAGGAAGGAGGAGAAGGAGTGGGAGAAGGAGATGGAGGAGAGAGAGGAGAAGGAGGAGAAGGAGGTGGAAAAGGAGGGAAAAGCAAGAAACGTGCAAGAGATGGTCCACTTGTTCCAGATACAGTGACAGGTAAGAATATCATATATAAAACTCATACTGCAATTTATGTTAAGACTTAATGACACCAAAATGTGGCCGTTATTCTCTTTTATGCTATTGCAAAATGCAATTTAAACATCTTTATAGAGAAACTTCTGTCATTATTAATATTAATAATAGCAGTAGCAGAAGAAGGTATTTGTATTTTGTTGATGTTTTTATGTTTTGATATTGTCTCCTCTTCATTTCCTTGTCTGCATTTTACAATTCTCTTGATGTTTATTATGTTAACGTCTTTTCCATTAACTTTCCGATTCATTGCAAGTCCATCAATCTTCAATTAATACCTTTTTAAAAAAATGTTTATCAGCAATACTTTTATGAAGAACTTTAAAAAAACATTTTTCAAAAAAGGAACTGATGATGATCATGCTCAGATCATGCACAATGAATACCAGTATGTATATCACATTTCAGCTAGTCAGAGTTTGATAGTAAATTATTATATTTAGATATGCGTGACATTCTCAATAAAGTTGCTAATTATCATCACTAATAGGAGATAATAATGATGCGGAAACCACAAATGAACAAGGTGGAAAATCTGAGGAAAAAGGAAAACGTCCCAAAAAGACAAATGTGGAGGTTGAAGAAGCTGTTGTTGGTAAGAGATGTCAAAGGCTGCATGCTGTAGACAATTTACTGACAATTAAAGTCATTTGGGAATGAAAATGGCTTTGACATCACAACTGTAGGAAATTCTAAACATTCCCTAACTTTGATGTAGCTGCTTTAACAATAAATGTATATAACACTGACCAAATTAAACCGCTGATGCTTTACAAAGCTCAACGCTGCTCCGCTTTTCCAACAATTAAGCTCCACATGGGCCGGATGAATTTCAAAAGAAAGTTCATAAAGGTCTTGTCAAGCCTCAGTGGTAGAATTTACTTTATCCAGGATGTAAAAGATTGTAGCATGGGTTAAGAGTTATGTTTATTAATTCTTGAAAACCCTTGTAGTTCTAGAGCCTACATCAAAAAATACAGTACAGTTTAGTTACTGTATTCTGTGTCCCAGGAACCTCAATTGCTCACATGGTTTTCAGTCCAAAAACAATTGAATACCCTGGGCTTTAGGTATAAAGCTTATTAACTATCTGCTAAATTTAGCAATCATTTATTTATCAATAATTTAGCCAACATTGATTAATAAAACAGAAAGTTATATGTCTCCATCTTTGTGTATGTGTTTTTGTGCCTCTTCTGAGAAACAGACAGTAGTATAGCATGTAAGTGCTATGCTAAATTCTGCTTCCTCCTCCATCTAAATCTTTACTTAAATGAATATAGAAATGTTCTATATTTATGTTTTGTGTGTATTACTTGTGCTTTCATTTTTGTAGACATGTTTGTCTTGTTGTTGTTTAATTCATGTTGTGTTAAAGGAGGGAAAAAGGAAAAGGTGACTTAACTACAGATGTATTCAAGTTGAGAACATAAAAGGTGCCTCTTCATAACAGATTTTTAGGTTAGTTATACATTTGAGTAACAGAAACACTAACTGTTACACAATTAATCATATCATAGACTGCCGTCTATTAAGTTGAATACTACTAAAATTAAGTACCAGCACTTTTGTTACTGGTATTAATCCTTGTAGTAAAATATTTTCCTCGTGATACCATGTATCAATGCAACAAGTGATAGTTAATTTGCAAAACAGTCTTCACTGCAAAAATAAAAACAATCCACAAGGCCCTTAGGTTAATTAAGTCACTTCACAATAGCACCATTATGGGACCCATCTTGAATATCATCTTTTCCACCACCCTCTTCTTCTGTATTGGAGTTAATGTTTGTTATTTCTGTTGTTGCTGCTGATTTTGTTTTCATGCTCCATGTTGACATTGTAATTGTTACTGTTTTCATTAATGTTATTTGTAAGGCATGTCCAACAGCAAATGAGAAACATTGGATTAATGGTAATTACGATGATATCCCCTAAAACTGAAAAACCAAAAAACACAGAAGCGAGTGGTGCCAGTGGTGGTAATGGCACTGGGCCAGCAGCAGGCTGTGATGAAGTTGCTGAAAACGGTGAGGGTACAGACGGCGGCGAGCCAGCAGCAGCTGGCAAGCGTTCAGGTCGTGCACGGCAAGGCCCATTGATCGTGGAGACAGTTAGTGGTAAGATTACTGGCGCTGCATTAACCGCTGCATGGGAAGCATCGTCACTGAATAAAGTCATTTGATGAGCAGATGACTTTCTCAGTGGTTTGAGGGTTAACATTAACTGTGTGGCCACTGAGCAGAATGCTATATTTGATCTCTAACTGGTTAAATGGCCTTTTAGAAGGATCTGAGTTCAGAAAGAGTGGATTTGACCTTGAGAGTGCCTTTAAAAAAATGCTAATCAAATGTCATGCACTGGTGTTTTTTGTCTATAGCACACAATATAACAGTGAAATGAATCAAAACATACT
The DNA here is from genome assembly GCA_916701645.2 of Sebastolobus alascanus. Classification (NCBI taxonomy): domain Eukaryota; kingdom Metazoa; phylum Chordata; class Actinopteri; order Perciformes; family Sebastidae; genus Sebastolobus; species Sebastolobus alascanus. The sequence continues at coordinate 87,339 of CAKAOJ020000326.1, forward strand.
TTAGTCTTATGTTTTGTAGACAATAGAACAAATTGGTTATAGGATTTTATTTCTATGACCTACAGGTTTCATATCATCAGGCAATATTTATGTGTCCACCTCCTCTTATGTATTGTTTTCAGTGTGTGTGTGTGTGTGTGTGTGTATGTGTGTGAGTAATGTTTAAATGCACCTGTGCTCTGTGTTAACAAACTTGCTTGCCTTTTTAAATGTTAATTCGGGATGAGTCGGTGCATTGAGGTTAACTATTTATACGAGCAAACACATCATGTTCTTGATGCAACAACTGCAACACTTGTGTGCACACACGCTCTTGCATAATTTGAAGATGGAGGACAACCCAAGCTCACTTTGGAAGATGACTATGCTCTAAAATCAACTCCTGCACATTGAAGACTGAATTCAGATCAACCATACAAAATGCTCATCTCTTCCACTGACCAAGGAAATGTCAGTCTTAAGTGGGATCTTTTATATTTTGAGAGCGCATATTTCTTGAACAGAGGCAAATGAAAGCCTCTGTGATTATATTCTTATGAGCTTCAACTCCGCAATCTTTCAAGTTGAAGAAGGACACTCCCAAACAACACTATACAAGCTACACACTAACCAAGAAGACATCTTCAAAAAGTTTCAAATAAATGCCTTGGATTACATCAAGTCGTCTCTTCAAGTATATTTTCTGACATCACATCTGCATTTTAATATGTATTTTATAATCAAATGCCATTATAAAATACATGATAAACAAAAATGCAGAAAGAAAATGTGTGATGTTTGACTGTAAGGTAAGTGTGTACACATCCATACATGAATGCATTGCAAAAACTTTAAACAACTAAACAACAAAATGTATGCAGAAGAGGTCAGCTGTTGGCCGTGCGCATTCACTAACTTACTGGTTGATAAATCCTCAGATCCAGGAGTTCACTTTCATGCTGGGCTTTCTGACTGCAAAGCAATTGTTGGAGAAGCAGCAGAGCTGGAGTGTAAAGTGAGCAGTGAAGACTGTGTGGGAATCTGGTACAAAGATGGAGAAGAGGTAAACCCAGGGTCTAAATGTGGTCTAAATGTGTAGCTTATAGGCTTCGGTGTTATTGCAGCAATGTAGCCAAATAGGAATTATCATGTACTCATATATACGTGAGAGCTTCAGATGAGACTTGATTCATATTTGTTGTGTTACAGTAATATCTTTGTTTTTTCCAGATTAACTCATCTGAGGGTATAACCATTTCGAAAGACGGAACTTTCCACAGGCTGAAAATTCACAAAGTCACAGAGGAATTCGCTGGAAAATATAAATTTGAAGCAGATGGACGGAAGACAGAGTCCTTGATTGTTGTTGAAGGTAAAAAATGTACATCCTTACAGAAATGACTCATTTGCATTAAGGGGTTGCATCACTCATTAGAGAGTGCCCGCAGGTCGTGGTCGTGATGAGCATGGATTTTTAAGAATACTGCAGATTACTCTAAAGTTTGTCTTAAGTACATATCTAGAAAGCATAAGATGACTTGAAATATATGTCTGTATTGTTTTAACAATCATTGTAGATCCGCCCAGATTTTGTGCTAAGGAACTGGAAGATTTTAAAACTCCTGTAAAAGTGAAAAAAGGACACAAAGCTACCTTCAAACTACCTTATGTCGGACGGGACCCAATAAAAATCCAGTGGTACCTTGAGGGTGAAGAGCTTTCGGATGAAGCAAACGTTAAGTTAGAACACACGGAGGGTTCCAGCCGTCTGCTTCTAAACAAGCTCCAGCGCAAGGACAGTGGTGAAGTCAAGATAAAACTCAAAAATGAGTTTGGCACTGTTGAGGCCTTCAGCGAGCTTATTGTACTGGGTATGTATACAAACATTATTTTACAGTATTTTGTATGCACTTATACAGTAACTGTCCTACAAATTACTGCTACGCTTTCGGTAACTTGTTCAGCACAGGTTAATATTATATATGCTACTTTGTTTTCTGGCAGATAAACCCACTCCTCCAATGGGACCTTTGGAGATTGTTGAAGCCACCTCCTCTGTAATTGATTTCAAGTGGAGGCCCCCAAAAGACAGCGGTGGCTGCAAGATAGACAACTACCTCCTCGAACGACAACAAATTGGCCGCAACACCTGGAAGAAGGTGGGGCCAATTGGTGCAGAGGCCACATACAGGGACTCTGATGTAGATCACGGCAGGAGGTACTGCTATCGCATCAGAGTGGAGACTGAAATGGGCACCAGTGAGCTGATGGAAACAGAGGACATTCAAGCCGGAACAAAAGGTAAACTCAGACCAATATTATGAAACTGTGTTATCTTAACAATACCACTTTTTAGTAATGGCCAGTCACACCACACACAATTTCAGAGCAAAATTAATTTCAATGGAATAGCAACGATTGGCAGATTCACTTGCGGGAGCGAGGAAAATACGCACAAATCTCTTGCATCGAGTTCAGTTTCGGTGAGCCCACAAATTTGCACCGTTGACCAACAGCAAATCGTCTTGATAGTTTTGACCTTTGAAGGTAACGGAGAACTGGAGATTCCAAAATGGAGGAGGCTACTGTAGCGTTTCAGTTGTTTTACCTCATCCAGTTTAGAGTATATACTGCTCCACAAAAGAGGCATGATTTTCAAACAGTTATGAGACAGAAGTCAATGCTACAAACACATCCTTTTAATAAACTATGTGAACTTAATGTCCTGTTAGCGACTCTCTATTAACTGTTTTTTTAATAAAATGATCCTCAGAACGAAATCCCAGTGGGAAGTAAATGCCACAATACGGAGAAAATCGAAAGAAGCTATTGTGACTGTATAGCGCTAGCAAGTTCACAGCTTGCTAACATATTAGCCGTTATCTCAGCAGCAACAGTAGTTCACCAGCTAGCCAAGTGAGTAGTCCCTACATCACCAAGCCTCTACCATCACCATTCATGAAATCACACAGATGAATTTCGCTGTGCCACCTTCACTTGTGACCAGGTCTAGACTCTTCAGAACAAACCTTTGCTATTCCAACATCACAATCAATTCTCCCACAGTACACAAACAATTCTACATTTTTGACTAAGAAATGATTTACAGATCCCAATCTTTTGTGTGTATACAGCATACCCTGGACCTCCATCAGTACCAAAGATTGTAACTGCCTTCAAGAACTGCATCACCCTCTCTTGGACTCCTCCATCTGACACTGGAGGAACCAATATTCTGGGATACAACGTCGAGAAACGCAAGAAGGGCAGCAACCTGTGGGGTCAAGTCAATCCAGCTGATGAGCTGATCAAAGGTTACTGATTATTCATACATTATTTCTGGGTGATCACGCTATGGCAATCTGTTACAACCAAAAGTGAATGTTTTATGATCTATTGCTGTAATTCCTATATTGTGTATGTATGTTTCCTATCCAGATAAGGGATTTGGAGTTAAAGATGTGATCGAGGGCATGGAATACGAATTCCGTGTGTCAGCAATCAACAACTCTGGAGCGGGTGAATTCAGTACACCATCTGAGTTCGTGTTTGCCAGAGATCCTAAAAGTAGGTGGACATTTAGAACCGTTATCACAGTCATTATTTCATCAACACTTCAAACAGCCTACAAACTGCAGCACTGAGTATGAATCATGTGTTACAGAGCCTCCTGGTAAAGTCAAAGACTTTAAAGTGACAGATTCCTCCTACACAACCCTGTGCCTGTCTTGGACCAAACCCAAGGACATTGAGGGGGTTGAGGATGAAGCCAAAGGATATTTTGTGGAGATCAGGCCCGCAGAAAACACAGAATGGGATCGCTGCAATTCAAATGCAATGACCATGAATACCTATACGGTGAAAGGCTTGAAGTCAATGGCCATGTACTGGGTGAGAGCCATCGCTACTAATGATGGAGGAGAGGGAGAGCCACAGGAGCTGGATAATTACATCCTCGCTACGCCCCCTCCTGGTGAGAAAATCAGTTCAAAGTTACTTATGTCAAACTGTTATATTAAATATTGTGATAACAGGGACTCCACTTCATAGTTAAAGACCCAGTAGTTGTACAATCATTGATTTTAACTTACTGAACTTACTGAAATCTGAATTATTAAACTGCTCTAAATCAATTATGTAGATGTGGGGGAAATCCAGACTTTAGTTAACCTAAAGAGATTAATAGATCCATGCACAAACCCAACTAAGAGTTAGCTTGATAAGGATGAAGCCTGGTTTGAACAATCAAGACAAATGTCATGATGAACTGGGTTTCTGTCTACTTTATTCTTTCTTTGTACCACTGAGAGGAGTTGCTGTAGAGTTTCGTTGTACAGCTGTGCAATGACAATAAAGGCATTCATTCATTCATTCATTTCATCAATAAGTTGGTTGGTGTCAATTTGGTTGAATTATGGAGGGACTATGTTTGGATCAGTAATAAATCCTATTCCATGTCAAATTAATAACACAGATGAATGCAGCATATTGTACTATAACATAAAAGATTAAATTAATATTTTTGTAGTTTTGCAGTGGAATTGTGTGATTTTTTTCTGTGTTTCCCATTATCTTTAAAAAAGTAATTGTCAACATCAAAGTTAATGTCAATTAATGACCAACTTTTCACCCTGTTGTCCACCCAGTGAGACCACGATTCACGGATGCCAAAATCAAGAGTTTCATGGTGGTGAGAGCAGGAAATTCTGCACGATTCAACATTAACTTTGAGGTAATTTAGAAAGTAATTAAGATGATTTATATCCATGAAAATGAATATATAGTGATCTCATTTTGTCTTCTGACAAAATTATATTTTCACATTCTTTGTAGGCCTCTCCTTGGCCTGAGGTCATCTGGCTGAAAGATGGCTCGCCGGTGTCTAAAAAGGTGACCATCAGCAACACAGAGGACACATCCCAGCTTCTGATTCCCACCGCTGAGCGCGCAGATACTGGAATCTATACTATCATTATCAAGAACTTTGTTGGCCAAGAAACATACAGCATTGAAATTAGAGTCACTGGTAAGTTTTGTAAAATACTGTACCTTACTGTATAAATGATTTCCTACTATTCCATATACTGTAACTAAAAGTACAAACTTTTTTATCTCCAGATGATCCGAAGCCACCAGGTCCAGTGGAGACTGACGAAAATGTGCCCGGCACAGTAACCGTTTCATGGACCCCATCTCCAGATGAGAAACGTGACGACAGGCTGCACTACTTGGTGTCTAAGCGAGATTCAAGTAAAAGAACGTGGAACACCGTTGCAGATCGCATCTTCAACAATAGATTCACAGTCTGCAACATAATGCCGGGCCGAGAATACCGGTTCAGAGTCTTTGCAAAGAATGACATGGGCTCCTCCAAACCGTCTGAATCACCAAAGTGGCTGATTTCAAGCAAAAAAGGTATGTAAATGCTTGACTACCCGGTTTGTCTAGAAAAAGACCATTATTTGAAGAAACATTACATTTTTACCAAGACATAGACTTAAGCAAATATAGTACTTACTGTATATCTTAAGCACATCTTGCCTCTACAAAGCACTAAGGCTCCAAGCAAAGTTGAATTGTCTGTGTACTGTTTTTCCTTATTGATCTTTCATAACAATGTAAGAAGATTACACTGCCAAATTTACTATCAAATCTTAAAAGACTGATGCTATTGGGCCATACTTGTCCTGTGCCAGTGTACAGCTTTTATGACTTTATTTTTTGGCAATGTTTATATTGAAGCCCACAAAAACAACTAGTAAAAAGTTTGTTTTTTTTTAGGTCAGTACAGAAAAGGCAGGTACATATTTTGGGGCCAATACAACAACCCTTTAAGCCTCACCATCAGTCTAAAGATCAACCCTTGTTTGGGCCTTAAGATTTCTTTTCTCATTGTATCAAGAGTTAAGAACAATAGTCTGTCAATATTCAGCCAATTAATCCAGCCGATATTATGGCTTTTGACTTGATTTGATCCGAACATCACACCAAATGAAGTATCTTTGAGATGTCTTTTTTATGGCTATCCATCCATATCTATAGAATTCCTCCATCGCATACTCCATCAGCACAGACACAGAAACAGGAATTGAACATTATTTCTATGTTGTCTTGCTGTATCATCATGACGAACTCCAGTATATAAATAGGGCCAGAATGTACTATTCCTGTAAATTTCCAATCATACTGTACCTCTAGAACCAGACTCAGGTCAATGTTGAAACATGTTCACCTCTTAGATAATTACAATTCTAATTTGATGCAATGCATATCTACTTTCTTCCAGAAAAGTTCACTGTGACCATGCCTGCAACAAAGACGTGTAATCTACAGTGTCCTCCCAAATTCATTCTCCCATTGAAATTGCACACTGCTCCTAAAGGGTATGAATGCTACATGAGCTGTGCCATAAAAGGGGATCCAACACCTCATGTGACATGGCTCCGCAACAATATCAGTCTGAATACCAACACTAACTACTTCATCTCCAACACCTGTGGAGTCTGTTCTCTGCTCATATTGACGGTTGGACCTTCAGACACCGGGGAGTACAAGATTATTGCAGAAAGCTCTATCGGGAGGGCAGAGTGCTCCACTAAACTGACAGTCAGAGGTAAATCTTTACCAGAGTGTAACTGTATCTTGATCCATGTGTGCCCAAAGACTATATTTAGTATGATGAGGAAAAATGCCACAACATTTGTTGTGATTGGTCAAAAGTCTTGAAATTTGGGTATGGTTTAGTATCTAACATTACAACTAGATTTTTTTGATAAACGAAGAAAAATGCTAACATTATGTTTATTAAATATTTCCATATGAAATATTTTTCACTGCATGTGTGCATATTTTTGATATTCAACTTGTTATGAGTTCATAGATACCAAATACTTGATTGTGCTCCTTGTAGTTTCTGAGATACAGCCATTTTCTTATCATACTATATCTAGTATTTGGACACATGTGACTACTGTTTTTTCCTAAAATATAATGGAGTCTATTGCAAAAACACTAGTCCCATGTGCCCAAATACTAAATATAGTATGATAAGAAAAACTCACTCACTCAGCCAAACGGTTTGACCATTTTGAAAATGTCTTCACATTTGGGCTTAGGTAAGCCCAGAGAACATTTCCACTAAAGGAAATTAAAATTTTCAGTTGCGGGCACAAATGGGTTAAAAATGCATGTAATACAGTGATGATCTTTGCAATCTTAAACTAATAACTGCCATTTCTTTTTTTCCAGAATTCTGAATGAACACACTGAAGATGGCAGAATTGCTCTAAAACGCTTACAGAAACCAAGTTGTTGGTAATTCACATACTGCATCTTTAGAGTTTAAGCAAACCCTGTAAAATGTAGAATGAATGATTATTTAATATTGCCTGTGATACTTTCCTCACAGATTAACTATTTGACAAATTCCTATACAGGTTGGCATTTATTCAAAGTTAAACTCACAATAAAGTCTTAGGCATAGAAATTTTGCTGAAATAAAAGCCACAAACGTGTTTTGTTTGTTTTGATTTAAATTTTGCAATCTCAATAAAATTGAAGCTTGAAATACTAGTGTACAATCTGGCATATTTTAACTGTGGTAATATGCATGTCGAACAGCAGCAGTATAGGACACTATGTAGCAGTGATTTATTGATTCTAAAAGTGTTATTTTTAGGTGTTTGTCTAAAGCTTATAGAACTATCTGCTTGTGCCTTTCAATTATTTTTTAGATGTATAGTGATTGTTTGGTTAAAATAACTTTTCCGTAATTGTGGATTGACTGTCTTCCCCTAAACTGAATATGAGATGACAAAAAATATGGACATGACAAATGCATATGATACTGACTGTTATAGTCTGTTATACATATAAAAAAAAAATGTGTGGGTTTAGTGTAAATAAATATTTCATACTGCTATTGTGACGTGGAATTTTTAATCTGACCTGCATGTCACTTTGAAAAACAGTTAACAATTAAGATAATGCATTTATATGTATAAATCTTTACAAAAAATATGTTTACCAAAAGGTATATACATGTATGATGATAGACTTGAGCATATATTGTGGCCATGGGTCAGACTTTGACATAGGAAATACCACTTGTTCACCTCTATAAAGGTTTATGTGAATAATTTATGCCCAGTCTTCTAGAATTACCTCTCAGAGCATATTTTGTGTTAGGTCAGACATAAGTCCAAGTTTAGAGTCACTGAAGAAGAGAGGGTCAACAGTTGCACCCTGGGCTAAAACATGTTTGACCAGTGCAGGATGACACCTCTCAGTTTCAAAGTGAAGTGTTTATTACAATGTTAAAATATATGCTATGTATTGCTGTTCTGTTTCAGTCTAACAAGACATTAAACAATAATTGTGGCTCATTAGTATCAGAATGAGGTTTTCGCTTGTTTTGTTTGCTTTTTGTCTGATATGTCCGGAGAATACAGTGTCAATGAGTAAATAAAACATTCATGCAAATTGTCATTTTTTTTAGTTAGACTTTCAGCATGAAATTATGGTTCATTAATTTCTAATACAAACTAATGCAAGGAGATAGAAAAATCTGAGTTTAATTAACACTTACCCCTTGTTAAATGTTGGGATGAAGATCAGGCAGCCTACATGTACAATTAAGATAATGAAGAGGCAGCTCAGCCCATGGCCCTTCTAGTCACTTCTCATGAGACTTCCGTTTTTAATAAGCAGCCAAAAGCACCCTGCTGCTGGAATTCCAGTTTTGAGGGAGGGATTAGGAGCTTCCCTCCTGCATTACCTCTGGTGCCCCCTTTTCAAGAACCTATAGCACTTTAGGGCCAAAGTGCATGACAGTAAACTTATCCCCAGGAGACACAGTGAAAAAGCAGAGGGCTCTGGGTGTCTCTGAAAGACTTTATTGCCTCTCAAAACGAAGAGCCCACACAAGAATCAGCTGGAACCTGGCCGGCAACAGACAGCAGAGAACAGCAGTTCAATTGAAAAAGAAATAGTAAGTACATTTAACAAGTACTGGGAAAATTCCTAATATGGTTGGATATTTCATCAAAATCTTTATTCTGTAAACCAATTTATGTAAATATGTGTATGATCGGCTATTCTGACACTAGTTTGCATATTACTGTATATTAACCCTAGGTATAAAAGCTAATGAGATCTCACTAGTAAGCCTAAGTCAGAATTCTTATTGATTGTGGACAACAGTTTAAAGGATTTCTCTAAAGTTTAATAAGAACCAATATGATGAGCTGTAATAATGTTGTTTATGCTACGTGTCTTTAGGCAAGCAGAATTGTCTGAGCTTGATGAGAAATAATACAAACAGGAAAATGTTGAAGAAAGATCATGATCAGACTAATGATTGTGCAGGTGCAGGAGATAAGCAAAACTATAGAAACATACAAACTTGTTTGTTTATTCAGACTAAAATCGATCCTAAACTTTACTACTGCAACAATCTAAGGGTTACAGTATTTTGCCAAGCTTTAATTGGATATTATATTTAGTATTTTATCATAAAAAAAAGACAAAGTAAAAGTATATGCTCACCTCTGCTGTTAATTGGAGCTCTGAGATTTAGGACAGAGACCTGACAGGTTATTCATAAATCAGCTCACACCCTTGGCAAAGCTATTTTCTCTCTCGGACAAATATAGATTAACAGCAGTGCCCCAAGTGTGAGAAACTGCTAAATATGCAGACACTTCATCAACTGACAGAACTCGACATAATTTATTTTAATTAGATTTAATATTAATAGTTTAAGTGACTATAAAATTTAATCCAAGAAAAAAAGGCTCTTGTCATTTGACTAATGAGATCATACAAATGAAGGAAGATTAACAGAAGAATGGTGAAGACAGAGTGCTAACATTAGTTCATACTTTAAGATTAAAAAAAATGTGTTTACATCACATATATAAAGAACTGATATTTAGACATATGGTGTTAGATTCTACTTCTCAAATAAAATCTTTATAAAAAAAAACACTTTAAGTATAAATACATGCTTTTCTGAATGAAACCTTTTGTCGGTTTTAAAAATATGATGCAATATCTTACGATGTCATATATCACTATGCTAATGTGACCCTTTCAGTCTTTGAGATTAAATATTGTGTGATATAATAATAATCAAATTACTAATTACTGTAGTACCTTGGTGTAAAAATTGATTTTTTTTTAACTACGGATGCTGAAATGAGAGTATTTGGTTCTTCACGTACACTGTTTTCACAATTATGAATTGATTAAAGTGATTAAGGTGATACTTGATCATCAAAATGACCATTTGATAGTTTCAGAACAACGTTGATTTAATGACAACTATTTTTTTTTTAAAAAAGGGAAAAGAGGTTATTTCTTAATAATAACAATAATAATTTTATTTGTAGAGCAAATGGGCTAGAGGTTATTTCTTAACCACCCAAATTTCTGCCTGTGGTGGTACCTTTTCTATTTTTTTATCATAAGATAATTCAGGGCTAAGATGAAAGCAAAACCTAAATACAAAGATGGTTATGACTAATGTTACATTTGCAGTCAGCCACTTGCAGCCCCTTCTGAGTAATGATGGATGTTTTATGAGGTATGTGACCTACTGTCTTCAAAATTAGGCCAGCCACTTGCAAGAATCTACAAAGGGAATGTTAAGTATTTTGTGATCCCAGGAATCCTTTCATTTATAGCACAGATAGAGTTACTAACTCAGGTATCCTCAGACCATTTGCGATATATAGATCTTACTGTCATGGTTTAACACTGAATTCCCACAATGCAGCACACGCCATGATATCATCTGGTCCAATTTTTTTGTAATTGGAGGGAGGAATGAATTGTGTCCCCTTACATCTTAACTGTCTCTCAAAGAATGGGCTTTACTTAAAAATGTGTTGTGCTGGAAAAAAAGCACACTGCCTCAAGCCACTAGTTAGAACAATGATAAGTGATACCCATTACAGATTCAGACCATCTGGGAGAGATTAACTGCATGTCAGACAGATGGGGATTCTCGTGTTTACTAACAGTGGTCAAATAATGCTAACAGCTCCAGATTACATTGATATTCTAGGATATGTTGGGCTTTGACATGAGGAAAACAACCTTATTATACAATTCAAGCAGCACATCAAAGTGAAGACCAATTAAAATGGTATATAAGCAAACTAAACAGCGTTGCCTTGTTAAGCATTAACAGTTTAAAAAGTCTAATGTAATGTTTTTTGCATTGACAGGGAAGCTGTTGTCTAAATCAAGATGTTTAAAATACGTAAAGCAAAGGATGAGGAGCCAACTGCTCCAGGGCAGGGTAAGTAACTAGAATTTTAACACACGCCTTCAACTGCAAATTACTGACACACATGAAATATGTGATGAAAACTGAATGAAAACAGTACAGCCTTTTCTGAGATGATATGAACTTAAATCAAAGCTGTCAAACTTTCACAAATTCTTCATAAATTTGTCAATAATGCAATTAATCTCATTTGATGACAGTGAAAATTAAAAAGAAGTCAAGGATACCTGGAGTTATGATCACCCAGTGTGTGGAAGAACTACCTGAAGGCATGACCACCCCAGATTTCACTCGGAAACCCATTGCTCTAACTATTCAAGAAGGTAACGTCAAATGCAACCTCTAAATAAATGCACAACCTAATTTCTTTTTTTTTATTATTTTCTAAGATAATTACATAACGGTACATCGGTGTTGCCATTTCTGTAGGAAAAGTGGCTATCTTCAGAGCAGTCATTACTGGCAACCCAACACCGACTGTGACCTGGGTGAGAAACAATGGGGAAATTGATGAAGAAAGGTGCCAAATGGTCCATGATAAAAGTTCTGGTGAATACCAACTACAGGTGAGATCACTGACAATGTGTCATAAGGAATGCTTATTCAAATAACTTAAAATCTAAAGAGGACTGGTGGATCAATACATACATCGGAATGATCAGTCTTGCACTGCCTTGATTGACAGATGCCTGGTGTAACGGCGGATCAAGCTGACACCTACAAGTGTTTCGCCAGAAATGAATATGGAAAAGCGGTTGTAACTGCTGCGCTTAATGTTATTGAGGGTCAGTTACTTACCTTTTATTCCATTATACATTAAATCAAAACTAAATTAAGATAAATTACATCTGTCTCACTTCACTCCATTTTCTTCCATTTCAGTTGGCTTTAAAAAGGGCAGAGCCATGCAAGAATCAAGAACAGGTACACAGCCTACATTTAATCTATAATAATGCAATGTCAGTCATTAAATGAAAGTTGTAAACATGCTGCTGGTTTTGTTGTAGCTATCCGAGAGATACCTGAGGACTTCAAAAAGGCCTTAAAAAATAAGTAAGTAGTATATTTATGAATGGGCGAAAGTACATGACTGTGTGTTTTTTTGTTGTTGTTTTTTTTTTTTTTGTTTTTTTTTTAATAGCCATGTATGATTATTACCTTATAGTACTTACTAATACCTCTTTTTTTCTTTTTGTAGGGTCGACATGGAGGCAAAAGTAGAGAAAAAGCCAGAAATCGATGAAAAGTTTTGGGAACTGTTGATGAGTGCAGACAAGAAAGATTATGAGGCCATCTGTGCTCAGTATGGTGTCACTGATTTTCGGCGGATGCTGAATAAACTAAGTGAGAAGAAGATTGAAAGGCAGCAAGAGCAAGAAAAGGTATGTTTCAGCTTCATCTAAATGTAAATATAAAGCACCTACACAGCCTAACATCTAGAATAATACGAATGAATGCTGTAGTACAAGTACAAACTCTAAAACCTTGTTTTTTTCCCCACAATTCTAATTACTACAGGTTGTTGAAAGGTTATGCAACCTAAAGCCCATTGAAATGAAGGATGATGGTGATGCTGAGTTTGAACTTGAAATGTCACTTAAAGACCCTACCAGCAAAATCTTCATATTCAAGGTGAGATGTTTAATTTTAAGTGTTTACTTTTTTCTCAAAGGTGAATAAATTAAACAAAAGCACTGATAGTCATATTACATATTCTGCAACAGACAAATTCACAGGCACGCTACATATTGCTTTATGACTGCTTATGTTTAAACAGGATGGAGTTATGATTCCTTTTGATATGGACGCAGAGGTCAAACATGGACTGAAGCAAGTGGGAAAGAAGTTTATTTTTAGCATCAATGGTGTTGACCCAGATGATGCAGGATTATACCAAGTGGAGGTTGATGGGGTCAAGGTCTTCTCGACTGACTTCAAACGTAAGATGATGCACCAAATTAATTATCGACACTTTACTGCAACCTGTCACGAAATGCCATGCAACAGTCGAAAAGAGCTACGAGTGTTAAATGAGTTGTTCTGAGACAGGAAATTCGAAATACCATGTTATGCTAACGATAGTTTTGTGCTTTGTCTAGTTCCACCTGTGGACTTCTTGGTCAAGATTCAAGACGTGAAAGCAGAGGAAAGAGAGGACGCTTTGTTTGAGTGTGTCATCTCGCAACCCATGAAAAAGATAAACTGGACGGGAAAGAATGTCCCACTAGAGCAAGGGGATAAATATGACATCATTGTGTCAGAGGACATGCTGATTCACACATTGGTGGTGAAGGACTGCATGCCATTGGACAAAGGAATTTATGCGGCTGTGACTGGGCTTGTATCCTGCAGTGCCTGGCTTATAGTAGAAGGTATATTTAATTTAAATTGTATCTTTTCAAACTGTTCAACATAAGTTTATCAGATATTGAAAATGTCCCATAAATCATTAAAAAATGTCCTGGCAATGTGTATTTTTTTTTTATCAGCTGACAATGATCCAAACTCACATGGAAAGAAGAAAGCCCGCAAAACAACCAGAGCAGGTGGTGGTGGAGCCGATCTTTTGAAGATTGCTGAGGAGCAACAGGCTAAGGTACAGAAAGAGAGAGGGGAGTTGATCGCAAAGGCAAAGGCAGAGGCAGAAGCTGCAGCTGCTGCAGCCGCCGCGGCTGCAGCTGAGAAAGCAGCAGCTGACGCCGAAGCCAAAGCTAAGGCTAAAGCGAAAGCAGAAGCCAAAGCTAAGGCTAAAGCTGAAGCTAAAGCTAAAGCTAAAGCCAAGCCAAAGACAGAGACAGAGACAAAGACAAAGGCAAAGACAAAGACAAAGGCAAAGGCAAAGGCAGAAGCGGGAGAAGGCACAGATCAAGCAGAAGCAACCACTATTGGGGAGGAAGAGGATGAAGAAGAAGAGGAGGAAGAGGATGTAGAGCAGGAAGAAATGTCTGAACCAGCTGAGGAAAAAAAGGAGGAAGGAGAGGCTCCTGCTGAAGTTGCTGATGATGAAGAAGGAGAGCCTTTACAGGAGAAAAGAAAGAGAGTGAGAGCAGGCCCCCTTGTCCCTGATACAGTCATTGGTATGCGTTAGAACACAGTAATTAAATTTCAAGTACTGCTTTGTTGTTTCATATATTCCTGTTCTCAGTTAACAATAAGGTTGTATTTCCATTTAGACCCAGGAGTATACTTCACCGGCGGACTGTCAGATGTAACCGCAATTATTGGTACTGATGCAGAACTGGTCTGCAGGCTGAGCAGTGAGGACTGTGACGGAGTCTGGTACAAAGACGGGAAAGAGGTGAGGAAGAGTTGATCGAGGTATAGCTTTCATACTTAACCTTCTGAGATATAAGTGTGTTTACATGTGTGTGTGTGTGTGTGTGTGTGTGTGTGTGCGTGCATTTCAGATAACAGCTACAGACGATATCTGTATTGTTAAAGATGGGACTTATCGCAAACTAATTATCAAAAACTGCAAAGAAGATGATTCTGGAAAGTACCGCTGTGAAGCTGACGGGCGTAAAACAGAGGCTGCACTTAGTGTTGAAGGTATTGTAATTAGAATCAATTTGAGGTACTCAACTAAAGCGAAACAAAACAGTAGCCACTGTGAAAATGCGTAAAACAATATTCTTTTCAGCTCAGCAATAAAAGTCTCAGGTTGAAATGATGTGTGTTTTTTCTGCTAGATCCTCCGAGGATTAACCCTGATGACCTCACCGAGTTCAGAAAACCTGTAATAATCAAAACTGGGAAAGATGCAGTCTTCGAGCTGCCCTTCGTTGGCCGGGAACCCATGAAGATACAGTGGTACAATGAGGGCGAAGAGCTGATGGAGGACACCCATGTCAGAATCGAGAAGTCTTCCTCACACAGCCGCCTGCTGCTTACCAAGTGCAAACGCAAAATCTCAGGAGAAATTAAGATAAAGATTAAAAATGAATGTGGAACAATTGAGGCCATCTCGCAAATTGTTATATTAGGTAAGGTTTGTGCAGGTTTGCATGTTGAGAACTGCATGTTATTCATTTGTACGAATGATATATACATAATATAAGACGTGGAAATGAGTGTGTTTGTTCTCTATTCTTTTGTACAGATAAACCAACGCCACCCCTTGGACCTGTGGATATCATCGAAAGTTCGTCAACTTGCATTGACTTCAAATGGAGGACTCCCAAAGACAATGGAGGTTCCCCCATCACGGACTACATCCTGGAGCGCCAGCAAATTGGCCGAAACAGCAGGAAGAAATTAGGCAAGATTGGCCCAGAGCCTAAGTACAGGGACACTGATGTGGATCATGGCAGAAAGTACTGCTACCACATCAGGGTGGAAACTGATCAAGGCATCAGTGAAATGATGGAGACCGATGATATTCAGGCAGGGACAAAGGGTAAGCCTTTTTACAAGCGCACCTACATGTATTAACAGTGTCTCAAATCTCAAATAGAGAGCTGCAGGAATGAGTCCTGAAACCTGGGTTGTGAAAATGAGTTAGCATTTTAGCACCTCCGGTTCCCTCGTCTGTAAGTCAATGGGATTTTTGAATGGGTTTTTAGTTTGATGTCTGAAATAAGGTCTGTGGTTAATACAAGTGAGAGATTTTAACGTTTTGTTTTACGACATAAAATGCATCAATAAATATCCCACTCGTGAATTTTGAAGCCTTTATGCGTCTTTAAAAAAGGTGGTTGCTAACATGTGGTTTAATGAAACTACTAAACGTCATCACGCCGACTCGTTCGCCGTTACAGCCTCGTTGTGTATACTCACACTCATGCAACCGTGGTGTAGTTCATTTATAGCCTAACGTTAGCTTTTTTACTTCTAGCGATTGCATTCACACTTCAAAAATCATAAAAGTTGTGTTCATTTGTGAAGATTATCTTGCTGAACAAAATCTGTAAGTATCATAAACATGTGTTTGCCACATAGCTTATTTTCTGCAATAATCCAAATCCCAACGGGAAAAATCCCATTGGCTTTTTGTCGAGGTAACCCAGGGCGATTCTAACTTCCTGGTTGACCTACAAAAATTTGTCGTCCCTGGAGCACTCTATAATAGAACCAGTTAAAAAGTGACAGTTTTTTTTCCATTTCATCACTCTTTCAGCATACCCTGGACCTCCTTCTACACCCAAAATTGTTAGTGCTTTCAAAGACTGTATCAATCTTGCTTGGTCTGCACCCACTAATACTGGAGGAACCAACATTATGGGATACAACGTGGAGAAACGCAAGAATGGCAGTAATCTGTGGGGCCTTGTCAACAAACCCGATGAGCCCATCAGAGGTACAGTGTTGTTAACAGTTTGAATACAGATGTGGCATCGTCAAGTACAAATGTGCAAAAGTAAAGAATTGTAATCTACATTTTATAGTCTTAACTATACTTTTTGACACGCTAACAGAGAAAAAGTATGAGGTGAAGGATGTTGTTGAAGGCATCGAATACGAGTTCCGTGTATCAGCTATTAACATTTCTGGTGCTGGAGAGCCAAGTACGCCTTCTGAATTCGTGTTTGCAAGAGATCCAAAGAGTGAGTAGCAAGCCAATAAAAGCTATATTGTTAGTATCTCAGTGCTTAATTGCTCAAATATCAATGCTCAAATGTTTACACTTCCAGAACCCCCTGGTAAAGTTATTGACCTGAAAGTGACAGACTCCACATACTCCACCTTATCGCTGGGCTGGACCAAACCCACAGAGGAGGAAGGGGTCCAAGATGAGGCCAAAGGATACTTTTTGGAGCTCAGATCAGCAGAAAACCCAGAATGGGGTCGCTGTAACTCTAATGCTATCATTGTGACCTCCTATAATATCATGGGTCTGAAGTCTATGGCCATGTACTGGGTAAGAGTTGTAGCCACCAATGATGGCGGAGACGGTGAGCCTCAAGAGTTGAACAACTACATCATTGCAATGCCTCCTCCAGGTGAGTCAGTGGAAATTGTGAACTGTCTGCAGTCAGAATTTGATACATTTCACCTTCACTTCACTTAAAACTCTTCCCCACATTGTCACAGTGAGACCTCAGTTCACCGACAAAAAAATGAAGAACTTTATGGTGATGAAAGCTGGGAACTCCGCTCGAGTCAACTTCAACTTTCAGGTTCAGTATGATATTCATACAAAACCATCGGGGCATAAAAACACCAACGCGTTCTGTTCAATGTCCTATTTAAAGTGGCAGATTGGACACTTCTCTGCTGCTCTACACAAAAAGTATAAACCCACATCTTAGCTCTGTATCTCCTGTTGTCGGCAGGCTTCTCCAATGCCAGCTATCAAATGGCTCAAGGACGGCCTCCCTGTCGGCAAGCATGTGACAGTGAGCAACACAGACACGTCATCACAGTTAATGATCCCCTCATCAGAGCGCCATGACACCGGGATCTACACAATCATTCTCAAGAACCTTGTTGGTCAGGAGACTTCTAGTGTTGAGATAAG
Organism: Sebastolobus alascanus; assembly: GCA_916701645.2. Classification (NCBI taxonomy): domain Eukaryota; kingdom Metazoa; phylum Chordata; class Actinopteri; order Perciformes; family Sebastidae; genus Sebastolobus; species Sebastolobus alascanus. The sequence continues at coordinate 105,068 of CAKAOJ020000326.1, forward strand.
AATCACAGGTACAGTGTAAAAAAGAACTTGCACTTGTGCACATTAGAGAGAGAATACAGCTGTACTCAAGAAAATTAACAGCCAACTCACTGACGGTTTGAACTATAAACCAGCACAAAAATCACAACTACCACCATAAGCCACCATGTTCTGAACAGACACATAACATTACAAACACTAACAAAAGTAACATTTGCATTTTGTAACATAAAACAGCAAACTTAAACTACTCAGTTCAGCACTCGGGACTAAGCAGGCATGATGGGAAATGCGGGCCGTCCCTGTCGCTACGATACTCAGGGCACTTCCTGCATGCCTATGGCATTTTACACTGCATGAGTTAGCCTAGCGGCTAGTGGACTTTTGTTAGTTAACGTTTGTTTCCTTACTCATCATAGGCTACACATACACCTTGGACTGAAGGGATGCGTGGGGAAAGTTAAAGCGAGCAACTCTCATAGCAAGATATTAATAATCATTTCCTACCTGTTTCCAGATGAGCCCAAGCCTCCAGGCCCTGTGGAGCTGGAGGAGAACGTGTCGGGAACAGTGACGGTCTCCTGGACTGCCTCTCCGGATGAGAAGAAAGACGACAGGCTGCACTACCTGATCACCAAGCGTGATTCTGTGAAGCGTACTTGGCAAACTGTAGCAGACCACCTCTTCAATAACAAGTTCACCGTCATCAATATCATGCCGGGAAGGCAGTATAAGTTCCGGGTCTACACCAGGAATGACATGGGGCTCTCCAAACCCTCTGAGTCTGCGACCTGGGAAGTGAAGAAAAAAAAAGGCAGGTTTAACAAAAGTGATGCAAATATGTGTACAGAGCTGAAACAATTAGTTTGTTATTCAATTAGTTGATTAACTGAAAATGAAATGGCAACAATTTTGATAACTGATTAATCGTTTCAGACATTCATAAAGCAAAAATGCCAAAAGTTTGCTGGTTTAGCTTCTCAAATGTGAGGATTTGCTGTTTTTCTATATAATTTCAAATGAAATTTATTTGGGTTTTGGACTGTCTGGCAAAACAAGACATGTAAGGATGTCACTTTGGGCTCTCACAACTTGTGATGGGCATTTTTTGCTACTTTGTTCAGTTTTCACAGGCTAAGTATTTAATGGATTAACTGCAAAATCAACAGAGTAATCGGCAATGAAAATAATTGTTAGCTGCAGCTCTAGTGCAGTTTAAAAGGCATCGACCCAGGTCTAAACAGGTGTAGATGAATATAGAGCTGCAAACAATTTGTCGATTAGTCGAGTAGTTAAAGAGCCAAAGAAAATCAATCATCAATTATTAATCATTTCAGTAATTTTAAGTAAAAATGGTAAAAATTTGCTGGTTCCAGCTTCTAAAGTGAGGATTTGCATTTTTTTCTTTGTCATATGATAGTGAATGATATTTCTTTGGAGTTTGGACTGTTGGTCCGACAAATCAAGAATTTGAAAACACATCACAGCCCTCGATGTGTAATGTGTAGAAATCTATTAGAAAACAAGTGATTCATTGTATGTAACAGCAGCATAACAGGAGTGACAAATTAAAAAAAAGAAATCATAAAAGACACTAGGAGGGAGATAAATTAATCAAATCAATCAATCAGACGACTAAAGAGAATATAGCAATGGAAAGTGTATCCATCATTATGTATTACACCCTGTTAACTTTTCTTCCTCTTCTATCCTTCCAGAAACATTTTCTTTGAACATTCCTGAATCTAAAAACTGCAGCTTTGAGGCGCCTCCCGCTTTCTCTGTTCCGCTAAAAATGCACAAAAGTCCAGAGAGCTACGAGTGCTACATGAGTTGTGCAGTGACAGGAAACCCCAAACCCTATATGACCTGGTACAGAAATAACATTAGCCTCAACACCAACACTAACTACTACATCACTAACACATGTGGCGTCTGCTCCATGGTGATACTAAAAGTTGGGCCCAAGGACAGCGGGGATTACACCGTCATTGCAGAAAACCCTCTGGGCAGAGTGGAGTGTTCCACTAAACTTGTTGTTCAAGGTAAAATATTCACATGTATTTGTTGCATCTTAAATTTGACTCTTCTGGCGATATGTTTGAACAATTCTCTACTCTCCCTCCTTCAGATTAGGATGACGCAGTGGGCCTGAACTCCTGAAGATGCCATGTTCCATTTCACATGAAAGGAACATAAAGGATTTGCCAATTTTGAAACCTGTTTTGTTGTGAATTACTGTATTAATGTGTTTCAATAAACTGTAAAGAAACAAAGAAAGAAAGAAAGTTTTGTTGTATTTGAGTGCAAATTTGACTCAATTCATCTACTGGATGCAAAGAGCACTTTGACAAGAGACATCCGAGATTCAGTAGTAATTATAAGCTAATCTTGGACTCAAACATGTTTATTCATTGACTTTTTTTTCCTCTGCTGTTTTCTGAATAAGACAGAAAATCTGCTGGCTTCTAAGACCTCATTGAAAATTGACGATATGACAATATAGCTATAGCTGAGTATGTTTTGGTGTTTGTATGTTTTGTGTCTGAATTATAAAATAAATGCCAAAATGTAAATAAATCCTTCCTGTTCCAACAGTGAACGGTCTTACTTGCCTATCTTTAACCTAAATTTAATCATGAGCTTGTCACTTGATGTATACCAAGACTAAGAGTCTGCAGACACTCTAGCGACTCTGTGAGGCTATACTTAGGCACTGCAGTACTTTGAGCTAAATGCTAATGCCTTCATGCTATCACTCAGGGTGACAATGGGCCTCATTCACAAATATCTTCCTGAGATGGTTCTTAAATTTGTTCTCAATAAAGGTCCTAAGAAAAGTCTACGTCAGATTCATGACATGCTCTTAAATGCAGAATCGTTGGTACCTGTTCTAATAATGATAATGATAATGATAATTATGAATCCCATTGTGCTCATAAATTGAAAGCGGTGCCAGTTGATCCTAATTAGCATAAAGTAGGTAAACGCCCTGCCAATCACCATAAAAGGGGATGAGACTGTGTGCACACAAAGAAATTGAAAAGAAAGGTGAGAGAATTAGGTAAAAAATGCCCAAACACAAGTCTAATGAGGGTGGAGCACTGGACTCCAAACCAGACTCCATGCAATAACCAATTATTTTGCACAAACATGTCAGCACTCAAATATGTGTAAGTGGGCTCTTGGAGTGTGCATAGATTACTGAGAATGTATCCCAAATAAGAGAACATTGGAGAATGTCAGAATCTAAGTGAAAACTGTGTAAGTGGGCTTTAAGTAGAAATTTGTTCTTAAAAATGGTGAATGAGGCCCAATGTTCACGTGCAGATGTTTAGAAGGTTGACCATAGCAGTTTAGCGTGTTAACAAAAAGTACAGATGAGGCTGATGAGGAATGCCATTAGTTTGGCGGTCAGAAAAATTTGCACATTACATACAAATTAAAACGTTGACCTAATGATGGTGCTCGATGAAAAGTTATAGTCTGTACCAGATTTCATGCAATCCAACCAATAGACATTTCACTCCTAAAACAAAGTCATGAGGATTTATCATCTGGGCAACATCAATGTTTTTACCAAAATTTCATGGCAACAAATGGAAGTGTTACAAAGACATTTCACTAGAAAACAAAAATGTCAACATCATGGTGGTAATCCATCTAAAAGTTGTTGAGATATTTCAGTCTGGACCAGAGTGTTGGACCAACAGACCGACATCGCCATCCACAGAGCCATGCTTCTAGCATGGCTAAAAACAAACAAACACAATAACATAACCTGGCTACAATTTCTCAGCTCCAAAATGTCAATAAACAGACTGAGGCTCTGGCCTTGTCACTGCCCATATTTATCGTGGCCTTCAGGTACAATCCAAACATCCATCATTCTGTAACACCAAAAGCTTGCCCAAAAAAATATCACAAGTATCAAGATCCAATTTTATTTATATAGGTCCAAGATATCCTAGGTTTTTTATCAAGTAATTATGTATATTATTTTTTGGCTATACTCAACCAGTATTTGATTATAAAGTGGCCACAAAGCCCTGGCATAGTGTGAGCCATGTATTGTGTCTTTCCATTTTGTGCACCTCTTTCGCTTTGCCAACTGTCGCATGGCTTCAAATTTCTCTTTAACTGCAAGCATGTGTTTGCAATGTTTTCAGCGGATATTGCGAGTCTATTATGGAAAGTCATAAATGATAAAAAAGTTCATGTGCATGACTAAGTGCAACCTTGCAAACAACTGTGCAACTTCCTGTGTTAAGTCCTAGGACACACTAATATTATCAGTAGCCACATGGCATCCTGTTATTATAGACTCAACTATTTACTGGGACTTTATTGTACCAGGCTTTGACATTTAAAAGCCTCTAACCACATGCCAATAGTATTTCACCATTCCTTGTAGTGATACGCTTGGCTGCTGTTAAAGTCCAGTACAAAAGAGGTTTGCTTTAATCGGACAAATGAAAAGACAGTCTCCCTTAACAACATTAAAAAATTTTTAGCAATTTTAGCTCAGTTTAATTATAATAACTAATTAGGTCAATGCAGTGTACTTTCTTGCGAAAATAAACGGTTAATAAAAAAAAGGTTGCCAAACACACATACGGGGCTACCTTTGTCCACGTAGCATAGCATGTATTGTCAGGTTGTTTTGTCATTGTTTCGCAGGGTAGAATTTAAAGCTCCTGACTTCAGTGACCTTGTGCAATAAATGCCTTCAAGAACATCAAGCCTCTCATATCAGCTTCCCATGCCTGAGAACAGTCATAGTTCCTGGGCCACACATTCGCTTTTATTACACTGCTTGAAATATCCTCACACACATAATCGTGCTCAAACTGGGCATAGCTCAAGACCACACTAACTGGGTTGAGGTTTTAAGTGCCAGCTACCCAGACTCCAGGAGGAATCTGAAAGATTTCTCACATGTAAATTAATATCTTCAAGGTGGTTCGTGTGATACAAGGTGATAGTTGAAAAGCATTTTTTCCAGACTTTTAAAATGTTTTAAATAACTAGCTAAAAAAAAATGATATTTCATTTCAAGGTTATTTTATTTTGTTATTGTTATTTTGAAAAACATAAATCTTATTACCTGTGAATCCAACCTGCAGACAAAGTAAAAAAGTAAAGCTAGCCAGTGGCAGTGAAGTGACAACAACAATAATAAGAACTGTAACTCCTTAGAGGACATTCCATCCAATTGAATGTTTTCCTTAATAATCTGAACAGAAAAAAAAGAGGAAACACAAGAGCTGCTTGATGTGATCATGTTCTCCCACAACCACAGAATTATGTTTGGCCCACCTTATCTTTACACAAAACTGGTATCAAATGATTTTATTTCAGCCGTCTATTAAAAGAAAAATTATCTCACAGCTGGTCATATCTATCACGCTAATAAAATTAAGTCTGTGATGCCATGTGGTTAATGACGCCCAGATTAAATACTAGTGGCCCTGCAACCTGTCATCTGTAGAGCATGTGGTGGGATTTATTTTTTTCTCCATACAGTATAATGTCAACAGAGAGGCTGGTCTTTTATAGAACACCTTGAGAGAATATATAAAAAAGCTGAGCCAAATTGATATCTTAATTAGTTTCAAATAAACCCTATTCCTTGAGCCTAATAACAATTACAGAACCCCATCAAATACATCTGGTATTTAGCTTTGAATAGGTTATAGCTGATTTACAACATGTGGCCCTTATTACTTTACAGATTGTTGTTGGCCATCGACTGAAATAAGAGCCTTGTTTCCTGCTTCGTTTTTGGTGGAGGCTCACCAAAATAAAACCCTACGCGGTGAGATATTCTTACACAATGTTCATAGATAGAGTGAGGTAGATTACAGCAGTTACTGATTAAAACAAACCTGAGACACAACGGAGTTTCTATTAACGTTTCACAAAATTCTGGTAAAGTAATAAATTAATTCCAAGATGACCAGAAAATTTGTAACATTAAAAACCACATCTCAAGTTTGTGGAACACAGTTTATGAGATTTCGCTTCTTGAAGGATCCTTGGCTCACACTCTTGTCCATGTTTTCAGTCGCATGCAAGACACCCAATAAACGCATTCTATTTTTAGTTGGTGTCAATAGGACTCATTAGTGCATTTAAATACTCATATGTTTAGTTGTTCTCGTAATTTCATAAGAGTGTCAGCACGAGCATACTTGGCTGTCAACACTTAGCTCTTGTTCTCACTTTCAGCTGCATAACCCAAGTGTGACAGTACTGACTGACATGATAACTGACAAACCTAACAGCCAAAAAAAGACAACAAACAAATTGAAAAAGTATACCTGACTTCCACATCTCTCTTGCTTAGGTTTGCCTCGCCAAATTTAGGAAGTAATCCACAAAAGTTTTCATTCATGTGAAAGAATGAGGATACCGATCATTAGCTGGGCAATATATCGATATATCAATATCGTGATATGAGACTAGACATCGTCTTAGATTTTGGATATCGTAATATCGTAACATGGCATAAGTGTTGTCTTTACCTGGTTTTAAAGGCTGCATTACAGTAAAGTGATGTCATTTTTTTTAACTTGCCAGACTGTTCTAGCTGTTCTATTGTTTGCCTTTAACCACTTATTCATCAGAGCCACATTACTGATGATTATTTATCAAATATCTCATTGTGTAAATATTTTGTTAAAGCACCAACATTCAACCCTACAACATTGTCGCAATATCGATGTCGAGGTATTTGGAAAAAAACATTGTGATATTTGATTTTCTCCATATCGCCCAACCCTAGTGATCTTTAGGAGAAACTATTGCAAACAAAGTCAATGGAGCATCTATGTATTGATATCATGATAAGTTTTGGCTTAATTCCATTTTTTTAGACGCAAAATGTACATCATTCAGAGCACTCCTGAGGAAGTTCATGCATTAGTCAGAAGAAGCCAAAGTCCTGGTAATCCCACTATGAGGCTTCTAGCCTTGGTTTTACCCCCTCCCCCTTGCTCGAGGTTGTGATTTACGCCAAAAACAAAAAAGCAATCCCCTTTCTTGGCAGGCACCATGTCATGACAACGTGGGTGCTTGTCGCAGAGTCATTGGCATTCCTGTCAGGATTTAATGGCTTAAAGACCAGGGAGGCAACACTCAAATATCAGACTGGGAAGCAGCAGCACTCAAGAGGATCACAGGAGTACTGAGGTAAGTTCATCATTCATCTTACATACAGCACCACACTTAGATGGAGGTGTTAAGTATTTAGAGTTGGCTACAGACTTTAACACTGAACTAATCCTCTGGCTTATTCACTCTTAAGTCCAAAGATAATACTGAGTTAATGTGGCCAACTATGGAAAGTGTTTGCCTATAAACACAATTGAGCTGCCTTGTTTTAATAAGTGATCTGATGTGTACAGTGCAGTATTTTAGTTTTCCACCATTCAAAGTATTTAAAAGCATATAGAATGGCGTCAACATTTGCTGCTTGAATGTTTCCTCAAATGTGTAAATTTTGTATTAAGTGTTAGGTATAAAGTTTGTGCAAATTTAAATCAGAAGTTAAAAGGTTATCTGACTCATTAAATAGAGTTTAGAAATGCAAATATATGCTAATATACACCTCCAAATGCAACAGAGGCTTCTTACCACAGTTCAAATTAACTGCTTAAGTTTGTGTGGTCACAATTTTTTGGGCAAGATAGGAAATCAAAATAATTCTTTAATGTTCATAATTCTATCAGTACGTTCCATCACACACAGATTGTTATATAATAAACATAAAAAATGACTACAGACCTTTGACGACTTAATGGCTAGTCTTGGCTGATTTTTCAGCTTAAACAGCTTAAATTAACATCTAACTTTTAGGAGCATCCTTCTTTTTTTCAAACTCTAGCTTTCATTTTTATATTTTCCACAACACCGCCCAGTTCCAGCTTCATCTGTTCACTGAAAAAGATATATTGCAAACCATAAAACCTCTCTGCAACTAAGGCAAAAGGAGAGCTTGGAAATAACCCAAATTAAGCAAACCCGCCACTCTCAGCTATACTGCACATACTTAGCATCAACGTCAACTCCGTAGATAGCCACGTGCTTTCTGAACATGCCCTTAGTAGTGTCTTGCTTTTAATCATTTTTATGACTCAGTCTCTGAGTCCCATGCTGTATTTCAGCACTGGTCACATAAGCAGCTGGTAGCGTTATTAGCTGTGTGCAACATGTGCCACATGAAAGCCATAAAATCCTCTCACAGCAAAGAGGGAGCTTAAGATCATGTCAGCAGACAAGTAAACATAACATGTTTCAAACAGTCTTAAAATAAAGAGAGCAGCTCAAAGTGTTTGTTGAGCGCAAACATTTCTTCTTCAATTTCATCTTCAACTTCTCACAATCAGCATTTAACTGTTTGGTAAAAGAAAAAAAAAAATCAAGTTCAATAGCAGCATGCAACTTGTAGTCATGTGAAGTGCTCACCATATACTGTATACAGTTACAGCATATTTAGCACACTTTTTCTGTTACCATATACAACACCACTTTAAATAGTGAAATTATTTAGACACCGACTCAGCTGCTATATTGACAAACAAAGTCAGGTGCAAAATGAAAACTACAGTATGACATATCAAGAGTTGGGTCGCAAAATTGGGTTGCAAATTCATTTTAACGCCACCAATATCTTTAACATTTTAACGTAACTTGTGATTTTGAGGCTGTAGCGGGCTCAGTTTTAAAGCCAGAGTGAAGATACTGGTATCATATGAAACTAGAAAAACCTGAGGAATCCATTTGTACCTATCATGTCATACTCGGGAAGGAGGTTAAATTACGCTCTTACGCTAAATTTTGGCAAGGAAAAACTGTTTGAGCATATTTTTATGCTAAATGCAGTACCTGTGAGGTTTCTGGACAATATTTGTCATTGTTTTGTGTTGTTAATTGATTTCTAATAATAAATATATACATACATTTGCATAAAGCAGCATATTTGCCCCCTCCCATGTTGATAAGAGTATATATACACACACACACACACACACACACAAAGTACATATACTGTATATATATCACCACATTACGCCTCATTCATAATGTCAACAGTGATTTACAAGCATATTAAGATCTTCGTGATGGGATGTTCACAGTTTTATGCGGCATGTGACGTATCGTATGACAATCTAGTTTCCTCATCTTCCAACAGCCGTGGTCCATCGACACCCAAGAATATCACGCGCCTGTCCTGGGTGGTGCTCGATCTGTACAAATACTATACATGAGAGAGGTCAAACTCGTCAGGAATTAAAGTTCAGTGTGTCTACTTTATCAACACTGTGGCAACAGTGTCAACAATTTTGTAGAACATTAATTAATGCTGATAAATCTTATGTGATTGTTCATTCGGGTTCACTTTTTTTTCATAGTATGCCCCTTATTTAATTAACTGATTTTGGTTGAACTTAACAACACCTCTATCAAAAAAAATATTTTATTACTGCGTCTATGAAACTGTGTTTGAAAGATGTACAGTTGAGTTCTTTAGCTTGAATTCATGATTTAGTTCTGAAATAACACTTTTTGATACCTCATGGCAGGAAGCTGCATATCAGTGATGCTATCAGCTAGGGGTGTAAATCACCAGTTTCATCATGATACAATATTATATTGATTCTTTGGACAAAGATACGATATTTGCTGATATAACAAAGTCTGCCACAACACGATTTTGATTCAATGCAATTCAGGGTCCTGCGATCGATATGAGACAATATCATATGCCCATTTAACACTCATAAAAAACAAAATATGATTTGACAATTTTAATACTGGGCTCTTCCAGACATTTAAATGAAAACCAATCTATTATTTTTAGAAAGAATAAAAATAGGCCTCCTGTTCTCCACCATAGAGTGGCACATTTCTCATGTTTGTGTAGTGTAAATGTTTTTTTATCGTTTAAGATTTTCAAAATAAGGACGCATCTTAAAGATGATGATATGTCTTGATGTTTTCACTCTGCATCCATATATTGGATCGTTGATCATTTAATGGATATATCGATACAGACCGATGAATCGTTACGCCCCTACTATCAACAGCACAGTGCTCTAAAGACAGTGAAGTCAGTTGGTAAAACGGTCAATCGGCTGCTCGGTCAGCCAGTGAGAGTGTGTGTGTGTTTGTTTTATTCACCTTGAGGTATAAGGAGCTTAAGGTGGCTGCTGTACTGTGTTTACACCATGCTCTGCTATTAGATCAGGGAGCCATAACTCAGCTCATATACAATGCACAGTCCAGTCATGTATTACCTCTATTGTGCAACAGTTTGGTCCAGTAGAGCATAAAGAGTATACAGCCTATAGCGATAATCAGAAGGGCTGTTAGTCTAACTGGTCTTGTGACAAAGGAAATGGTTTCAGAGCAAAGAGCTAAAGAGTTCAGACAGCATCAGCAATATTTACTTTTGAAATAAATTTTCCAAACCAATGCCTCACATTTACTTTCAGCAGTAAACCTGAAGAGCATACCCAGTCTGCAATGGGAATGTTTTAATCAATTTTCAATCAAACAGTTACAAATATCCAGTATGTCTGTGTGTGCTGTTGATGTTAGCGGTGGGTGCAGATTACAATCAATATTTGGGAACATGAGCATCTCTCCACCAAAGCTATAAACCAAAGAGCTAACAAAAGTTACAGGGAATAACAGGAAATTCTTGCAGCTGTACCAGAAAATATATTCTAGCTCCAAGCAATGCTCTGCCTGTTGTCAAGGTCACCTTTATCACAAAACTAACTTTTTATACCTACTCTGTGATTAAGATGAGTCATGCAATTCAGAGAACGGCTTGGAAAAGATGAGATTTCGAGCAATTTACAGCTGCTAAATTCATCCCACGTTTTTTTTTTTCTCTATTTCCTTCTCTATTACCTGGTTATAGGAGGTCTATTATATTGATTGACTGTCTTAACAACGTCAACATGATTGCCTAGGCAGGCTGGTTGCTCTTAAAACAAGGACTTGTGTTAACATTAGCTAAATAGCATTTGCCAAATTGTTAGCTTTACTTAACTTTAAAATAGCATGACTAAGTCTGTACTGTAGACAATTTAATCACTGTAATTTGGTTCCCCATAATTTTATACAACAGCATCTTTATTAGAATCAGTATTGATGAAGTAACAGATGTTACTGATATTGGTGTGATCGTGTCTTACACAGAGTCACCTTAAAAACTCATACAATCAGTGCAACAAGCAGATAGTGGAGAGAGGCAAGTGGGGGTTTTTGCGAGTTAGTACAATTATGCACCTCAGGCACATGTAATATATATTAACTGTCATTTAATTGGCTTATTAAACAAATAGTAACGTGTCTGTAAGCCCCAGCAACACTGACTCCATTACAATTAATGTTCCATCAGTCTATTTCAGTGAAGTGACATTTGTCATCCTAAGTTTAGCAACCATGTGGGTAATGAAAGATTGCTATGTACTGGTATAGATCCCTGCTGCGACTGGATCTGACAGATCATAAAAAATGTTAATTTGATAAGCATGTAATCATCTGAACACCACGCCAGCATGCTGCAGCTTAAAGTGACAACAAAAAACCCTTGAATAATGAAAGTTAAAGCCTGGTAAGAAATTACATCATGAGGTTGATGAAATCCTACACTCCAGTTCAAATTTTAAGAGGATTTTAATTTTAGGGAATGTGATAACACTCAAGATACAGCAAGCAGCTGCATGGCAAGCAGCCACGGATGATCATGTTTTGAGTCTTGTAGTTGAATCATGGCAAAGGGTCATGTTCGGCAGAGCTTTCTTGTAAAGCAAAAATCATTTTTTGACAGGCAAAACATTTGCTATCATTATAGGTTTTACTTTAGTTTCATTTTGTAATGTATGTGCCTGTTTTTGGAAAAGTTGTAACTTTCTTACTTTTGAATTGATTCAAAATAATCAAATAAATCAGTCCCTCCAGGAACTTGTCATCTTCCAAATCACAGCATTTAGCACAAATTTAACTAATCCGAACTAACCCTGGCTACTCAAAGAGGTTTGCAATTCTTCTATTATCTCCACAATATCTCACCTAGGACTGTCAAAGTTAACTAGATAACGCGTTAACGCAAATTCGTTTTAACGCCACTAATTTCTTTAATGCATTAATGCAACTTGCGATATCGGTCTTGCGGAGGTTGTAGCACTCAGTTGTCAAAGCTAGAGTGAAGATATGGCATCATATGAAACTAGAGGGAAACCTAAGGAATCCATTGGTACCAACTATGTCATACTAACTTGTCGCAAAGGAGGTTAAATAACGCTCCAAACGTACGCTAAATTTTGGTGAGGAAAAACTGGCATGGCCATTTTTAAAGGGGTCCCTTGACCTCTGACCTCAAGATATGTGAATGGAAATGGCTTCTATGGGTACCCACGAGTCTCCCCTTTACAGACATGCCCACTTTATGATAATCACATGCAGTTTGGAGCAAGTCATAGTCAAGTCAGCACACTGACACACTGACAGCTGTTGTTGCCTGTGTGGCTTCAGTTTGCCATGTTATGATTTGAGCATATTTTTTATGCTAAATGCAGTACCTGTGAGGGTTTCTGGACAATATTTGTCATTGTTTTGTGTTGTTAATTGATTCCCAATAATAAATATATACATACATTTGCATAAAGCAAGCATATTTGCCCACTCCCATGTTGATAAGAGTATTAAATATTTGACCAATCTCCCTTTAATTTGCGATTAATAGCAATAACTATGGACAATTATGCGATTAAATATTTTAATCGATTGACAGCACTAATCTCAACATAAAATTGTCAAACAGGACGAGCATACTGCACTTGATCATATAAAGAATAAGTCTAGGTCAAATCAAATCACACCTCACAAAGTCTGAAGTGGTTCAATGCTAAAGGGACTCTCTTGCCATCAACTGAGGCTCTCAGACACGGCTTCTCTTGCCTAGACTGAATCCTTAAACAAATAAAATCTCTTTTAACGATACTACGGATTTACAGCAAAATAACACTTGAAGGCTACCAGTGAATTATTCATTGTATTCATTTCCTACTCCTGCTATTTGAATAGATCCCTTCCATTATCTATTGCAGTTGGGGAAATCATCCAGGAATCAAAGGACCCAAGATGTTTAGAAGATCAAAAGTGACGGATGGGACAGCCACTGGCCAAGGTACGCACTAAACTGTGATCTCATTATCTACAGAAGGAGCGTCCCAATATCAAGTTTACTTTTGTTCTTTTCCTCCAAACTCTAAAGATCAATTAGAAACACAGAGGTGACAAGTACGTTTCAGTGAGTTTGATCTCCTCGACAGACTCTGACAAAGCAATGAGATGACACATTTCCAGATCAGAGTCTAACAGAATTGATAGAATGAGGTTGGGAAGAAATAAATCTTAAGGAAATTGTGAATAGCCTATATCTAAGAAACGTCTGCCTGATGCCTCAAATGGTTAATTATCATCAATTCTTATCAACATTACATCTTACTCACAAAGACTTCTGCTGCCTTGCCCTGTGATACTACCAGTGCTGGACTGGCCATCTGGCATACCGGGCGTTTTCCCGGTGGGCCGACGTCCTTTTGGGGCCGAAGTATGTCCTTTTTTTTTTTTTGGCCTATAAAACAAGTAAATCGGCCCATTTCTTTTCCTTAATTGACACTGGGCTGGCCCAATCGCTCTGTGCCGGGCGGCCACAGTGAGGAGGAGAGGGAGAGAGATGAGGGAGGGAGTGCCTGGGTAGCTGCCTGGCTCAACATGTCATGAGAGATGAGCAGTGCTCGAAGTGGGCCGGTACGTAGCGGTACGCAGTATGTTAATCATTTTACTCCTTGGCGTACCGTGACTTTTTCATGCGTACCGGAGCTTCTCACAAGCTGCCGGTACTCTCCTCTGCCCTCTCCATATCAGGTTCTCTGGGAGATTCATAACGGCGCAGAGCCAGCGTATTTGCGCCGCGTGGGTTCCTATAGGGAACGGAAGCGCTGCGCTATTAATCTCCGCTCGAGCTGAAGCCTGGCTGTTTACATCAGAAGCGCATTTCTCTGCTTCTTCTGATCCTCTGCTGTTTACTATCCATCTCTCTCTGTCTGTCTGCTTATATGTGTCTGCCAGGGGCGGGGCCAAAGTGGGGGCCGGGGCTGGCACGGGCCACCCCTGGAATCTAATGCACCCCCCATCAGAGTCTGAATGTGATAGGTCCAATAAGACTCAACAAACATTAATGATGATCTGATGTATTACTGATATACTGTATGAGACCCAGCTGAAACTCTCAAACAAATTTAATAAGGAATTCAGCATCACAGTTTCCTTGCACTGTAAAGCAATATAATCCTAAAAAGGGACAGCAGTGGCAAAAAAATGAATTATAATTTATGAATATTAGTTTATGCTAGATATTCACACGCAAAGTTTATGCCAGAGGGGCAAATTATTCAGTTTTCTTTCCTGAGATTTAAAGGTAAAATTAGAAGTTCAACATAAAATGCTGTTGCGGTGTACTTATTATTTTGTTATTTTCATTGTTTTAAAGTCACCAGAATTCAGGAAACAAAGTCTCTGAAACTCAAATTTTTCTGGGGGAGGATCCCCAGACCCCCCGCTTTGGTTTGAAATCCTCCCTATTTTTGAGGTTTGAGGTCTCAAGGTTGGCAAGTATACAAAACAACCACATTTGAAGGTATTACCTCGAATAGAGCCTTCAACAAAACATGGTACAAACAGCACAAACGGGCGGTGATGGGGCCGGTCTGGGCCAAAATGCCAGGGCCGATTTTTTGTCCCAGTCCAGCCCTGGATACTACTCAAATCAGACTGACTTTATTCAGAAAGTTCAAGGCTGCAATTTGTCCATTAGCAACCATATTTAGATTATACAAGAGTACATGTACACATAGTCTATTAAAGGTCAACTGGAGCTCATAAAGTAGGTAGACATACATTGCAGACCGATCATAAACACCGAGGAGCAGATTAACTTTACACTTCACAGGGTTAACGCGCCAGTGCATCTGAAAATGAGAATCCGATATTTTCCATATTATATATTTTAAATATGTTTTCTTGTGCATTGATAAGTCACAGTACATATATCACATTGTATAGTGCATGGACGTCAACAAAAAAATGCTAAAACTATTAGAGTTTTACCTGTGCTGCAACAAACGCTGCTCTACAGTAGTATTTTATTACCTGTCCCTCAGTTTACGGCTGATACATGATTAAATGTTAATACCATGCTGACATGTGCTGTAAATGCTCTTTAACATGTGCCTTATCAGATCCTGATGCAGAGAATGGTAAAGAAGGTAGGCTTAGCGGACGTCAGAGAAGCCGTCATCAGCTATCTTTTTTCCCTCCAGACTGCTCACGAAAGCATGCCGAACTGATATGCAATCGGTTTATTAATATACTGTATGTGCGTACATATATTTTGTGCGTAGATATGTAGGTGCATCGCTACATATCTGTTCTCCGGTTGAATTTTAGGCATGGATTCCCAAGGAACGAGGTTAACAGGATAAAGTTATTGAAATGTAAATGTATAGAACATGTGACACGAGAGAGGATCCACATACGTACAGCTCTGAATGATAAGTAACTGATACAGTGAGTAACATTAAACATTCTAATATATCATGTATTAGAATGAGTTTCAGCATGGGATATGAGGGTGATGATTGGATTACAAAACAACAACAGATTTTGAGGGTTTGATGTGATCACGGTCACGTGTTTCATTCTCTTCTCTTTTGAAGTGTCAAATGTGTTCACTGACATTTCATTTTCCGATGCCGACAGTGGGGATCAAGAAAAAATCTAGGGTCCCCGGGGTGATGATTACACAGTTTATCGAGACGCTGCCAGAGGGAAAAAGCCATCCAGACTTCACCCGCAAGCCGATTGCTTTGACCATCCAGGAGGGTAGGTCTGATAATATAAGAATCATTTTTAAGCGTTAATATCACAAAATATTCCAAGGTGGAATTTCCATGATTCTGCATAATGGATTAGATCCATGACTTTTGTGCAATGGGCCAGTGGGAGCAGAGTCCTGCCATTCAACACCCAGACTCCTGTGTCAGTCAGATAAAATTAAACACGCACCGACCTCAATTTAAAACCAGGAAAAGTGATATGATATCAAAAATCTATGTTGGTATCATTTTGCATATAAGACAAATTCTCCACTGTGAGGTGACCTTGTCTGTCTTTTCTTTTTTTACAGGCAAATTTGCTTTTTTTAAAGCGATTGTCACTGGAGACCCAGAGCCGACCGTAACATGGAACAGAAATAATGGAGATGTGTCTGATACCTCAAGATATCAAACTAAATACGATCCCACTTCCAATGAGCATACATTTGAGGCAAGTGAAACGGGCTATCAAATCGCAGTGATACTATACAGCAACATGCTGATGTAAAGGAGCAGTAAAAATAGCACAGAAAGATAGATAAATAGAGAAGGAGAGGGGGAGAAAAAGCTATTTGATTACATCAACGTCATCCAGTCTTCTGACCCATCAAGTTTGCTTGGCCAATTACTTTTTCAACAATAAGGGGATTTAATTCATCCCGAGAGGAGCACAATCAACGTCCGTTTCATGAAATGGACTTGACCCATCCACCCACATATCCTATCAACTCACTGCTGTGTGAGATTGAAAATGTTAAATAAAAATGCATGCGGTTACACATCAGGAGGCCATCTACCAATCAAACAGTGTGCAAGGACAGGAAATTGTTCTGAGTATTTCAATCAGTCATGTGCAAGATGTCACAAAGGGATATGTATTATATCACTATTCATTGGATACTGTATAGCAGCGATTCCCAAATAGGGGTATTACCCTAGTGGGTTCCTCTGCAGTTGCCAGGGGTATACAGGGAAATATTGTGGAGTAGTTCAGCTAATTTGGACAAAATAGAAATTATGATTTGGTAAAATATATTGATATAGTATCCACTAAACCAATGGACTAGATAGGCTGACTACACAGGAACCCCAGTGAGTTTTAACACCTTAACACCACATGATGTGATAGAGACTGCATAAACACTAGTTAGTAAGGGAGCAGAGAAGTTGAATAGGTTTCTAAAAGTAATGGATAAATGGTTGAAAAATATACCTTTCTTCAATTTCAAATGGTAAGTACAAATGGAACCAGAAAATCAAAACCAGAAAAAAAAACACTAGACAAAAAAAGGCTGGGAACCACTGATATGTAGTATACATTTTATTGACAAAGCCAACTATTTCACCTATTGGGTCTATTATATTTAACATTATTTTATGTCTTATATCTTCCAGATGCCACATGTCATGCCAGATCAAGCTGATACCTATAAATGCTTTGCCATAAATGAATTTGGACAAGCCGTGGTCACAGTTGTTCTGAATGTGATTGCAGGTAAGGACTTTCTGCTTGCTATCAATATGACAAATAAATCCAATATCATGCAGAGTCATTTAATCTCAACTGTTCCCAAATCTACGTCACATTGAGTACACTTGGATCCAAATTTGACACTTTACTACTTCATACCCTTGAGTGTATTACACTCATTACTGTACTTACCACTCTGCAGTCCCTCTTTGTTTAATTATATGATTGTATTAATAATGTGAGTACCCTCTTTTGTGCTTTCAGTTGGTTTCAAAAAGAACCAAGCCAAGCCACAAGCAGCTGAAGCCACCGATGGGAATTTTAAGGCTGTGCTGAAGAGGAAGAGGTGGGGTTACGTTACATGAGCTGACGGCCTTCTTTGTTCTATAGATTTCTGTGGTTCTTCGACTAAATGCTCCCTATTTTAATTTCCAGTAAGATCCGTCCGAAATCTGAGCAACCTGAGAGAAAAGACGGAGAGATCGATCCTAAATTTTGGGAGCTCTTACTTAGCGCTGACAAGAAAGACTACGAGAGCGTCTGTGCAGAGTTTGGAGTGACTGACTTTCGCTGGATGCTAAAGAAACTTAATGAAATGAAGAAAGAAAGGGAGGAAGAGCAGGCTGAGGTTTTGTTGCATTTTGATTTGTTTGCCTGTTTTTTTTCTAATTATGGAAGTTTGGAGCTGCTTAGATTGGGGATGTTAATAATTAACCGTTTAACCGTTAACCGTCATTAAGAATTGTAACCGATTAATGCTATGGGTTAAACATTTAAAAGAAATATTAAAAATGAAATACAAAGTTGAGCAAAACTCAGAGGAGCGGCTTGTCACTTTAAGGAGAAAAGCTGTTCCACCTTAACAAACCACCTTAAGAGAGTCTGAGCCGGCGCTGCTAGATACATGAAGTTGTCTCGGGTCTTAAGCTGAGGAGTTGTAGAATTTATTCACCGACAAATAAACTGTACACACACACACTGCTACAGCTACGTTCACAGCTATAACGCCACCGACAACCTCGCACTCACCGCCGCCACACACACACACAAGGTCTGTCGGACACTTGCTTACGTTACGCCGCGCTGATAGACCGTGTGTGTGTGACAACGGCGAGCACGAAGCCACCAGCAACGCTACATCTGTGAATGTAGCACAAACCAAACAGACACGGTCTGTCGGACACTCACTAACGTTACGCCGGGCAGACACACACCTGACAACCTCGCAGCTAAACTAAATGGTGCGGAGGAGACTTTTACTGGGAAAGTGGCTGCATGTTTCCTCGACAACACACGCAGCACCTTGGCTGCTGCAGTAACTCTCCCGCACGGGTGAACTGGGGACTAAGTGGTCTGTTGTGCTCATACACTGCAGCTGGCGCACCGCTACATGCGATACACTAATCTTTTAGGTTAATAATCGGTTAACGGCGGTCGGTTATCGGTTAAAAAAAAATTCTAAATTAGCATCCCTAGCTTAGACACATAAAATAAAAACGTTCACTTCGGTAACAGAAGGCAATTTTGTAACCATATGCTTATTTCTTATTCTGTTTTTGTCCCAGTTCGTCAAAAACCTTTCTAACCTGAGACCTATACAGGTCAATGCAGATGGTACTGCATCCTTTGAGATTGACATGGACCTTATTGAACAAAGCAGCTCCGTATTCCTGTACAAGGTTAGTGTGAAAACAAAATCTCTCCCTATGACTCCTAGCAGCCCTACCGCATAATAGGTAAGGAACTTATCCAAATAAATTAACAGGAGTCATCCTCTAGGGACCCTGATTATTACTTCATTCATACATTTAATTGCAATCTGGCCAGTACTTGTAAAGATGCGTCAATATATCTTGCACTGGAGTAAGTGCTGGATGGATGGACAGATAGACCAACATCATTGGGTCCATCTACTAGTAAACTCATACCTCTGAGACACTTTTTCATTTTACAACACAACCATTAGTATACACAGTATACTGTATACTGGAGCTTGTGGCTATGAATTTGAACATGTTTTGATGCAGTCCTGCTATGATGCTTTACATTGTCACTCAAATGAGTGGTATTTCTTCAGCTATTTTCTTGCAGCTATGTTTTGCGGGCACAATTTGAAGCACCCAAAAGGAAATGACATTGTATGTTCCTCCCAACAGGATGGTGTCATGGTCCCATATACAAAGGAGTTGGGAGATACGATAAAACACGGCCTTAAACAAGTGGGGAAAAAGTATATTTTCAGTTTGAGGGACCTTATGCCAGACGATGCTGGACTGTACCAGGTGGATGTGGAGGATGTGAATATGTTTTCCACTGATTTTAAAAGTAAGTTACACTTGCACACAAGACAAATTAGTATCCCTAATTAAAGCAAAGGAAGACAACGTTTTTGATGCTGAACACAAAATAGCCCTAATTAAAATGTCTTAATAATTAGCATTCATGCAGCTGTAACAAGCAATTTTAATCTAAAATGCATTGCTTGGCATTTTTCAGTCCCGATGGTGGAATTCTTGGTGAAAATTCAGGAAGTGAAGGCAACGGAGAGAGAAGATGCTGTTTTTGAATGTGTCCTGTCAAATCCCTTCTCCAAGATTTTGTGGTTTGGCAAGAATTTGCCGCTGGAACAAAGCGATAAATATGATATCCAGGTTTCGGAAGACAAGCTCATCCACAGGCTGGTGGTCAAAGACTGCATGATAGTAGACAAAGGAATTTATTCTGCCTGCGCCGGAATAAAATCTTGCAATGCATGGCTTGTCGTTGAAGGTAAGATATTACACTCACTACAACACTAACCGATAATATTCAATTATGGTTAATAATAATGGTTTGTAATGGAATAATAATGACAAAGAATAAGATGCCTGATTCATCTTACCAATTATTGCTTTTCATGTTATAATATGGCATTTTTTAGGTGTGCAATCACAGCAAATCTACTTTTTTCCAATTCAGCTGATAAAAATGCACAAAAGGGCAAAAAATCAGCAAGGAAAACGACAAGGGCAGGAGGATCTGGGATGGATCTGCAGAAGGTTGCCCAAGAGCAACAAGTAAAATTAGAGAAGGTAAGAGAAGAAAGGAAAGAACAGATTAAAGCTGCAGCAGCTGCACCTCCACCTGAAACCGCTCCAGTTCCTCCACCCACTAAGGCACCGAAAGACCCTGAGCCAGGTAAGAATGCCGACCACAAGGTTTATGAAACCGGGTGTTCAATTCACAAACGAGGAAGCCATATTGGAAACTCCTGAATTTTAGTTAAGGCTGATAATGTGATAATCAAAACTGTAATTCTGGACATGAATATTTATCTATATGGTTATTTTGTTATTTCTTTTTCCTCTTCATTAATTGCAACATTTTGACTTAACAAAAATGGTACCATAGGCATCAACAGTATTGTTGGATTCCATTAAGTCCCAATAATTTCAGAAACTGCAATGGTTAAATAATTACAGTAATGGGAACATTTGTTCTAGCCACTTGCTTAACACTTGCTGTGATAATTTGTTCATATGGCAACCACTAACTAGTTTTAATGGTTGTTAGGTGTCGTGAGCGAACCAGCAGCAGTGGTGGATCCACCCGTTGTGGAAGTCGTAAGCACTGGTAAGAGACTTGAATGGTTGTGACAACCTCTGAATGCATTCTGAGGTGAATACGACAGCTTTTTGAAATATAATGGGTTCAGTTAGAAGTTTATTTATCATGATATACTTTACTGTGAAAAAAACAACAACTCTGCATCATAAATGTTATTTATAGCGCTGCTGAGGTCAATGTAATGTTTTGGCTTTATTGTAAGTTGTGTTGTCAGCTCATTATGTGATTGTCTGCTTCTTTAGGCTGCATTCACACCAAATCCGACATTGCAGCGATTTGCTGCAGGGTTGTGCGGCGGTGTGGGAGTGTCACTTAATGGCCCATTAACACCAAGCGACTGCAGGATGATTAAATTCTTTTGTTCCCTCATGGCTGGGTTGTACCAAGCCCCCAGGAAGAGCGCTGGTCGTTGATGCCAATTTTCATAGTGGCCAAACGGTGGTACTACAACTTCCGTGTCCGTCACGTGATGCCTTTGGGCCCAAAAAGATTTTTTCCTATAGACTTACATTGGGAAAGAGACGTCTGTACCTCAGCGGATAATTTTTTTGAGGTGAATCAGCTCCCCAGTACGAACACTCTAATAGCCCTTATTTAAATCATTAGGTCCTAAAAGTTGTAAAACACACCAATAGCCGAATCCAGAGTTATTTCTCTTCCTCCGTTCATGTGAAGGAGACCCAGACCGTGACGACAGCGCAAGCCATGATGACGGCATGACGTTGGGACCCCGTGACCGAGCCATGGGACTGAGCGGACGCTATTGCGCATGTTCCATGGGCCAAATGGATGCGGAAGATCGCCAGAAGATCCGGGTACTTTTCCGGACGGAAGTCGAGCCATTTTGGCTTCATGCGCCACTGAGCAACTTTCATAGGAATGAAGGGCGCCCCGCCTCCAACGCTGTATCCAGTTCTCTTAATACATCCATGGGTTGTACAGCTCTGGATCCCTGGTTACGTGATTGGCTGCCGCAGCATGATGCCGGGTTGCATTTTTCCAAAAGTTGATTCAATTTCAACTTTTTCCCGCAGGCCACTGCATTTTTTTTTTTGTTGTTGGCACTCCCTGCGGTCCCAACCACGCAGCTTAATTGCACTACCCACATAAAAATGAATGGAAGGAATGGCGTTTTTGCCGTCACGCCTGATCTGGTGTGAATGCAGCCTTAAGGTCAGGTTTTGCTTAATAGTATTTAGCTCATTTAGATTTACTGTTGCAATCAATATTCTTAGGCTGGCTAGATAGACAGGTTGTCAATGCTTCTACACAGCCGTGTACTGTGGTCTGCACCTTGTTGACTGTTTAAATGTCAGTTTTGTGTTTTAGTTCTTGATGTCTTGTACTGAAATATGCTGAAAATGTTTTGAGTATTGCAACATGGAAAGCTTACATCATTCTTACTTATAGAAATGTACTGTATCAACTCGTTATTTACAAAGAAACTGATTTCTGCTTTAGGAACCATACCAGTGCCTCTACAGGTTTTATGTACAAATCCCACTACTTTTCAAAGCATGCTGTAGTTTTTAAGATTTTTATGATTGTGTTCCCCCCCATTCAAAGCAGACATTTCACTGCCATATAGAAATCATCTTGCAGACATTTGAAACATGCCTGTGTTACCTGATCCATCTCAGTGTTATGTCTGGTCTCATGTCAATGCTATAATCGCTTTAGAGTCTTTGTATGTGCAGACTGGCTGGAACAGTTAATAATACAGACATGGTCTTTAAATGGATTACCTTACTAAAGTAAGGTCTCTGCCACACATTAAGACTACTACTAAAATACTTTTAATAATTACTTGTACAGTATGTAAAAAATGTAAAAAAGCTCAAATTACTGAAAATGCATTAGCACATCTACCCCTTCTCCCTCACTGAGCTTTTGAGAATATATGAATATGACAATATGGAGGTGCCTCGAACCGTATCCCACCCTCCACCGCTGCTGTTTTGAAAAAGATAACTAGCCAACACAGCCTCACAAACCACGCACATCTCTTAAAAGAATGAGTGGAGCTGATTCTACTTCATTCTGTATGTTCAAACCTGACAATATTATTGGACCGCAAAGCAGCCTGATTCTGGAAGCAATTACAGTAACGTAAAGGCTGTTATGTTAGCAGATGGCAGCTAAAACACCCAGGAGAGCATTGACAACTATTTTCATTAAAAGAAAACTTTCAAATGAAAAGTTACAATGAAGAAAACCTAGACTCCACCCACTCCACAACTCTATGGCCCTTCTGTAAGTACGGAGGAAAAAACACATTCAAAAAGGTACAATACTATGGCATGCTTTGGAAAATGGTCAGTAGTAATTTGAAGTAAACATGATTTGTATAAAATGCACTAAAACATTCCAAAGCCTATGACCCTTTTAGCAGAACAAGTTTCATGTGTCATCTAATTCATGAACGCAGATTAACAGGTAAAAATCTAAAAGGTTTTCATACTGTCTGTGATCGCTGATAGGTCATTCAGTCAAATCACCAATCAAAACACCAGTCAAATCATCAACAGCACCAGCTGCAGACTTGGGATGTGGTAAGAGAGACAACAGTGGAGCATATACAATTGTGGGAGTATTGTACTAAACCAGGTTTAAATGACTTACTGTTGTTATTGCTGTTATGCCACTCAGCTGAGGAAGCCGTTGGCGGTGAAAGGCTTGATCCACCACTAGCAGACGCGGGAGGTGGTATGCCAGATATTTACTGAAAGTACAATAGTAACACAGATATTAAAAGACTAATAAAATAACTTTGTTTGCATCAATAACAAAAGAGTTAAAATTAATGAATCAATATCTAATCAAATCTATTCTCTGTAACGGTTTCTCTAAATTGAAATTCATAAATGAGAAGGTGTGAAATAATGACTAACATGTGGAAACACCATTTTTAATATAATACTGATACAAAGACACTGTTCAAACATGCTTATGTCTACTTAGAAAGTCTTGTGAGTGTTTCTGTTAACAAAGTTTAATGTTTGCTGCCCGTCATTGTGTTTGCTTTTGATGTCATTACCTTATTTGTAACTTGTGTTTATCATAAATTTTCTAACCCGGTCACACATATCTAATATTTGACCCATGCACTGTTATCAGTGATTGGAATGTGCGCCGCATTTATTAAAAAACAAATGAAGTTTGTAGATGTAGTTTAAGTTGTGATTGTACTCTTAACTCCTCACTTTTTATACAGTGGTAGAATTCACAAACTTTTCAAAGCATACCGTAACATTAACCTTTTTCTTCATGTAAAGCACAACTATATTATTCACAGGAAATCAATGATATTGGTGAACCATTTACATTTTAATGAGTAGAGATTAGGAGCATTATGTGTAGTAGGGGTGGGAATCCTACGTAAGGTAAGTATAAGTATATTATCACGATACTTAAGTCACAATACAATCTTATTTTTTGTGATATAATGCTGAGTATTGCGATAAGATATACTGCGATATATTGAGACTTACTACCTTTTTTCAACTGCAAATTATGCAGTTTGTCAACAACTGTTTCATCGAATAAGATACAGTTTTCACTCTGTTCAACTCAAGAGTTTTCATTCACATATCTTGAGTTGAGAGGTCAGGGGATCCCTTTGAAAATGGCCATGCCAGTTTTTCCTAGCCAAAATTTAGTGCAACTTTGGAGCATTATTAACATGACATGGTTGGTACCAATCGATTCCTTAGGTTTTCTAGTTTCATATGATACCAGTGTCTTCACTGAGCCCGCAACAACCTCTGAAAGACAGAATAGCGGTCGGGCCCATCAGATTTTTAAGAGGTTAATAGTTTATATAATAAAAGATTGATACTTGACGTCCGTGTATCGTTACAATATTGCCACTCAAAATAACGCCATACTATGTTGTATTGATTTTTCCCCCACCCCTAATGTGTAGGTAATTAATTTATTCTTGTGTACTTTTATTCAGCATACATACAGTATAGTCCTAAACTTAAAGCTGCTGCACATGAATGTGTAATGTGGAGAGTAATTTCGCTTTACGTCACCCAGAGCCTGGAATTACCTGTGGACTCTCTGATATCTATGCTCTTCGTGGAAAGCCAGCTGAGTTAATGGTGAAGATGAACATGGACTGCGACGGCACCTGGTTCAAAGATGGAGAGCAGGTAAGGCCCATGAAATACTTCAAATGTGTACATTTTACAATTTCTCATTTAGAGCAAATTGGGAGAGCAACAGTAAGAAAAGAGTTTAATTCCTACATTGTCAGTATCAGAAATGACAAATGAATAATGTTATCCCTTTCACATTTGATTTGCTAGTTAAACTCGGATGCTGGGGTCACCATCACCAAAGATGGAACCTCTCACAAGCTGACAATTCAAAGCTGCAGAGATGACGACTCTGGAGTTTATCGTTTTGTATCGGGGGATCTCAGCACACAAGGAAAGGTCACCGTTGGAGGTATGATTTACTCCTCTCTGTTGTAGAACATATTAAATGCCACAACAGGCTCTGTGCATTACACTGAATTACACTTTGTGTTTCATAGGTGTACCTGAATTTGACCCAGACGACCTTCACAAGTTCTCCAAACCTGTGATCATAAGAGTGGGCCAGAACGCTGCTTTCAAGATGCCCTTTCCTCCTCAGGAGTCTTTGGTGGTCAGCTGGTTCAAGGACGGCACCGAGTTCAAAGACGGCGGAGGAGTTAAGATCGTGAGGGAGCCCAATCACAGTCGGCTGCTGCTCAGAGACTGCCTGCGGACAGACGCAGGGGAAATAAAGATCCAACTCAAAAACCCATTTGGGGCCGTGGAGGCCACATCTAAGCTTATTGTGCTTGGTACGAATAAAAAGAGTAATCTAACAAGAAAAATGAGAAATACTGAGAGATAAAAAAAAAGATTACATTTCCAGTATTTGTTTACCCCTCCATTCACAGCCACGTTCAAACATAAATACAACGTTCACCTTACTAAGCATCACATTTATATCACTACATTTGAAAGTTAACACCATGTTTTTGTTACAGATCGGCCAGGGCCACCGGAGGGTCCAGTGGAGACTGCAGAAACCACCTCATCTATGATTGAGATTAAATGGAACCCTCCCAAAGACGACGGCGGCTCAGCTGTCACCAACTACATTATAGAACGGCAGCAGGCAGGACATGGTCTGTGGACCAAACTCGGGGACGTCACAGCTGACAAGACCTCCTTCAGAGACAGGAATGTGACTCATGGAAAGAAATACAACTACCGCATCTACGCGGAAAACCCTGAGGGCCTCAGCGACGCCCTGGAGACAGCTGATAGCATTATGGCTGGCATAATGAGTGAGTGCAGAAAAAAGAAGTCTCATTTAGCATTCCTCAGCAAATCCCACGTTAATCTCCCCCAGGTTGTAATAAATGAAAATGCCTCTGGATGGTTTTGTGATTGCTTCAAATCGTTTGTCAAGCAGCACTATTTAGTCACTGTAGAAAGCCCACCTTTTATCCTTGCTGTAATAGTTGTTCTATCTCCAAGAGGAACAGTTGGCAATATCCGGCAGTGATATCATAAAGTGTCCTTAATTTATTCCATGTCTTTAATTACTTCTTAATTATTAATAATGAGCTTACTTGATTAATTAGACTACTTATCATTCTTTAGTACTCTCCGGTCCACCGGGTGCACCCACAGTGGTTAGTGCCTCTAAGACCTGTATCAAGTTGACCTGGACCCCCCCAGAGGACGACAGAGGAGTACCGATCATTGGTTACCAATTGGAGAAACGAAAGAAGGACACCAATGAGTGGATTGCCCTGAACGCACTAAATGAACCTATTGAAGGTTTGTCAGAAACACATACTATTATGTTTCGATTGAAGCTTCTTTTTCATCATGTCGCTTTCCTGCAATGCTATGAATTTTTTTTTCAGATGTCAACTATGCAGTTAAAGACGTCACTGAGGGAGCAGAGTACGAGTTCAGGGTTTCAGCGATCAATGAGTCAGGATCAGGAGACCCAAGCCCTCCCTCTGCAATGGTGTGTGCAAAGAATCCCAACAGTAAGTAGTTAACTTCCTCCGTTATTAATTATTTAACTTTGTTATCCAGAGCAATGTTTGTACCCTGTCTGCACTTCATGTTTTATGTGTTTTCTTCCAGTGAGACCTCGTTTTAAAGACCCAGAGGACTTCATTGTTGTCAGAGCAGGAAATACTGCACGTGTCAAAATTTGCTATGAGGTATGAATAAGCCTAAAAGATGGTATGTATACTGAGCCTTTTGTCCACGGTGTGATTTGGTGCATTTCGTATTTTATCCCCCCATTCCAGCCATGTCATATTCCTCGAGTAATGAGTTTACGACAGTGTGACATGACTGCATATGCCTCACACTTTATCTCACTTATCCGATATTGATATCTTCAGGCTGAACCTCCACCTCAGATCACTTGGCTGAAGGATGACGAGCCAATATCCCCGTGGATTTCTATCATCAATACTGAGGGAATGTCTCAGCTTGTTATTCCCTCATCAAAGCGTTCAGATTCAGCCATTTACACCATCAAGGCCAAAAACTGTGAGGGTGAGGCTTCATTTGATGTTGAGGTTAGAGTCGCAGGTAAGGACAAATTATGATACATTATGATAAGCTCAGAATTTTGTGGAAAAAGTAGGGATATTTTTGGATTGAAACTACTGGTGGCAATTATTTATGTGGTGATATTAAATGCATCTGAATCAGAAGGTTTATTGCCAAGTAGGTTATTCACTTACAAGGAATTTGCCTTGATTTTTTGTGCATACTATAAACATATTAAGAGGAAATAAAAATACAGGCAAAGTACTGTAAATTCATGAACATGAATGTAGAATAGAACAACAATAAAAATGTGAAAAAGATACTTTAAAAAATACTATGACAAATATGTACATCTCTTTTTTTTAGATGAGAGAGCTGTACAGTTTTGTGCAGGATGTGCATGTTAGTTTCAAAATCCCCAGGTCTTTAAATGAGGAATTAATTTGTTGGAAACGAGCAACTAATTTGATTGTTTGCATTATGTTCCTCTGGCCAGAGGAGAACATCATTAATATCGACACTCGACAATATTAATTGGGAAATGTTTAGCCAATTAAACGCCAATGACACACCGAGGTATTGGCAACCCAATGTCAAACCCTAATTAACAGTGAACAACTTCTAAATGGAATGAGGAACATGAATCTAACTGTGTAACATGCAGTAATAGGATATGATTAACTTATAACAAACTCAAATGAAAATGTAATCCTGACGAAACCCCACAGAGGAATGAAATGCCTCTCGAGTAGATTATATAAAGCAGCCACAATGAAAAGAAATTGACGAAAATTGCTTCCAAAAAAGGGGGGGAAACGGGGCAAATGTTGAGCAAGTGATTCTATCTATCATTGTATTTGTTGCTAGATGAACCCAAGGCTCCAGGGCCAGTGGAGCTGGAGCAAACAGTCCACGGCAAAGTGTTGGTATCATGGGCTCCTTCTCCAGACGAGGAGATTGACGACCGCCTGTACTACATGGTGTCTCGACACGACTCCACCAATAGAGTGTGGAAGACTGTAGCAGACCGCCTCTTCACTAACACATACACAGCCAACAACATCCTTCCTGGGATAGAGTACCATTTCCGGATCTACGCCAAGAACGATGTGGGCCTCTCAGATCCCTCTCAGTCACCTACATGGGGTGTCAACAGCAACAGAGGTGGGTTGTTTTAGTTGTTCCAGTTCAGTTATGTTTGATTATGCCATTAAAGTAAACCAAACCATGCACATGGTGGTCTGACAATTTCATGAGCAATCTATTGTACTCTACTTGTTCAAATGTTATGTACTCTGCACTAAAAAAAGAATATGGAATTATCATGTCCAATTATGTTTTATCGTTGATTAGAGTTAATCTGTTTCAAGTAGGCAGCATGATTCCATTATACAATAGCTGACATCAATCACACCATCCCAACAGTTCTGGGGTTGTATGTTCCCCTATCACTCCCTTAGTTACAGTTTAGATACCGTACTGTACATGCTCCCTAACTGCCCAAGTATACTTATTACTTCCCCAACTGTTTGAAAGAAATTCAATATATCAGTGGTGGTTACAGTCCAAATTTGGAGTAAATATGTTATGTACAGTGTAGGACTGTCAAAGTTAACACGATAACGCGTCAACGCAAATTCGTATTGACGCCGCTAATTTCTTTAGCGCATTAACGCAACTTGCGATTTTTAGGTTGTACTGGGCTCCGTTTAAAAGTTAGAGTGACATCATATGAAACTAGAAAACCTAAGAAATCCATTTGTACCAACCATGTCATACTAACTTGTCACAAAGGAGGCTAAATAACGCTCCAAATTTACGCTAAATTTTGGCGAAGAAAAACTGGCATTGCCGTTTTCAAAAGGGTCCCTTTACCTCTGACCTCAAGATATGTGAATGAAAATGGGTTCTATGGGTACCCACGAGTCTCCCCTTTACAGACATGCCCACTTTATGATAATCACATACAGTTTGGATTAAGACATAGTCAAGTTAGCACACTGACACATGGACAGCTTTTGGGTTTGAGTTTGCCATGTTATGATTTGAGCATATTCAATGCAGTACCTGAGGGTTTCTGGAAAATATTTGTAATTGTTTTGTGTTGTGTTGTTAATTGATTTCCAGTAAAAAAATGTATAAATACATTTGCATAAAGCAAGCCTATTCGTCCACTGGACAATCATGCGATTAATCGTGATTAAATAATTTAATCGTTTGACAGCCCTAGCACAGAGTCTTAACACCTATTCTTAGCCACGCTAAGCATGGCAATGTCGGTTGGCCGATCAATCGGGGAGTATACCACTTTGGTCCAGACTGAATTATCATTACAAAATATTTGGATGGATTGCCAAGAATTTTGTACAAATGTTCATGGTCCCCATGAATCCTATGACTTTTGCAAAGCACGGTTTTCAATTATCCTGTAAAATATCTCCACATCTACATCTGGATTGGTGCAAAATTGGTACATAACATTAATGGTTTATATTCGTCCAATAGTGATTATGACCAAATACCTAAAAAACTAATGGCATTCCCATCAGCCTCAGCTGTACTTGTTAGTATGCCAAGTTGGTGACCATGGCAAACATTATACCTGCTAAACTTAAGGATGTTAGCATAGTCACTGTGAGCATATTGCTATGTTGACATAAGCCTAAATACAACCTCCCAGAGTTGCTAGCATGGCTGTAGACTCTTAGTCTAGTTTTTTTAAATATCTGAAGTTTTAATTGCGCAGAACCTGATTATGACCTAAATGATCATTTCAATCTTTGTTTTTCCCCCATCAAGTTCAAATACTTTCAAAAGGTGTTAAATCATCAGAGATCAGCTTTGAGAGGCCTCCATCCATCTTGGTCCCTCTGAAAGTCCACACACCACCTAAAGGTTACCAACTCTACATGACATGTGCTGTCCGTGGATGCCCTACACCCACCGTATCCTGGTATCTGAACGACGTCTGCATCAACTCAGACAACAACTACTACATCACCAACTCAGTTGGCGTGTGCTCCATGTACATTCTTAGAGTGCGATCAAATGACAGCGGTGACTATAAAGTTGTGGCAGTCAACTCTTTTGGCAAGGCAGAGTGTTCTACTAAACTTGTTGTTAGAGGTAAGGTTCAACTTAAGAATTGCAATAGTTTCAGAATAACCCGTTTTGGTCGATGCTTATAATGATTATTTTTCTCCCTACTTTTTCCTCCACAGAATAAAATCTCATGAAGACTTTCTGCAGCTTTTCCTCTTACTGACATATTCTTGACAATAACGATGAGGAATGTTTTGTCTTACTGCATAAACTGCATTAATTTATTTGAATTGTGACTGATTTACAATTGTTACCCATCATCAGAAATAATAGCACGATTGAAGTGACACACTACAGTACAAAGACGTCTGTCAAACACTGTCTTGTAGCATAGGCAATAAATCAACAAACTGACAACTGTGTGTAGCTTTTTTTTTGCTCATTTTGTCATTCAATTATGCCCTTAATAATAACTTTGCAAATATTCTTCACTAACTTCACTGACAGATTAGTGGCCGTCGTTAAGGCAACAGATGTTTCCAGCATGTGTTTCCAGTAGCACATGGCTCCAATATCTGAGCCCACGACATCATGCACATCACATTACCACAATAAGCCCTAATGAACCATGTGAACATTCTCATTGCATTTCCATATATATCCACCTTAGCTCCCTAATAAATTGTCTATAACAAGATCCTCAGCTGCAAACTTTAAATTAGTCCTTTTTATATACACAGTCAAATAACCCATAAAAGGAGGAGCTTTCTATGTTTACCTGCCCATATGTGTATCTGAAAGAAACACTCATACATATATACTATATTTTACAAGGCCATTCTGACAAGGGCAACACAAATCAAGTCCATACTGTACATAATGTGACATCTATAAAACAGGATCGCTGCTGGATATAACCTTTTGACTCAACACACGCAGCCAAGATGCCTATTTTATCTGAAGGAATCATACTCTCTAAAAGAGGGAAATAATGAAATAATTAAAGTATTTGTACTTACCTCATTTCCTCTGCAAGGTCAGAGGTGATATTTGTGTTTATTCTCCAATTGTGTCATCAGGCTTTGCTTGCAGTTATGCCACAGCTCTTTTATGAGGTCGAGGGGACTATTCGAACTGTCTGGACAAGTCATGCTTGTTTAACCTCCAACAATGTGAACCCAAAAACCTGCTCAATTCAACGAGTCCATCACACCAGCACCACCATGAGCAACCATCTTCTTATAATGGTACCACAGGTCCACTGTGACTCACTGAACACCACAGGCATGCTGTGAGAATTTCCGTTGATACTTAGAGGCTAATTGGAACGGCCAATTCATTCGTATCAACCAGAGATTATTTTACCAAATAAAATGTCTCGTGTTAATGTTTATTGGCCAATAAAGTCCATAGTGCAGCGATCATATTACTAGAGACCTTGTGAAACTGCCAGTCGAAGGCTTTCTGGTCAGAGGCTTTGACTGTTGCACGGCTATTGTGGATCCATAAATTATGAAGCCTCAACCATCAACCATTAAGTGCAGTAATATCCATCACTAATTGGTCGCAGTTTAAATCTGACAGAACTTGAATCTTGATATTAGTATATACTGTAATGTACCTGGTGTTTTTATATTGTCAACAGTAATGTTGGAAAATGGTTGAATGGATATGTCCAATGCAAGATTAGATGAACAGTCATAATGTATTTTCAGTGCGAACTGCAAAGTGATCGCTTTCATAGGGATGGGTAAGACGAACCTCCACCCTTTACCACTGCTGTAATATGGGTTTTTAGCAACTACATTTCACCCATGTATGGATTTCTATGCGCTCCAAACTTGTTATCACCGAACAAAAAGGGGAGTCACATCTGAAATATTGAACAGTGAGAAGAGTTCAAGCTGAAGACGGATAGCGGAACGTAGACGAAGAACTGAAAGTGAGTCTGATTTAATTTTTTTTGACGGCAAATTCCATAAATCTTTAATCTACTGACCAAAAGCAACAACAGCATTATATATGGTGTACTCTCACGCAGGACGATTTCAGTCAACAAGAGGTACAAGTCAGGGCAACTGTCTTATTGACGATTATGTAAATATGGGATAACAGAAAAGAAGTATTTGTTTAGAGAGGCCAATATCAGGACTGAAAATAGTAGACTAGCTTCAATACATTCTTCAGTTCTATAAATGTTTAATTTATAACACTAGTTTACTTTAAGACAAATGGCAATATAAGTGATTAGGTGAGTTTATAAATGTAATAATTTTTTATACATTATTTCATAACGATAAGTGCTAGGATTTGTTTATCATAGATAAGCATTAGGTAAGGTTTATAGGCTGCCAAAGCATTCGATTCTGCTGCTGCAAAAATCTACTAATCCTGACAAAAACAAAAGATCAGAACCATTTTTAAATACTTTTTTATATTTAATGACCTGCAGACATAGACATGGGGCTATTTTATATAAAGTACCTGTTAAAAATAGTATGGCTGGTATTTTAGCATAGTCTCACTAACCTGGCCATAACAACAAGAACTGCCAAAATATACTGTAATGTATGTACTGCCACAGGCAAAGGAGTGGTATAAAGGTAAACCCTAAAATGTTACTTTATTATCCCATATTTCAAGAATTATTACAGTGAAATTGGCAGAAATTTGATAAACTGTAAAAGGTGAAAAAAATGTAATGGACCTGAGATCATCCTGTAATACTGATGCTAAAGATCTCAACTGTGTACCATATTTCAGTCACGAATGTGACCTTCCCAACTTGCTCCCCATGAATAACAAAGGATTCAGCAGGAGACTATGATCAGTGCGCACTACAGGATGTGTGACACATTAAAGCCTTTTTTTGCTGGCTTGAAAATGTTCAAGGTCAGATATCCTTTTTCACATTTTTCAGTTTCCTCGTCCTTAAATTCAAAGGGCCATATAAAAAGCCTTATGCTATTATCTTGATCTATAGCCCCATTTAGTTCTAATTAAAAACCTCTCAGCAACGAAGACACTAAACAAATTATTCAACTAACTTTAGAATTAAAAGTACCATACACTAACAGTTTTGTCATTGCCATCCACTGGTACTTGACCTAAAGGTCTCGTGGGCGACAGTCAAAGTAGGTCTAAGTCACCTCCAGTATCTTTCTATAAGCTTGGTTAAAACAAATTCTGTATCTCATATTAACTCTCTGGAGGTGGTTCATTTTTAAATTAGCAAATCAAGTACACAAGCGCTGCTTATTTCACCATCCAACACAAACAAATTCCCATGATCGCTCAGGACAAGCTAAAGTTTACATTGAGTGTTTTGCTGGTAGTTAACAACTAGGCACCTAACTGTGCAAAACATCATTTTTAAGAGTTGGAGGCATAAAAGAGATTTACAGATATGTGCGTTGGCTTAACAGTTTGATTCGAAGACATTCTGCTCCCGTCTATGTTTGGACCTAAGCAGTTAACTTGCTGGCACGGCCACTTGACTCCACAGGCAGTTAGGCAGAGTCAGCCACTAGGTGGGATTTCACATTCCCCATTTACTGTGTGTCCCAGCATGTCTCCAAGTGTCTGCACACTGTGAGTCAAGGCATCCCCATTTTGACCGACTGATGTCATACGGTAACATAGATGACACATGAGGAGAACATCCGAGGCAGGGGTTCTCATCCTTTTCTGGCCATGACCCCATTTTTAGTTGTGCTGGATTCTCCTGGCCACAGCAGTTACAGAATGGTCAAGTTGAGTCATGTGACTTTGAGTATACTTGTGACCGTGTGGGGAGCTCCAAGTGAATTAAATAAATATTACTAAATATGAGCTGAAACGATAAGTTAATTAATCAATCGAAAATTATTAGTAAAATATATCAGCAACTATTTTCATAATCAATTAAATCTAGGGAAGCACCGACCTGACTTTTTCAGTCCCGATAGCGATACCTGGGCTTTGGGTATCGGCCGATACCGAGTACCGATCCGATACCAGTGTTTAATTAATAAGCTGTATGCCTCACTGTGTGGAAGTCACCGGGATCATTAACATCAGGCTTTAGTTAAACATTGCTCTCCTAACTTTATAAAACAAAATGTAACAAATAAATACATAGATATAAATTTACTGAATTGTTATTAATTGTTAAAATAAATCGTACACCAGCAACTTCAGCAAATTCAAGTGTAAACTTTTTTAATGCAGCAACAAATTGGTCAAAACTTAAACAAGAATTAAAATTCTAGTATGTAATGTTTATAGTATATAAACATAGAACTGAATTGAATAGATCGGCCCAATGCAGATATCAGTCAGTATCGGCCCAATATCCGATAAGCAAAAATGCATAAAATTCACCGGTTCCAGCTTCTAAAATTAATATTTGCAGCTTATTTCAATCTCCTCTAATTGTAAACTAATTATCTTCTGGTTTTGGAAAATTCTGATGGGCATTTTTGCTATTTTCTGACATTTTGTGAACCTTACAATTAATTGAAAATAATCATTATTTGCAGCTCTATATATATTTGAAACATATTACATTAAAATATGTTATATACCAATATACTTATCTCTAATTTAACCAATTCCTTTTAATATATTTTTTTATATTTTCTTACTGTAAAGCACAATAACTTTATTTAGAAAAATGCTATACAAATAAAGTGTATAGTAATAAATAGGGCTGATCCGAATGCTTTGAAGCTTCGACCGTTGCCATGGTACTCAAACTCCAAATCACTATTTGAGTGCTTAGTTTTTAAATTATTTTATATATAAGTATGTAATAATACTGTATAAATGCCCAAATAGACCATAAAATAAGGAATAATCCAAATCATAATAATCAAAATGATTCATTATTCATATTCAACATGAATTATTATAAGTTATTCTCAGACGGCTATCGCTGTTTGGCACTGTCCCGGCTTTGAAACGGGGGAGATAGAGACAGACAGACAGAAGAACATGGCAGCCTGCCACGTCGCACTGCACCGCAAAGCTTCGAATACCTTCGAATATTTCTCACCGAAGCTTCGTAGCCCAAAAAATGGTATACGGGACAGCACTAGTAATAACAATATCTAATATTAAAAGATGATTGTGGGTTATGACCCAAAGATTAAGAAACACCAAGGCCCGTAGTAGGAGGATATCAAATTTGCCAAACATATTTGCTGCAGTTGAATAAAGCTTGTTTTTCCTCTATTCTTCCTTCATCAACTACCTATAACTTTTTTTTAAGTTATTTTGTACATTTTGGGTTGATGATAAAGCTTAAATATTTTGCAGGAACCTTTTAACTGCTCAGATGTCTTTGGTAAATAACCGCAAACAAACTACAACCGGGTTGGTATTCACATACTGTCCTCCTTGTGTTTTGATTAAACATTATGTGAAAGACGGAGCACTTGATAATTTTAGATAATACTTTCTGGAGTACACAGTATAAAAACCCACAAAACTGGAAAACCACAAATTCAAAGAATTACTTGTCTTGAACAGAGTGTATCACACAGATTTACAATTACGATTTAATGTCAGTCTTGTGATAATTGTAAACAATGAATATACTGTATATGCTTGGTTCTGAATGCTGACGAATACGATGAAAACTGACGTAGCTACATACAATTGTGACAGTTTTTTCTTTGTGTTTCAGCCACAAAGTGATCAAAACTCTGAATAGACAAAACAACTGACGACGCTGCAATGAGTTCAAAAACAAACCAGGACCCAAAAGCCTCAGGTAAGTTTGGAAAATGTGAGGCACTTATTTGTGTGTGTTTTGTTTGTCGTACATGGAAATATGGAGTGGTTACCAGTTTGTAGTAATAACTAATAATTTACACAAATTTAGCATAAACCTGACCAACAAAGTTGTGTATATTAAAAAGGGACATATCATGAAAAAACGACTTTTTCAGTGCTTGTGCTCCTACATTGAGGTATCTGGAGTGCCTACCAACTCACAAACTGTGATATAAGACAACGCCTAGATTAGAAGACCTCTTGCTCACCCGGTGGAGCATGCGCCCCCATGTAGGCTTGGTAACAGTCCTTGGGAGCAGCCCGGGTTCAATTCCAACCCGCGGCCGTGTGTCATCCCCTCTCTTTGCCCTCTTTCCTATCATTCTCCAGCTGCTCTAATAAAGGCAATAAAAACCTTAAAAAAAAAATCTTAAAAAAAAAAAGATTTGGCTCACCTTCCTACTGTATGTCGCATCTGAGTATCTCCACCCACAGCTTGAGAACTACCTTTGCAAAGGTGCACCATATTTATCTCGCAAGCCAATCAGAGCAGATTGGGCTTTTTCGGGAGGGGTGCTTAAAAAGACAGACGCTAAAACGGAGCCCTTTAAAGGTGCTAAATGCGAGATGAGGAGCATTTCTATTGCCTCCGCACGGCTCTCAACATGCCGATGGCTGACAGTGGAAACAGCACTAATAGAGAAACGACAGCAACAGTGCTAACAGAGCTAACAGTGTTAACCTGGGGGGGAACCAGAGGGTGGGTGCTAAGCTTCCGCCACAGCTGTAACCGCCATATGAGAGCAGTGTAGAGTGGCGGCCGTGAGCTAGCCAGTGGGGCACGCTCACATGCATGAACATGCACTAAAAAGCACCCGCTGCCGGCCAGCTATGTCAACAAAGCACGGAGAACCTCGGATTACAATACACACACACAGAGGGAGAGCAAATTCATTCTCTAACAAAATATATATGGACATAAATTTACACAAATTTACACTTTTTATCCGATTGAATAGAATGAGCTTTTCTTTAGTTTGTCAAAGCCTTAAATGCAATAGTAAAATATGACTGCAGAATAGGAAGAAAGAATAAAAACAAAGTAAGAAGAAAAGTAATTACACTTGCATTTGAACTTCATTTGACATCAGAAATACCATTTCTTTAGTCCTTGAAATGGAGAGAAGTCTTTCACAGATATATACGAAGAACAAGAAGTGTACCAATTTCATTTTATACCTCCAAGAAACACTCTCCCAGAGTGTATGAAACTATTCACACTCATTCTAGAGGCCTATATTGGTGGCTCAGAGTGGTTTATGAAAGGGATATCAGCCTTATACAGCCAACAAATTCTAACTGAAGGTGTCCTGAAGTCTGCTAGTGTCCAAATCTAACAGTTTCCTCCAGGAGTGATTGGTATGCAGAGGCAAACGACTGACTGCTGTCCTACCAGCCTTGGATTATGTGTGAATCAAGGCTTGAGGAGCAAGAATCCTGCCTGCATTCAGATGATATACTGTAGGAGCGTAAACCAATCCCCTGAGAGATGACACATACAGTTTGATGAATATTCAATATATGCCCTCTAACTGGAGAAGGGCTGCTGTGGAAAAGTGATGAAGAATGGGTAACCTGAAAGTAACTTACATTGGAAGCAGTGAAATAATAAGACAAACCTTTAGTTTACTGCATGTCGATGCAAATGATGTATTTCAGAGAGAGGATGATCTAGTTTCACTTTGAAGTTCATTTTGTCGCTGCATTCTTACATTGTCAATGTAATTTAATTTATGTTGTGCTATTGAATAGAACAAAATGTGTTTTTTAATTGAATCTGTTTCTTTTTCCTTTCTGTGAGCATTATCACCTGCCTTCTATCTCCTACATGTGTTTAAATGTAAATTTGTGCAACTACAGTAGATAGATGGTGGAGAGGTACATTTTAAAGATATGGGGGAGGTTTGCTAACAGAACACATTTCAACTTCCAAAATGTGTGTTTACTGTGGCTGACCATATTTTAACTGCCTGTATAGGAAATCAAACAAGTTGTGGATATAACAAGTAAAATATCTACATTTGAAAATGAATGATGGAAACACTTTAAATGTTTCAAAAATTGTTAAATCACAATTAAATCTGGTCAGCTACAAAGACTTATGGTAGAAACTTGATGACACAAAAGGCAGAATTACTTAATTGAAATGTAGGTATCGCAATTCAAACGGAACACAAATGAAATGTCTTATTAAGAACCGGAGGGTGGGTGCTACACTAAAACAAACAAAACAAGGAGAAGCTTGAAATACAACACACAGAAGGAGAGTGACTTCATTCTCTGCTCAGGACGACATCACTCCACTATATCTTTACATAGCAAATAGTTGTTAGCTGCTAGGTTAATGCTCTGGATATTATATAGAGCACCTTTAAGTGTGTAATTGCTGGTATTTTGTATAAATATCTTTTCCCTAAAAATGGCTCGTACTGGCCGCCGACTCACCAGCTTCTGCGACATCCCTTTGAAAACCAAATTGGTGTTCTTATTAAATAAATCTTAATGTTATATTTGGTATGGTATCTACATAGTTAACTCTGGCGCAGTTTAGAAACACAATGCATCCTAAGACTATAATGGTTCCATAGGGCTTAAGATCTGATTTTACTACAATAATTGAGGGACACATTTGATTCTGCATGCCGTAATTCGCTGTTTGGCCTATCTGTATTATGCAGCAGTGAAGTTATTCTAAAGGTTCCCAGGGTGAATGAGGCAGCTCTGACTCATTACGAGGTGTGATGCTGGTGCAGGAAAAGGAGTAACAGACGGTGGGTTAGAGTTTGTGATTTCAACAGCTGTTGGATGAACTTACGGTTGTGTGCTGAGTCATCCTACACTTGAAATCTTAGAGAGGAATAACGTTGGCAAAATGTGTCACCCATCTTTCTTTTGCTGTCTCCACCACCACAGGAGGGAACTGTTAAAGTGATAGCCCTGTTGACATTGAGGCCCCTCCACTTTGCCATCATTCATGTCATTTGTCATAAATAAAATGTACTTACTTATTGTATAATACTGTATAAAAATATTAGTTCATTGGAATTTATATTCAGATAAATCAGTGACAAAATAACACAATTCTAACTGGTTTTGAGTGTTTTTGCGATGTTTGTGTTTGCCTTCAGACAAAAATAGATATATAGTTAAATCCAAATACATCCTTATCAGCACAGTTCAAGAAATGAAAGGTCTTGCCATGATGTGGCAGCTGTAATGGCTGACAAAGTAAAAGGAAATACTGACCTCTTGTGAAATTCTAGCGTAACTACAACCAAAACCAAAAGTAAAAGCACTAGTAATGTGTGTAATGCCCATCTTAAGTGAACATGACTCTTTTCCATGGAGCTTTTACCCCACATATTGGATATAATTGACATTTAAGATGATATTACTGTGTTTAAATACTGTGATCACATTTGCAGCCAAACTAATATTTTTAACCATATCCAATCCCATAGTTTTGCTCAGGCATGTTTTAATGTGAACTAATGATCGAAGCATTTATAATTTGTTCTGTTTCTTTTGCCTATTTTTACTTAACAACTTCACACAGCTGAGTTTTACAGTTATTTTCTGGTCTTAACAGTGGCTATCAAGAAAAGGTCCAGAGTTCCCGGGGTTATGATCACCCAGTATGTTGAGATACTGCCAGCAGGAAAGTCATCACCTGACTTCACCCGGAAACCAATGCCCATGACTGCTCAAGAGGGTAAATAACAAAAACTACAAAGTCAAACTTTGATTACAACAAAATTATATCTACAACTGCATCACTGTTGTATGGCTCTCTGTGTTTGATTTTTCAGGTAAAAAAGGATTTTTTAAAGCTATGGTTAGTGGAGAGCCAGCACCAGCTGTAACATGGGGACGTAACAAGGGCGAGGTTGATGACCCAGAACAGTACAAGACCAGATATGATGAAAGAGCTCAAGAGCACATTCTGGAGGTGAGAAAACAGTATCTAAATAAAATGCTCCACATCTCACAAAAAAAAAATGTATATGTGTTATCCTAATATATCAAAATCTGTTCTCCTGTACTCGCCACACTTGCTGATCTGTATTAAATATGAGTGTTTTAATACAATTGTTTAAAAGTAGGAGGTACATAATAAAGTTAAGTACTTCGATTTGTTCTCAAAGAACTT
Organism: Sebastolobus alascanus; assembly: GCA_916701645.2. Taxonomy (NCBI): domain Eukaryota; kingdom Metazoa; phylum Chordata; class Actinopteri; order Perciformes; family Sebastidae; genus Sebastolobus; species Sebastolobus alascanus. Next base: position 145,658 of record CAKAOJ020000326.1, read on the forward strand.
CACAGTACTCAATTAGAAGAGCTTCTTCATCATGTCAATTTGAGACAGAACCTAATATTTAGCATCTAACTATGATAATATTGCTTTATCAGATACTCAGTGTAAAACCAGATCAAGCTGACACCTACAAATGCTTTGCCACCAATGAGTATGGACAGGCTGTCTGCACTGTAACACTCAATGTTATTGAAGGTAAATAACACACCATTACTATGCCATATGTTCACTGTAAATTAATCAAATTAAAGTCTAATATACTGGAGCTTTGACTATTTATTTAATAATAATTTCTTGTTTTGCTATTGTTTTCATGTTTTTTTTTCCAGCTGGCTTCAAAAAGAAAGCCCAGGAAGGTACTGTATGAAATTTACCAAAGATCTATGAAGGAGCTTAAAGGGACTGTTTGTAACTTCTTACAAGTATAAATCATTGCGGGTCGGTGTCCCATGCGCTCTGGCGTGTGGCTACACTGTTGAGACACAGACTCCAGACTCCAACCCAAACTACAAGGAAGCACCAAAACCGCAAAGTTATATCTAGTGAAGCCCATCTTGCAAAACAGTGTTGGCCGTGGTCGGAGGACAGGGGGGAAACCGTGGTCTTGGTCTCCAGGGCCGGTGTCTCTGCTGTACTCTGCTCCGCTGCTTGCCTTCTCACACACAGCGCTCGTTCTCACTCAGCTCGCTCCACCTCTCTGCATGCGCGCACACTACAAACTTCAGAAGAGTAAGTTTAGCTCTGAGAATATCTAGTGAATGTACAGTGGACGTTTGTGCAGAAATAAATGCTGCCGCTCCTCCAGACCAAAAGAGGTTTCCCGTTTCTTGTGAAGTGACGGGGCTCCGCAGCGAGTTACGTTTTCTTATCCGACCGGAGTCGGTGTCTCCCCTGTTCCCTCCGGCCGCGGTCGGGAGGCTGAAGCAGGAAAAGCCAACACTAGGATCAGTATTGATTCATGGAGAGACCTTCGTCCGGTCAGCTAACATTACTGCAAAGCAGGTGAAATATAGAGTGATATTGTGGTTTTAGCTGACGTGTGTCGCCTCGCTGTTTTGATGGATGCTCGCTCACATTCAGGTAGCGCGTGCACACGGGTGAGCGCGAGCAACAGGACACTGACTGTCGTTGACCACACACCACAAGTGTCGCTGTTACAACCAATTTCTGATTCTTACAAACAGTCCCTTTAAGTTTTCTCTTTCTATCATCCATAAATATTTTTTTAGGATTACAGATATTTCTTGTGTTTTGTTTTTTTTCTTGAATTTGGATCTCAGCAGTAATGTGCGTTGAACATGGTAATAAAAAATTGAGACCTATACTGTAATAAAAAGTCTCTGCAATTACAGAGAAAGACCCTATGGATGCAAAGTTTTACAAATAAATTTGATCCAGCGAGTTTTGTTTGTTGTTGGTTATAGAACCATATATAGAGTTTGAACCAATATGATAGTGGAATTATTTGCCATTAAGAAAACCTGTATCTCATTTTTCTTTTTTTCCAATTCACATCTCATTGTCGTTTAGCAAATGGACAAGAACCACAAGATTTCAGAAAAATGCTTAAGAAAACGTAAGTTCAGGTCAAAGTCAAAGTTTAAAAAAAAAAAAAAATGCAGTGCTGTAGATCTCCAAATACATTTTACTCTGTTCTTCTCTTTTCAGAGTTGTTGTCACCAGAAAAAAACAACTCCCACCAAAGAAAGATGGAGAAATTGACCCTAAGCTCTTGGAACTGCTCATCAGTGCACCAAAGAAGGACTATGAAAAAATCTGTATGGAATTTGGTTTTACTGACTTTCGCTGGTTGCTGAAGAGACTCAACCAGCTGAAAAAGGAAAGGGCTGATGAGCAGGCAAAGGTACTGTACTGTATGCAGTTTATATGAGTATGAATTCTGGATCATGTATTTTGAACTTGCAAAATGCTGGTGAGGTTTTACTTTTGCTTAAAGTGTTTTAAAGCTGGAATAGAAAACCTGAAGGCCCAATATCAGCTATAGGTTCTCAATCTTTTTTCAGCCAAGGATCCCTTACAAGATAGAGAATATACCGGGGACCCCCTCATATATGTTCCTTGGAATAATTTGGCGTAACCTATTCTTTTACTCTACTATAGTCTTAGTTACAGTATGTGGAAGAACAATACAAGAGAAATGTATTAGGAAGATATTAGACATGTTTTAAGCATATTTACATATTGTTAGAGTTATAGATTTGTTGGATTAGAACCTAGTCTATGAACTATTATACTGTAGATTTAAAAATTAAAATATCTTTATCTGAAAACTTTTCATGGACCCCCTGGCAGAGAGCCACGAACCCCTGGGGGTCCCCGGCCCCCAGTTTGAGAATCACTGAGCTAGTTTGCTTGTTTTTTGCTGAATTTAAAGAGTAACTCAACACCAGTCTGTAAAGCAGTGTTTCACTGCCGTCTCTGGTTGAAAGTTTCAAGCCTGACTCACCTCTGGGTGAGGTCAGCAGTGGTGGGTAGAGTAGCCAAAAAATGTACTCAAGTAAAAGTACTGTTACTTTGCAAAAAATATTCAAGTAGAAGTAAAAGTATTCATCAAAATAATTACTTGAGTAAGAGTACAAAAGTATTTACTGAAAAAGTTATGTTTTATATTTGATGTTGATATGACTGGAATTATTTCAATTACAGGTGTTCTTCCTCAGGTAAAGTAGTGAACATACACCTGTATTTATTTGTGATGAAATGACATCAAAGTCATCATCTCCTGATTAGATAACCTGACACATAAATTCTACACCAGACAATATTCACAGTCTGTCTTTCTCGAGTGTGATCACAAAATATTATCACTACCAATAAGTAAAGATTTGCTTGTTGTCTCCTATATTATACTTTGGCAAATAAATCAGCAAATCTTTTATCAGAGGACTCATTTAGGCTGATTAGGAGACGATGTGCAAGGTTTCATCATTAATTGCCTATAAAATACAGGTGTGTTCACTTCTTCACTTTAGCCGGAGGAAGACCATCTGTGGTTGAAACATTATTTCAGTCATATCCACATGAAATAACGGTCATAAAAAATAGCGGATTGTCTTTTGATTTTTCTTGGGCAGAATTTGGTCTCTACTTTTCTGTCTGTCTTCATCAAGCTACACCAATGAGCATGACTAGTTAAATGCACACTCTTAACGGATCATGAATGCATAAAATAATAAATAAAAGTAGCAAAATGAATGTATCCAAATGTAATGGAGAAAAAGTAATGATTTTTCTCCATAAATCGAATTAAGTAAGAGTAAAACGTATGCTGCATTTAAACTACTCTGACAAGTACAAGTTACTTGAGTACATGCAACGGTGTAAATGTAACTCGTTACTACCCACCTCTGGTGATCAGAAGTGTGTTGCACCTGTAACCACAACCAATAATGATGTCACGGGGTCCTGGAGTACACTTGTACATCACTGCAGCAAGGTGAGAAGTTAAACCAATGGATGTCTGAAAAAAAAACACCTTTAGGGGGTGTTAAGTTACTCTTTAAAAGCACATCTCATGAGAAAGGATTTTTTTAAGTATACGTCTTTTCCAAGTATTTATATAATTAGTTTTGCCTGAGGCTAAACCAGCCTAGTGCATCTTAACAAGTAAACATCCTGTTCAAGGCCGCTTGAGGTAAAAAATGTCACGGCTTCAGCAGTGAAATTTAGAGCAACATCTACAGACACACAGGACATTTTAACTTTCTTTTGCAGGTTGTAGAGCAAGTGGGAAATGTGAAACAAATAGAAGTAAAATCCAATGGGAGAGCTGAATTTAGCCTCGACATGACACTACTGGATCCCAACAGTGCAGTTGACTTATACAAGGTGAGTTAATATGTAAAACCAATCACTATTCAAATGAAAAGGAAATCAAAAAACCTAATCTAACCACTTTTCTCTAAAAAAGGATGGGACAAGGGTTCCATATGGTGATGATGAAAATGCAAAGAACAGCCTTAAGAAAACAGGGACAAATTATGTTTTCAGCATCAAAGATCCTCAGCCAGAGGATGCTGGATTTTACCAACTTGACGTTGAAGAGGCAAATGTCCTTTCAACTGACTTTCAAGGTGAGGTGTAACTATTGCAACTGTAATAAGACAGGATGATTTTACTGTAAATTGGTGAGACAATTCAAGGCACATTTAGGAATGAGAAGTCAGTCAGCTAATCCACACATCCACCCTTCCTCCTCTCTCAGTGCCTGCTGTCGAGTTCATAGCCAAGATTAAGGATGTGAAGGCCTTTGAAAGTGAGGACGCCATCTTTCAGTGTGTCTTGTCGACACCCCTAAACAGAATTACCTGGTCAAACCAGGATTCATCACTTGAACATGGGGACAAATATGACATCACTGTCTCAGAGGACAAGCTAATTCACACACAGAGTTAAAGACTGTAAAATGGCAGATAATGGAGCATATTATGCCATTGCTGGGATAACTTCCAGCAGTGCCTCTCTCAAAGTGGAAGGTGGGACATCTTTTCTTTTTTCATACATATATATACATTAATAAATAAAATAGCAATCTAATCATGATAGTGTGATAAGCACTCCTTGAATCTTTGCTCATTTAAATATAAGAAAAGCAAATGATTTATCTCCCTACTTGTATGCGTTTGTTGTAATTCAGTTGATCCAAATGGTAAAGGACGCAAAGGCACCCAAACTGGGGATCAAGATGATCTGACTAAACTAGCATTGGAACAGCAGGCCAAGCTACAAAAACAGAAAGACGACTTGGAAGCAGCAAGACGAGCACAGGCTGAAAAGGACGGTGCAGGGGATGGAGGAGATGGGTCTGGTGATGGTTCTGGTGATGGTTCTGGTGATGGTTCTGGTAATGGTTCTGGTGGCAAGACTGATAGAGATGACGGTGATGGAGACGGCACGAATAAGAACCTCCTGACAGATGGAGATGATGAAAATGAAGGGAATGATGCCGATGATAAGAAAAAGAAGCGAGTACGGACTGGCCCTTTGGTTCCTGACACTGTTATAGGTAAAATCCTTCATTGTGTGAAGACTGAATAATGTGTCACTGTAGTGCAGAGATTTATATAATGCCATATTGTAGATTTAGTTCCAGTTGTCGTGATAAGTCTCTGCTACCGCATACTGTCAGCTTTGCTATCTGGGTCTGTATTTATCAAGTGTCTCAGAATTATTCCTAGGTATTGCACTCGAGGTTTGACTAGAAATAAGGTTGGTCCCAACCTACAGCAAAATATGAGAGATAGTTACAGTAGGAAACGTTCTATACACAAGAACGAAGTGGGGAAAGGAAGAAAACATGTTTTAAGTATGGACCGATGTGAAGTGTAAGAGTATTTAGGTCTATGTTTAAAAGAAAATTCTTCAAACTGGTCTTGGTGGAGTGGGCACAGGTCAGGTCTATGAAGTTAAAAAAACAATTTAATTACTATGCTTACAATAGGTCTTACCATTTGGGGCTGAACTTCCGAAATCAGTAGCCAAACATCCGGCATATCAATTCTGGATTACAGAGGAAACCACTTATAGTGATCATGGTTACAGCGATTAACCGCTTATATGGACCAAAATGCTTGGGACAGAAGCAATACAAACGCTGTTTAAATAATTTGCTTATAGTAATCCGGTAGTCCGTTTACAGTGTTCATTTTGAGTTTTTTCATACATGAAAACAGATGAAAAAAACATTTAAAAACTATGTTAGACTAACGTTAATTGAAGTTGGGATTTGTTTTTTACCTTACTCCCTTGATACTTTGCCTCGTGGACCGTCTGCTGTCCAGCTAGATACCTGTGGCTGATGCTGCGTGCACATTGGTATCATGACGGGAAAAAAAAATTAATTATCTCTAAATAAAAAACAAATGCGCACAGGGAAAGCACCTATGGTTGAAGCCGCCCTCGTCAAGTGGATTGATAATGCCTGGTAATGCCCCCAAAGTGAAACTTTGCCGATCCTCAAAAGGCTCTGCGGCACACATGCATACCGGCACCCGTCTCCATGCCACTACCGGGTGAGGGAGCGAGGAGCCCCAGCAAAGGGGCGCCGCTCTGCATGGGCACTCGCGCTGCAGAGCCGGCCAAAAACGGCAATGCCTCAGGGGATTGGCAGAAGGCAGAAGAATTAGCAGCAAGCCAGTAAATAGCGAAGGAGTCCGTAATAAATATACAAATGAAATACAAACAAGAAGTTCAGTGACAGAAAATGAACTGTTACTAGTCATCAGACAAACAATTAACTGCAAAACGGCAACATTTTTATAGCCTTTGTAAAATATTTAATATTTAGAGCAACTGCTAAATTGAATTATTATAAAGGAGTTAAATGATCTACTTTATGACACATCTTCTGCAGTGCTGCATGTTGACCACTAGAGAGAGACTAACTGTAAACTAAAAAACTATTTAAGGCCCGACGGGAACAGGGATGTTGATTTGCTTATGCTGAAAGAAAGAAAACTGCATGCTCATGTGCTTTCTGCATTGTCTCGACCTTTGTTTGCTCAGCTTACTCTACACTATTTATTTGTATGGAATAGATCACTAAAATGGTCAATTCTAATGCAATATTATATTAATCAGAGGTTACATATGGCCAAATACAATACACACAGTCAGAGAGAGATGAGAGAGAGAGATGAACCTTTATTAATCCCCTTGGGGAAATTCAGGTGTCAAAGCAGCAAGGCAAAAGACAGGTACAAGTGTACAAGAATTATAAAAACAATAAACAATAAAATAGAGGTACAGAATATACAGAATATACATGGTGAGTAGGTATGGTATTTATCGTCCGTCAATAAAAAATGTACTGCACAATAAATAGATCTATATGTACAGTTTTGGTTTAAAGTGCACCAGTGGATAAAAAGAGGTGGTTGTTGTTGATAGTGCAATTAGTGCAGATAGACCAGATAGCCCAGATAGTGTGTGTTTGGGGTTTAGAGTCCTCGCAGTTCTCGTGTGGGGGTCAGCCTTGGTTGTGGAGCCTGATGGCTACCAGCAAGAAGGACTGACCCAGGCGCTTTGTGTTGTGCCGAGGGGGGCATTTTTGATCATTTCTAAATTTTTACTTTGTTCTTTCTGTTGCAGATGTTGGTGTTAAGTTTGTCTGTGGGCTGTCAGATACTGTTGCTAATGTCGGTGAACGGGCAGAGCTGTCTTGCAAACTGAGCAGTGAGACCTCTGAGGGACGTTGGTATAAAAATGGGAAGCTGGTAAGTCAACTATTATAGGAGAATTATGAGTATAAAGGACTATATCTCTTTTTTCTAGCTTGCAATAAGATCCATCTAGTCAAAAATGTTATGGTGCATTGCATACCTTAATTTATCTAAATATCTTTTTATCTGACAAGCTAACCAGTGACAATGGGGTAACAATTATCAAAGATGGAGCCTGTCACAGGTTGATAATTGACTGCTGTAAAAAAGATGATGCAGCTGTGTACTGCTTTGAAGCTGAAGGCCGGAAATCAGAAGCAATACTTAATATTGAAGGTCAGAATAAAAATGAATTAACATGGTTTGGCATCAGTTGATATATGATCACAAGGGTTAAAAAGGTTTAAGTATTTGACAAAAACCTTTTTCTCTAACATTGAAGATCCACCAAAAATCGATGCTGATGCGCTAGGAAAATTCACAAAGCCAGTCATTATAAAGGCAGGTGAAAATGCAGAATGGAAGCTGCCGTTCTCAGGTGGGGAACCGATGAATATAACGTGGTACAAGGATGATGACGAGCTTTTGCCCGCTCTCAATGTGAAGATTGAAACATCAGCTACTGAGAGCAAACTACGCCTTGTTAAGTGTCAAAGGAAAGATGGTGGAGAGGTGAAAATCAAAATAAAAAATGAATTTGGTACAATGGAGGCAATATCCAAACTTATCGTACTGGGTGAGTTGACAATAAGAGATTTAAAGTTTGCCATGTGTTACACATTGTACTGTATGTAAGGAGATAAATGCTTTTTGCAGTTAATTTGACTTATTTTCATTTCATCAACAGACAAACCCACACCACCACAAGGACCCGTGGACATTATGGAAAGCGCTGTAACATCTGTTGAGTTCAAGTGGAAACCGCTGAAAGACAGTGGTGGATGCCCGGTCACGAACTATATCATAGAACGGCAACAAGTTGGGCGCAATAAATGGTCAGATCTCGGTGAGATCCCTGGCAGCGACCCAAGTTACAAAGATTCAGATGTGAACCCTGGAAGGAGATACTGCTACCGGATCAGAGCCAAGAACGCAGAAGGCACCAGTGATTACCTGCAGACAGAGGACATACCAGCTGGTGTATTACGTAAGTCTTCAGCTGGAGCCTAATTTAGGCGTTATAAGGTCTATTTTTGCTGCAGTCTGATGAAAACCTCCTTAGGAAGCAGGTAAAATAACAATGGAGTGAAACAAGCAAACAAAAGATTACATTTATTTTATCTATTTTAAGAAAATGCAATATTTCATGATATCATAAGTCATTCTGATACTCAAACATTTGCATATGAATATTTAAAAGAGGAGGATTATTATTATTATTGTAGATTGTCATTTTTGATACTTCCACTAAGAGTTGCCAGAAATCAGAAATGTTCAAATCATACACCGCGGGGCTTTAATCAATTCAGCGTGGCCTGATGACGAACTTTTCCACAATGTATCACAGAAATATATTTGTATTACTTAGAGGAAAACATGACATCATCCAACTCCTTTGTTGAAGGTAATATAATTTTGGGATTTTTAACTCTGAGAACACGCACACAGCGTGGTGCAGTGTGTGTCCATTAAAATGAAAACGCTCTTTTCCAGTACGTCATGCTTTATTCGCCAGACATTTTTTAAGCTCCCTTACTGGTTTCAGCTATCTATCACATTTTATTTGGTGAATAAAGCATGGTGTAATAGAGTTGACATGTTTTAATTTTTGAAGTAATAAAAAAGAGCAATAGCATAACCTAACACCACATAATGTCATGTTTCCCCCACAGGTTATCCTGGATCCCCAACAGCACCAAAAGTGGTCAGTGCCTTTAAAGACTGCATCAATCTGGCATGGTGTCCTCCATGTGACACTGGAGGAACCAAAATAGTGGGATACAATTTGGAAAAGAACAAGAAAGGCACGAATTACTGGAGCCTTGTAAACCAAGGAGGGCCTATTACAGGTATCCAACTCGCTGCAGGAATATAAAGAATAACCGCGTGTGAAAATGAATGCCTGCTATGAATACGCCTTCATAAATTAACATTTCTAGTGATATGATACCCATCTTTCATTTTCTACAGATACAAAGTATGCAGTCAAAGATGTCTTTGAAGGGGCAGCATATGAATTCAGGGTGTCTGCTATCAACCTATCTGGTGCTGGAGATCCTAGTATACCATGTGAAACAGTAGTCGCAAGAGATCCAATGAGTAAGCTCGTCACACAGTTGTCTTCACTGAGAATTATGCAAGTCATGCTTCATGGTGAACCGACATGCTGTTCAACACAATGCCGTCTGTAGCTTTTTGGTTAATATGAAAGCACCGCAATGTTGAGCCAATAACTTCTCATTACTGTAATTCCAGAACCCCCAGGCAAAGTCACAGACCTGAAGTTAACATCCTCCGATTACACCTCATTTTCACTGGCTTGGACTAAGCCTAAAGAAATGAAAGGGGTAGAGGATGAAGCCCAAGGCTACTACGTGGAGATCAGACCAATAGAAAACCTTGAATGGACCCGTTGTAATGCCATCCCAATTACAATAATGTCCTACACCGTGCTTGGCTTGAAGGCAATGGCCAGCTACTGGGTGAGAGTAATTGCCACCAATTATGGAGGTGATGGAGAACCTCAAGGCTTTGACAATTACATCATTGCCATGCCTCCTCCTGGTAAGAAAATTAGCTGAAAAGTAGCTGCATAAAGTCATGGCAAATATTTAGTTTTTCTTTAATAATACATCTGCACAGTGGACCCTTTGCCTAAAAATAACCCGACAGCTGTCAACAGTACTGCATAGCTCTGCACGAAGAAACTTCTATAGTGTCTGTATGGTGTCTTACAATATTTGGTTTCATATCCGTGGATATTTGAGTTAAAGGGTGGAATTTTTGTGACATGACAGTTAAAACACGATTTTGGACAGCCCCGCACTAACAAAATACTGTTGAAAAAAAGTTGAAATGCAGCTGTCAAGCAACTGCTGCAATTTAAAGGCATGGTGCAACACCAAAACACCACTGTAAAAGAGGTTTCATGCATATCACTGATACAGGCTGTCTGTGTGGACATGTACGTATTGAAACTGCTGGCTTCTGTTGATTTGTTTATTTGGTCATGCCACCCTGTGGTTCAATCATTTGCAACACTAGAAATAGGTTCCAGTGACAGATTGCAATGTGGTATTTTTAACAGCTGGCGTACCAGCACAATGTAACCCTGTTTCCCACAAAATTACGTTCCAATACATCTAAACTGCATTCTCAATTACATTTCGAGGCAAACATATTCTCACGGATTACGGTCGCAGTTTTAAACCGTTAAACACATGGTTAATACTGTAAATTGAAACAAAACAAAACAAAAATGCAACAAAACTAACTAGTTAGGTTTAGGCAACAAAACTACTGGGTTAGGTTTACATCATGGTTTGGCTTAAAATAACTACATTTCAAATGGGACACGAACAGCTGTTATTGAACAGTTATTATTCCACGTAACTTTCATTAATGGTCTCTCGATATACTATGTCACCTGCTCTGCGTGTTGGTCATTGTACTCCGTCACTTGCTGCAGACTTACACAAACGTATTTGTAATACGTCAAAGACGAACGGAATCCGTGACAAAATACCTTACCTTCCAAACGTAATTAAGAATGCACTTTAGTTGTATGGGAACGTAATTTTTAAGAGACAGGGCATCACAATGGAACAATGGATTACCATAAACAAAGGATCGGAAATGGACATGGATTTATACATCTATTTTTAACTTTTAAAGGTGTCTTTATCTCAATCCTGTACTATATATCTCCTCGACACATTCCCATCTATGTCTACAGGAATAGAAAATATAACAAGAATTAAAAAAAATGCTTTGATTTCTTAATAATTTATACAATACAGTAGACAGTATTAAAAAAAATCCGAGAATGAAAATATTATTTTAAGAAGAATGAAAAACTACCAGTTTGCTAAATTGTATAATTACAAGAATCTAATCCTTTTATTCTACATTTTCCCCTCACAGTAAGGCCAAAGTTTACAGATCGCAAAATGAAAACCTTCGTGGTGGTAAGATCTGGAAACACAGTCCGTCTGAACATCAACTTTGAGGTATTGTGCCAGAAGTTTTCCTCCTAATAAGTTAATTCGATAATGTATTTTATTTAACAAATGAATGTGATATTTTTCTTATTGCCTACAGGCTTCCCCTCTGCCTCAAATCTTGTGGCTAAAAGACGGTACTCCGGTGTCCAAACATGTAACTATTACAAACTCTGATAAAGGCTCTCAACTGTTAATCCCTACATCTGAGCGGACCGACAGTGGCATCTACACCATTACTGTCAAGAACATGGTCGGTCAGGAGAGCTTCAATGTTGAAATCAGAGTTACAGGTGAATCTCAGTTTGCATGGCCATGAACTGAGAAACTGAGCTGGATACTGTATATAGCAAATACTGTTTCTTGCATAGAAACATACACTTTTGTGACGCAGACCTCTGTGCCTCTAATAGATGATCCCAAGCCTCCAGGTCCATTGGAGCTGGATCAGAACATCCCTGGAACAGTGACTCTGTCCTGGACTTCTTCTCCAGATGAGAAGAGGGATGACAGACTACACTACATGGTATCCAAGCGGGACTCCTTCAAACGCACTTGGAGGACAGTGGCAGACAACCTCTTCAACAATAAGTTCACAGTTATCAATATTGTGCCCGGACGGGAGTATAACTTCAGGGTGTTTGCCAAAAATGACATGGGTCCGTCACCACCTTCTGAATCTCCTGTGTTTGGAACCATTAAGCAAAAAGGTTTGTGACAAAGACGTCTATATCAATTCTTACTTTCCTGTACACACTGAATCATTGTTCCTATGCTGAAGTACTGATTTACGTTCCTGCAAAAGCTGCCTCAGTATACTATTTCTATTCTCAAATTTAAAACTACTGCTCACCAAACCAGATCTCAGGACTGTTTAACTCTAGTGACCCCTCAGGTAAATACTGACCTTGGGAAGACTGGCACCTTGTAGATGGATTGAATTACAGGGGATTTAAAAACTTGAATGTCTCGCCCAACTGGCTGATTATTTTAAACTTTTAACTTCTTTGTGAATTTAACCACTCAGTCAGAACAGTATTGCTGTAATGATACTTACAGAAAGCCAAAGTTAAACCAGAAGGGGTAGTGAGCAAAACTGGGAGGAGCCGCTTGTCATAATAATGTCTCTAACATTAAGCACACAACCTACACACTGAGTTATTCCTTACAGGAGTTCGCTACTTGTACAACACATTTTAGTTAAAAAAACATCTTAAAAATACATAATTCCCCAATGCTTAGGCCCAGCGGGCCGCCAGGCTTGCAATGGCGGAAACCCTAAAGACAGTATGGGTAGATATAATGGATGAGGGAGAAACAGTTGGGTATACTGTAGTACTCGCACTGCCACACTGGCGAAATTTCAGGGACCTGTCATATTTTGAGTGCTAACATAATTAATAATTTCTGTGATGAAATTTAAAAAGGGTTAAAATTTTTATAGCAAGTGCTGTGGTAGATAGTCATTTCAATTAGAATATGGATGGTTTCAGAAAGAGAAAAGAAAGAAACACTGAACAAGAAATTGCTTTGAGTTACAGAAGTTCAAGGACCAGCGACTAGCATGGACATGATGACAGGATGTTATTGATTCTATGTTAAATTAGGGGAAATTATCTTACAAGGCCACTTGTACAAGTGTAGTACTTAACTCTTTATAATTCGGTAAAACCCTGAACTTTATTTCTTTGTTTCAGGAAAGTTCAAAATAAACATGCCAGAGACAAAATCCTTTGACTTCCAGTTACCTCCGTCATTTATCGTTCCCCTGAAAAGGCGCTCACCTCCACAGGGTTACGAGTGCTACATGAGCTGTGCAGTAAAGGGTGATCCAGCTCCACGTGTAACATGGTACCGCAACAACATCAGCCTGAACACAAACACCAACTACCACATCACCAATGTATGTGGAGTCTGCTCCTTGCTCATACTAAGGGTGGCACCCAGAGACGACGGGGAATACAACGTCGTCATTAAGAACAAACTGGGGACAGCTGAGTCCTCAATGACACTGAATGTCAGAGGTATTAACACTTTTAAAACGTTTAAGAATTATACATTTTTCCAAAAAGAGACTGAAATACTTGAGTGTTAAGTATTTAAATAAATTAGACTGAGTATCAATATGTTCCTTTACAGAGTGAAGAAGAGCTGCAGCTGCTGGACAGAAGCTGAAGCAACAGATGTCTTACCATGCTTTAAATCTATTACCCTAAATTCAGTGACAACTCGTGCTCATTTTAAGTTACTTCATTTCCAGCTAGTGTGATAAACCGCCATTTAAACACTTAACAACTTTAAAAAGCTCCAGAAAACATTAATTGTGTTTTGGGAAAATGATATATGCTGTACTATTAAACTTTAGAGATAATTCCCCATCCTGCTTCTATTTACTGAAGATGAGGTCAAATACACAGCAAAACGGCGTTTTTTGTTTTCAATCTTTTTTCGTTCCACTGTTCAATATAACTATAAAGCAAGAAATCTCTGTCTGTCTGTCTGTCTGTCTGTCTGTCTGTCTGTCTGTCTGTCTGTCTGTCTGTCTGTCTGTCTGTCTGTCTGTCTGTCTGTCTGTCTGTCATTTGCATATCCGCTCATCAGAGGCCTGTACTACGAAGCAGGATTTGTGGTAACAAGGTAACTTAAGGGTTAATGCTGGGTTTTCAGTCCTACGACAGTGGTTCACTTCTTATTTGGGTAGATAACCATGGTAACTTACTGAAAACATAACCTGCTCCTCGAGATTAGAGATCAACTCATACAAAGAAATACGAAGAAGTTAAAGTCATAATCCAGTCTAAAAGCAACATAGTTTAAACTGACAAATGTAGGAAGCACAGCTGGCTGTATGCTGTGGGTGCTTACCGCTTTGAATTAGGTTTTTATATTTATTTTTTTACTTGCTCTCAAGTCCGTTTTCACAACAAGCTGAAAGAAGGCTGAAAAAGTCGAACACGCCACATCATTATCAAAGGCCATAATGTAGGCTATAATGTAGGATATCTGTACATTCGTTCTATTTTGAAAGCTATTTATATATCACTTCCCCATCTAGACGTATCTATCTGTCTTTTGAATATTCCATTAAATTAATAAGTCTGTTAATTTATACATTCACACATCAGCAATTTTTTCTTTTGCCAGCTGTCCTTCCTGCATTTGGCAGCTGCAACTGTGTTACTTTTAATCTGGATTATGTGTTTAACTTCTTCCTATTTGTCTAATATTATAGTTTGCTCTTCCTTTGCAAAATGTGCAGCTCTGCAGACAGTAGTCCATGTCTGTTATTGGTCACATGCTACAAGCACCGCCCCTGTCATGTGAGGTGCTCACAGCCAGATTGAGAAACCCTGTGTTGGCTCATTGAGTTGTTAACCACCGTCGTGGGACCGTTTAGCAGGATCTCATTCGTAAGGGTTAGTTAAGTCAGATAACGAGAAGAGAGCCTGGGTATGTTGAACTCGCTTCGTAGTACAGAACTCTGATCTATTTCACACTTATTGGGTGTATTTCTCAGGACCCAAGGGAGTGCCGTGTCGAATGTGGTGCAATTTGGCCGGATGGTGGCGATATAACAATGAACTATACATTTTGGCCTGTAACTTTTGAACTGTAAGTCTCAGAAATAAAAAATATTTTTCCCAGGATTTTGTGACACATGTATTTATATAAGCCACACCCTTTAGCGTCTAGACTGATTTTCCGTCATTTTGAATTTTGTCCAAATCAGATTTTTTTGCTACTCCTCCTACAAATTTTGAGCAATCGTCACCAAATGTGGTACAGAACATCTCTGGACCAAGCCGGAAAAAGCTACTTTTCCGGTTTTTGATGTTCCATACAGTTTTGCTATAGCTGGCCCTCAAGGTTAGCTCAAAGGCTGTGGGCAGGGCTTATATTACAAAAACATTTCATTTCTCCTGAACGCTTTGTGCTATTGTGACCACATTTGGTGGACATGTTTACATATGATGTTCGAGTGACAAATTTGGTGCCATTTGGCCAATAGGTGGCCCTGTAACAGCATCATCTAACTATAAAGGAAGGAATGTCTGTTGAATTACAATGTATGTATGACTGCTCTATGACCGTATATCTCAAGAACCGTTTGTCCAATCAACTTCACTTTTGCCGGGTACAAGCAGCCACATCACGGTTCTCGACAACGCTGCAAGCAGAACTAGGGATTTTAAATGATATGAAACAAACCAACTTAAACCACTTCTATCATTATATATTTGCAAGCAGAGTTACAGTCACTAAACGCTGAGGAATTTCTGACCACTAGCAGGGGGGGCCACTGTTTTAGTTCTGGACAAGGAGCATCATGTAAGAGCGACTGTGAATCCTGTTTCTCTCCTACAGTAGACTGGAGTATCTCTACAAATACAGAACTGTTGCCATTGCTGGTGTCTTACATTAAATACTAAAAGACAGTCCTGGGAACTGTGGTTTTTGCCGTGTACACAAGAGTCAGATCTATTATACATGAAGGCAATGTTCACCAGTTCAACACAACATTACATATCATGGCCACACCAGGACCAGCTTCAAAAAATAAAAAGCTGCTTACACATTTTAACACTCTGACAGGAACTTTTTGCTAATGCTGCTGCACTTTTACTTGATAAAAGTTATGAATGCAAGACCTTTACATCTAATAGAGTATTCTGACGCTGTACTTAGTGGTGGATCTGAGCTCTTCTTCCAGTTACATAACATGCCCTCACGCCCCCCACACCAACAGGTGCTGTGAATATCATGGGGGTCCAATGAATGACTAGGTCAAAGGGTCTAGCAGAACAGACAACGTGATACCTTTGAATCTCCAGACGAGAAGCCACGCTTTGCTGAGTCCATTTCACTGCAGACACACAGCTCCTCAGGTCCGTCCAGTCCTCCTGCTGCTGCCATGGCCAAGCGCAAGTCAAAGAAGCCTCAAGAAGACACCTCCATTTTGTTGGAGTCATCTGTGTCACAGTCCAGGAGGAAGATAAACTCATTCCCTTCTCCAGCTTTGTTGTTCATCGTTATCTTCACAGTCGGGGCCTCTGTGATGGGCTGGTTCTGTGTAGAACAGCAGGCCAGTCTCGACCAGCTGTCCGAGTCTTTTACAACAATGCAGAAGAGAATCACAAACCTGCAGCAGGTGATCCACATGACGGACGCACAGGTGAGTTCACTAAGTTAGCTAACTGCTAGCTAACTAACTTTCTCACCAGGGTTTCTTCTTCTGGGCTGGTCGCGAACATTGTAAAAACATTTACAAGTTCTTACTTTGTTTTGTTTTATCGTGTACCGAGGTGAAAATGAGCCGACAACTGGTTAACTTGAACGTAGTTTCGGCGTTGCTAGGGGGGAGGGAGCTGTCAATCACGGCACGGCAGTACGGCGGCCGTTGCGTTAAGCTAGCGAAACAGAACATGAGATACCGGAACTTGGTGATACGCCTTCAAAATAATTAATTACATTTGTAGTTTTTTGCACAAATGAGTAAATATGATCCAGTGAACAAATAAATAAGATTGTGTATGACAAAAACCCCTTTTATTCCCTTGTAGTTTGTGCCATTTAAAAGATATGAATGAAAAATGTTAGTCAGTGATTTTATTTTGAAAAGATAAGGCTGTCAGACATTTTAAACTGGCGGGCTTGACACTGATTGTAACACCTGTTGTTATTTTTAGCACGATCTGACTCTGAGCAACTGCATCGTCACGTTTTAGTGTCATCCACAACCCCATTATTATTAATGATGCTAGACATATTTCATCGTTATCAGCAGTGATCGATAGTAGTTGCTCTGTCACTGTGTCTATGATGTATAAATGTAAATTCTCTGGAAAATCAATTAAGAAACCGTTTGAAATGTCTGTGTTTGGTTAATTCAGTAAGTTAAATACCTGACAAATCAAGGTACCTCATCACATTGATGCAAAAATCATCTAAAAATCCAACATTGCTATAGAGGAGTCCTGCTCAGTGATTTGTTACAAGGCCTAATACACCCAGAGATATTAAAAGAATAGCTACCATGGTATAAACGATACATAGCCTAGATTTCGCTGCCTCGTGGAAGGCTATATATTGTCATATTGCACAACCCTACTTGCTACAATATGACAGCTCAGTCTGACATAAATGACGAGAACAGATTTCAAATGTTGAAGTGAAGTCAAACCACGTGGCTTAATCATTTCTCTCCCTCTCTAGACTGATGCAGGTTTGGGTGTGGAGGGGAGGATCTTTGCCCTGGAGGAGGCCCAGAAACAGGCTCAGGAGAAGGCTGAGGTTGCCCTGGCCACGTCGGAAAAGCTGAAGAACTCCGACCACTACTCGCAGCTTTGGGCCCTCCACGACGAGATGGACAACCGACTGACTGAGTTAAAGCAGGTCACCCTGTCCATCACAACTCTCCAGGCCGTGTTCAAGAACCAGAGTGAGGAGTTTGAGGCCGTGAAGGAGAGCGTGGTTGCCGGTTTGAGCTCCAGCTCAGCACTGGCTGATACTGTGGCTGGGCTGACCAATGCTGTGGCCAGTGCATGCTCCAGAGTTGATGAGAAGGTTGCATCTGTGGAGGCTCTTGATGCACAGTTAGAGGGCCAAGCCTCAGACATGAAGGAGCTGAAAGAGTCAGTGTACCTTTATAATGTTGCACTTCGTGCAAACAACCAGGAGGTGGCTGCAATAAAGTGAGCTCAGTTTGATTTCACAGAGTTTGAATAATGTTTGAATTTGCTGACTTTCCAAACAAGTTTTAATTTCTGTTACATGTGTGTTTCTTCAGGGAGCTCGTCGAGGATAAGCAGGCCATGCGTGCCCAGGCGTTAGAGGAGATGCTCAGTTCGGTGCAGACGACTCTGGATGAGCAGTTTTTCACTTCACAGACCCTCCGCAGCAGCGTCATGGCTCAGCTGCAGGCTCTTCACACCAAGGTAAAACCCTGCTACTTTTACCAAGACTATTTTGTAGTATTCTGTGAAGATGTACATTGTTTTTCAAGTTGCAACTGTTGAGTAACATATCTGTCTCTCAGTTGGCGAATGCTCCTTCAATGAAGCTCAAGTCAAATGAGGAGGGTCCAGCGGTAGAAGAGTTCATCTCCACGACAACACAGCATGCCACTGAGGTGCAGGAGAAGCTAGAAGATGCTGAGGAAAAGGATGAGCAGCAGGATGCTGAAGATGAGGCAGAAGAGGAAGCAGAGGAGGAAAAGGAGGAAATGCAGGAAGAACAGCCACTGGAGCAGGAAGCAGAGGGAGGCATTATAGATGAGCAAGAGGAAGAAGAAATTACAGAAGAGGAAGAAGAGACTACACCAGAAGAGCAAGAAGACGAGGAAATTACAGAAGAGGAAGAAGAGACTACACCAGAAGAGCAAGAAGACGAGGAAATTACAGAAGAGGAAGAAGAGACTACACCAGAAGAGCTAGCAGACGAGGAAATTACAGAAGAGGAAGAAGAGACTACACCAGAAGAGCTAGAACACGAGGAAATTACAGAAGAGGAAAAAGAGACTACACCAGAAGAGCTAGAACACGAGGAAATTACAGAAGAGGAAGAAGAGACTACACCAGAAGAGCAAGAAGATGAGGAAATTACAGAAGAGGAAGAAGAGACTACACCAGAAGAGCAAGAAGATGAGGAAATTACAGAAGAGGAAGAAGAGACTACACCAGAAGAGCTAGCAGACGAGGAAATTACAGAACAGAGTGAGGTGCAGGAGGTTGCTGCAGAAGAGGAGGTCGCAGAAGAGACTGTAGACGGTCATGTTTTGGACGAGTCCAAGAAGAAGAGGAGGCATTTGAAGAAGTTGCGGAAAGCTGGAAGGCTGGAGAGGAAGAGTCAGCTGAAATAAATAGTGAGGTCTACATGGACGAAAGTGAGGAAGACGGGTAGTTGTACTTGAAATGCTCCAGTAAATCATTAGTTTGCGATTTTTAAGTCTTATAGAGATGAATGGGAACCATTTTTACACGCAGCACACTTTCTTGCAAATGATTTACAGTATTTGTTTTATTCTACTTGAGTGTGGTTATCTGACATGTAGATTTTGTCAAGCGTCTTTTACTGAAAACGAAGAATTTTGTTGAACTTTGATAAATATTAAATACCTATGTAGTCGAACTTCAGTCATATTTTTAGGGTTTTTACTTCTCTCCAACACACATATGGTCTTGTTAAGAATTACTTAAATTTTACAAATTTAAGTCTTGACAACAAGTGTTGATATACGGTTACTGTTGTTAGTTAAATCTGTAGCAGAAACATGGGAAGGATTGAAAGAAAAAATCACATAAAGAGAGGGTTCCTCAGTCAGACCTGAAAATGGCTGTACAATACCTGTCAAAGCAACAGGTTACTGAGAGTGAAGTGTTGATGGAAATTACATGATTTATGTAAATTTATTTCAAAAAACTTACTATCACTGTGTTGTAGAATTGGCATGTGACACAAAGCATATTAAAAAAATAATAATAATTAAATTAACTGTATTTTATCCATTCACACATGACAAGTTTATCTCAAGAGTATGAGAGTAATAGTAAAATGTCAATTGTTTTTCGCAATATGAAAGAGAACATGAATGTGACTGTACTTATTGCTTGTAATTTGACACTCTCTCTCTCTCTCTCTCCGTGAAGTTATTTATGGGACAAGTGCACATGCTGTACATGTGAGTACATATGATTCCATTGGTACATACTGTTCTCTTGTCATGAACCTCTTTTGTGAAAAGGTTAAAGTCCTATTTTTTACCAGCAGGTGGTGCCTGATACTGTAACCACCATAATGATGAAGAGTAAGCAACAAATGTGAAAGGGGAACCGAAAAAACTTTTTTTCTAAAGGAGATGTGCATGATTTTTATCTTGGTGGTAAGATTACTAAAAAAGGAAATGCTACTTACTGTACAACGAGCTAGATCTGGTTTCATACTTTAGTCTTCTCATGTTTTGTAGACTTGTTACCCTTCAGTGACATCCTGTCTGAACGGACACTGATTGAGAAGCAGCAGCAACCACATGTCGTTTATTTGAAACTACTGACTCTTGGGTTGCCATGAGGTTGCATTTTAAAGACAATGTGAATAAACACTCAAGTGTGGCAACTGCCCAGAGTACAGATAACTTGTTAATGGTGATTTATTTCTATTATTATTAATTTGACAGTGGGAGTAAATACATCAATTTCTCAGGACAAAACAACAAAAGAGGCGCATGATAGCCAGGAGGAAACAAGCCAGGTATGTCATACATGTGTAGCTCAAAAGAAAAATATGGAGAAAAAAAAAAAAAAAAAGAATCATGTTTGTTTAGCAGGAATAATAAAAAAAAAATCCCACTATCCAAAATATACTGTGGAGCGATTGCCAGTGGAGCACCACATGCACTCATCAGTGTCACTGTAAGAATAGAAATTTGTGAAATGATTTGTCTTATTTAATTCTGTGATTATATTACAGCAGGTGCAGGGCGAGGCTTGCTCTGACAGCCAACTCTGACTCTGCCTGGAATTAAAGCTGAAGTAGGCGAGATTGGAGCAAATATGATTTTAAAAAGTTATTTTTATAAAACGGTCACCATATCCTGACAGTAGTACATGAGACAGGTAATCTGAAAAAAATCATGTGCCTCTGTGTCCTCCGGTGCTCCTAGAGGCATCTGCAAGATTTCACAGACTGGAGGAAACCAACCAATCAGAGCCAAGCTGGAGCCTGCCATCTCTGAGCAGCTGTCAATCACTCACGAACGCCGATCAAACGGTCAAACTAGGCGGTGCTGACCAAATATGAATAAATATTATGCTACTGTAATGCCTATTTCTCGCTTAAAATTTTTTCAGAAACAACTTGTAGTGTACTGTTTAGCTGTAAAATGAGAAAGTTTGTGACCCGGCAGCCATGTTGAGAACAGCTGAGGAAATACCAAGCACCGCCCACATGGCCGAAGCAAAGCCAATAGGAACGCACTCTCTGAAATGACCTGTGATTGGTCAAACTCTTCCGTCACGGGCACGATTTTCTAAAGCCTGAAAACAGAGCCATGAGGAGGTGCAGAAGTCTAGTTTTCTCTCAGAACACTTGAATTACAATATGCTGAAAGATTATTATGGAATTTTTGCCCAATGATGCCAAAAAATATTCTGCCTACTGAAGCTTTAATTAGAAGCAAACTGAGACATACCTCCCAACATTCAGATTGTTTAATATGTATTTTTAACCCTTATTGAATATTTTGAGTGAAACGTTTCAGTGTATTTGCTATGAAATATATTTGTCCCATTCCATGAGTATTTACTACATGAGTAAGACAGAGATAGTGCACACCTTAAAGTGGAAATTAAATGTTCAACCAAGTTAAGCTGGTTTACTAAAGGGATTTCCACTCTAATGAACAATTATATAACAAACATGACAAATGTCAGCAGTTAGGAGAAAAAAGAAGATCTGTTTATTCATTTTGTGACAAGAGCGCCGCCATGTTGCAGTACTCTAGCCTGTGACGTCACTCGGTTGGTTAGCTCGGCTAAGTTACACAGATAAAACGGTGGAGACCGTGAAAGACAGAGACTGAGGAGACACAGGACAGAGGAAAACAAAAGGGGGGAAACTATTGTATTGTTCCTGGATGTAAAGATGAGTTTTACAATGTTAAAACCAAGGACAAAACAGTCCATTTCATAAACTGACGCTGACTCCCGTGTCTCCCCAGTCCTCGTCTTTCAAGGTCTCTACCGTAGTATCTGTGTAATTTAGCCAAGCTAACCAACCGAGTGACGTCACAGGCTACACAGAGTACTGCAACATGGCGGCGCTCAAGTCACGAAAGCTGGAGGAAAGATGACACAGATCCTCTTTTTTTCTCTTAAATGCTGACATTTGTCATGTATGTTTTGAAATGGTTCATTAGAGGGGAAATCCATTTAGTAAACCAGCTTCGGTTGAACGTTTCATTTCCACATTTAGATTCCCTTTTTAGGAGAATAAATTGCAAACAAATGACCAGTGCTGACATAATGATTGTGTCACGGAACATACTCAGAAAGGTATGTAAACTCGTCCTAACTGTCAACACATGCAGCCTCCAGCTTGATTAAATTAAAACAACACATCTTACCCTAAGCACAGTATATTTGTGCGTGCGTCTGACCAACCTGTTGTTTTTTATAGACTCTTATCTCACTCTAACACAAACCCATGTGCATTTTTCTATCTACTGCATGTATTTTAAATTTTACTTCTACTTTCAGATGTACTTTCTACCTTTTTTTTTTTTTTTTTTTTTTAAATGATGAGTTGCCATTTTTAACAGTTGTTTCCAGTGGTGGAATGTAACCAGTACATTTAGTCAAGTACTGTGCTTAAGTACATTTTTGAGGTACTTGTACTTTACTTGAATATTTCCCTGATATGCTACTTTATACTTCTACTCCACTACAATTCAGAGGGAAATATTATACTATTTCACTACTTTTATTTGACAACATTAGTTACTTCTTACTTTACTTTATGTAATCAATTAATAAATCATAATGTATTATACTGTAAGCTACCCAGCAGAAATTAACTCAAACTTTACCAGCTGCAACATTAAAGTGATGTACACTCAATGCATCACAATTTATAATCCAATAATATAATATATAGTATATACTGTACAGTATGATTACGGGCCATTATGCAGAATGAGTACTTTTACTTTTGGTACTTTAAGCACATTTTGATGTTATACTTTTCTACTTGTACTTACGTAACATTTTTTTAATTAAAGCTGCTGTTGGTAAGTTTGAGCAAATATGAAAGCTGTAAAATGAGAAAGCACACTCCAGCTGGTGGGCGGTACTTTGGCTCGACTGTCTTCAAACATGGCTGCCGGCTCACAAACGTTCTCATTTTACAGCTAAACAGTACACTACAAGATGATTCTGAAAACATTTGAGGCGAGAAATAGGCATTGCAGTAACAGAATATTGAATAATATTTGATCAGCGCTGCCTAGTTTGACCGTTTGATCGGAGTTCACGAGTTTCGCGAGCAGTGATTGACAGCTGCTTTAGAGACGGCTCGGCTCTGATTGGTTGTTTTCTTTCGGGTGCAATGAAATCTTGAAAATGGCGCTAGGAGCACTAGGAGGACACAGAGGAACATGATTTTTATTTTCAGATTACCTGTCTCATGCACTACTGTCAGCACATAGTGACAATTTTATAAAAATAAAGTTTTTTTTCATATTTGCTCAAAGTTACCAACTGCAGCTTTAAGGATTTTTACTTTTTTTTTGTGGTAGTGCTATTTTTACTTAAAGATCTGAGTACTTCTTCCACCACTGGTTGTTTCCCCTTTTGTACAAAAAAAGTATAATAAATCACACTTCTTTTTAATGCAAAGGGAAGTGCACTTAAAATGAAAAGCACAATTCCCTGTGCATTACATGCAGTACCAAAATAAAATACTTAGATACAAATTAAATACACACATTATGTAAACAATTTTGACATTTACATCTACAGAACCTACCAAAGCTAATGATGTTTTGCTTTTTCTATTTTTGGCTGAATGACCCCCGAGTCCCTTGAGAGCCCTTGTGAACAATACTGCTGTCAGATCCTTATGTCCACACATACACACACGCTCAAACACACATACACACACATACACGTACACATACACACACACACACACACACACACACACACACACACACACACACACACACACACACACACACACACACACACACACACACACAGACACACACACACACACACACACACACTACAGCCCGCCTACTCCCCAGTCCCACCACTTCCTCCGCAGCTCTGACATTTGTGCAGTACTTTCATGCTCATCAGATACTCAATGTCTCACCATCACATGAAGATCACACTTGCTCACTTTAACTAAGGAAACAGCCACAGAATTTAATTATAAGTAGATCCCTCAACATCCTCTTTTCTACTTTTTGTTTGTTTCAGAAGAACTTTTAAAAGAAAAACTTTTGGAAGTACTTTTGGACCACATTACAGCTGTATGCGGAGGCCAGCCGCTCGGGAGCGATGTCATCTCTACTTTCTCACAACAAAGATCAGCCACGCATCAGAAAGTCGCTCTCTGACTCCTCTCCAACTTCATCCGCTGCCACCACCAAGAGCCTGAGGGTAAGGCTGGATTGTCTTTAATCTCTTCAGTGTCTGTTTAGTTAGAGGAAATGCCACGGCTGACATAATGCAAAACACTACCATTAAAGCTCAGTCATTGTCAAACACATGTCTCTAACAAGCCACAGAGGTATTCCTGTGTGTTTGTGTACTTTGCCATAGAATCTTAGTAGCCAACATGATAAATGGAAAAACTATGTGGAGCCATAAATGACCTCTTATTGCGTCTGTTTACACATGACAGCTGTTGGAATGCAACTAAAGATGTCATCTAATCCACTTTACTCTGTCTATGGCACTATCACTATTGCAGTATTTTCCTTTATGCATTAATATGCTGCAATCAAGAGAGAGAGAAAGAGAAAGCATAATTTTCTCATGAGATGGTGTACCAAGTGACTCCTCAAGTGTACCTGCCTGTAAAGTTATGATATAACTTATTAGGGCTGTCAATCGATTCAAATATTTAATCGTGGTTAATCGCATGATTGTCCATAGCTATTATGATTAATCGCAAATTAATAACACATTTTGTATCTGTTCAAAATGTACCTTAAAGGGAGATTTGTCAAGTATTTAATACTCTTATCAACATGGGAGTGGGCAAATATGCTTGCTTTATGCAAATGTATGTATATATTTATTATTGGAAATCAATTAACAACAAAACAACAAAACTGAGCCCGCTACA
Source organism: Sebastolobus alascanus (assembly GCA_916701645.2). Taxonomy (NCBI): domain Eukaryota; kingdom Metazoa; phylum Chordata; class Actinopteri; order Perciformes; family Sebastidae; genus Sebastolobus; species Sebastolobus alascanus. The sequence goes on from CAKAOJ020000326.1 coordinate 170,847, forward strand.
ACCTTAAACATCACAAGTTGCTTTAATGCCTTAAAGAAATTAGTGGTGTTAAAACGAATTTGCTTTGACAGCCCTACATTTTATGCATTTATTTTGGTACTTTAATTGACAATCATATACAAATGATTACGGATGGTGTTGTTTCTATGTGACGATTTTATCAGTGTACTATTTATCAAGTAATGCACTATAAATGCTTGAATGACAAACCTTTCTACATTTTTAAACTTTACAAACATGTTAATGGTTTAGATTATGAAACAGTTTTTTTTCTTTAAATTGCTTTTTAGGGAATTACCCTGCCCTTATTAGTGTACCAGGAACATTGTAGTTAGCCTACATGGTACGCATCTTGGACCTCTAAGCCACCCCATAACAAAGATTTATCTCTTATAACACTTTGACATGCTTCTAATGGCTCATAATAACTCACATAACATGTGAAACAAAATTGCATGTTGACGTGAGCATGGAGGAACAAAACTTGTAAGTGAAACCAAAGAAAAGTTGTAACAAGCAGTTAGTCTTATCTGTAGAATCCACTTGGGAAAGATTAATGGAGAGACACAGAGAGAGGGATACAGGAAGAGAGAGAGAGAAAGAGAGCAGGGGGTGAAAGACAGGATGACGGGGAACAGAGAGGAGGAGGGATAGAGCACTGAGGACTGGCTGGTGGGAACTCAGACGCAGTATTTATGGATGTTTATCTCTCTGCTAGTCCGACGGGAAGCTCACATTTTCCACTTGGGAATAGCTGGTCAGCAGGCAAGAAGCTCCTCACGGGATCTAGAGAGGCCGGAGGAGAGCTCAGTGACAGAGTCGCTCACATATAGAGCATAGGACACAAAAGCCTACAGTGTGTTTCCATCAGCATCTGTTTATATGTGCTGCCGCTTAATCTAAACCAGAGCTTTTTCCCAGTCGGCATACTGTATATCATTAATGGCCGTTTACTGAGCACATCCAAGTGTCCAGAGAGAGTCTTAAAGGAGCTGACATCAGAGTCTGGGGAAGATCCAGAGATCTTGTAAATGTCTGAGCTGAGGCAGATCACTGTGTTTACACATGGTGTCTGCAACTTAAAGCCCTGTTTCTTCTTTATAGGAATCCACTTGCCATCTCCATGATTTAGTAACTGTTTAAGCGGTGGTCACCAGCCTGCTTTTTGCTTTAGTTTATGTGACTGTCGCAATAAATCTCTATGTCTAAAACAATAGAGTTCAAAGCAAAATGGAACTGCATGTACTATGTTGGAAGTTATGTCAGCAGCAATAATAATTCAGTGCATCAATATTTGGTGATGTAGTTACTACGGGCAAGATTACCTCTTCTAAGTTAATACATATTAATTGATAACACTAGTGAATGTAATCAAAACTGAAAGAATGAGTCATATTGGCTTTTCCTATGATTAATATGATGAAAGAGTATTTAAAGATGGAGAGCGTGGGCTCAGCAGGCTCAGAGAGGATATAGGGCAACACTGTGATTTCTCGCCACTGTTTTATATGTTAATGTCATTTTATCTTTTATGTAAAGCACTTTGAATTGCCTTGTTGTTGAAAAGTGAGAAACAAGAGTCTACAGTAATGCTACAGTAGCAGCTCTGTGAGGCTTTACTTAGGCACAGCTGATATAATTTCTAACATCAGCATGCTAACATGCTCACAATGACAATGCTAACAATTACTAATGCTAATGCTAACTAATGCTAATTAGTACTAAACAAGACATACAGCTGAGCTGATGTGAAAGTCATTAGGTTAGGTTTAGGAAAAAACATCATTGTATGGCTTAAAATTACTACCTTTGTAAAGTGAAAGTGAAACTACACGTTGTGAACACAAAGACAAACAACACGTTATTGGTTTCACACGGGACACGAAGAGCAGTCTCCTGGATGAAAGCCCCCAAAAGGTCTGCAAAGTTACAAAGCCCAAAGTCAACAGCCATCGGGAGTTACTCTCCCCCACAGAAACACTGCTCCTGAACTGCATGAAACGCCTTGCTTGAAATCCCGCCTTTTCTTCCGTAACGTGGTGATGTCATAAAGTAACACATTTGCATAATACCTGCCTAGCAGCTAGTTTGGCACGCCCTCAAACAAAGCTAGTTAGAGCGGAGCTGGAGTGGAATCTGAAAAGTTTGGTTCGGTTGACCAATGACAACAGTGGGCCAGCTGACCAATCAGAGTAGACTGGGCTTTTTTGGGAGGGGGCAGGAGCGTTTCAGACAGAGGGTGTAAAGAGGTGCTGCAGCAAAGCCAGTATGAGAAAAATTAAGCGTTTTTTCAACATTAGCCTAAAGCATGTAAACATGTTCTAGTAGAAACCCAACTATGTACCTGAAAATAAGCATAATGGGACCTCTTTAAAGGAAAAGATTATTTTTCAAAAATCAGAATAATTGATTGAAGAAAGATAACAAATGAAGATGCTTCCAGTCAGGGCACCATGGGGTAAATGGGTGTAAAAATGATGTATGTAATCGTATACAGTATATGGCCTTCGCAGTCACCAGATGAAAACCAAATTGAACACCTATGGGAGATTTTGGACTGATGGGTTAGACAGCACTCTCTGCCATTATCATCACAAGCACTACATAAGGGAATATAGTTTGGAAGAATAGAGTTCAATCTATGCTAAAGTGCATTTAAGCTGTTCTGGCAGCTCATGGTGGCTCAACACCTTACTAAGATACGTAATGTTTCTATAATTTGTCACCTATCTGTATAAATAAAGTCAAATTCCTGGTATGTGTACTCATACCTGGCCAATAAAGCTGATTCTGATCTGAATTTTTACATTGGGGTTCATATTACTCTAACTGGTGATGTAAGAATCACACCGTTGTTCCTTACAGTCATTAGGCTACATTTTCTCATCTTGTAAGGGAGTGTGAGTTTTTATTGTTTAGCTGTTTTTCTGCTCCTCCGTGTGAAAATCTCTCACCAAGGAAACCGCAGTGTAACCCTTCCAACGTCAGCTGCAGGCAATAATGAACACATTGTGAAAGCCCCTGCCAGACATATTACCTTTTTTGGATGTGTTTAGTTATCTCCGCTTGTCAGTTTATTTCAGGGATCACTTCCTCTCTCCTCCTTTAACTTGACTCGGTATTTCAGACTGCCATAAACCCTTTCTTGGAAAACTGAAAAAAAAAAAGTCTTTCATGAGGAATTCCTGGTAATCAGGTCGCTTCAAAGAATCACAGAGCTTTGCTTTCCAGATCTATTGATAATGAATGTACTTGCTGACGTCTTGCATGTAATAAAATATGTCCTGTGTGCATTGCAACTGCGTGTTTACAATATTATGCGGAGGAAAGGGTCAACATGATACAAAATAAAACCTCGTTTGTGGTTTTGATTACTTCATAAATCTCACATCGCGGCAAAACAGCCTGTCAAGCAAATGCTGAAGTCAAGCTGTGTGGTGTCATTATTTGTGCAGTAATGAGCATCTACTGAAATAGAGGGCCGGTCATGATGGGGCTGAATGGCTTGTTTATGCCAATGTAAGGTTGAAGTTGGGACTAAGTACAGCTGAAACCTTGGGTAAGATAATCAGGAATGTCCTTACAAAAAAAACATTGGCGTGGTTGTTGCATTTTTCATTTTAGTTCTAAAACATGTCTCCTCTCTTTCAGCACGAGAGACTGCCTAGGTAAGCAAATCTAATTCACACCATTAATACACACAAAAGACGTTCGATTATTGCCTGAGAGAATGACTGAAAACAACAGGGATCAATCAGTGTCTCAGTGATATTAAACTGACAGTAACCTCAGTGTTGAATGGTTAATACCTCTCTTGTGTCTTCAGATTGAGCTCGTCTGGATCCTCTGACGTCTCCAACGACGCATCAACCAACCATGCTGAGTCCTACTTCTTACGGCGGGAGAACCGACTGTCTGCAAGAAAAAGAGCAGAAGAAGAGTCAGCAAACAACGACTATAAAAAGGCAGGTGATGCTTTTTGATTATTGGTAATATTTCGAGCGACTGTTGTTTTGGTGCTAAACTAACAAAAGAACTAAACGTGATCACTTGACAAGTAATGAACTCACTTTAAAGAGTCTGCATTTAATTCAGCTAATGGTTTTCAGCACAGGGCCTTCATCATGGTGCTTTACAGAGCTGAGAAAAGGACTTCCTGTATATACACCACAAGATGGCTGAGCCTTTGTCAATTATCCAATGAGAATTAGACACACAAAAGTCCAACCTCTAAAGGATATTGCATCGCCAGCACAGAGACTTCAAAATAAAAGTACCCAATGAAAAATGTTACATAAACTTTAAAGCAGAAATGACTCAATTAATCAGTTGGTCCACAGAAAATAAACTGGCATCAATTTTGATTAGTGATAATCTTTTAAAGTCATTTATTAAGCAAAGGTTCTTGATAAATTAAATTTTTGGATACATGTTCTGTGTTTTATATCATTGTTAATTTAATATCTTTGGTTTTTGGGTTTTTTTTTCTTTTTCTTTTTTATTTATTGACTCAATTAATCCATACAAGATACAAACTCATTTCATCAAACAATATAAATGAATAAGACAAAGAACATACCATAATATAGTCATCATATGTAAATCCAAAAGCAGTGCTTTTATGTGAGGGAAAAAAAAATAAAAATAAAAATAAAAAAAGAATTAATTTAAAAAATAAAAATAAAATCTTTGGATTTTATGACTGTTGGTTGGCCAAATCAATCTATTTGAAGGCATCACCTTGGAATCTTGGTAATTGTGAAGGGCATTTTTCACTATTTTCTGATGCTTTATAGACTGAATGATTGATTTACAAATCAAAACAAGATTAAGAGTCTACAGCCATGCTAGCAGCTCTGTGAGGCTGTACTGGGGCACAGCGGTGCTTTGAGCTAAATGCTAACATGCTCACAATGATAATGCTAAAATATTGATATTTAGCAGGTGTTATGTTTACCCTGCTCAACATCTTAGTTTAGCGGTTAGCATGCTAACTTTTACTAATTAGCACCAAACAAAGCCAAACACAAAGCACAACTGAAACTGATGAGAATGATATTTGGTTTTAAAACAAAGTAGGACTATTGGACAAATAAAACGTTTCACCTCATGATGGCGCTACAGAAAAAGTCAGGGGCCACCAAATTGATTACAGTTCATCTTGAGGGGAACGTGAGTGTCTGGACAAAATTTTCATGGCAATCCATCCAATAGTTGTTGATAAATTTTAAAAATCTGAACCTCTGATGGGAATGATGGATATCCAGCCAGTAGCCAGAAGTCAACATTGATTTATTTGTCACGTAACTTACGTACTTAAGTAACGCCACTTCCGGTGCTATTTTAAGCCAAACCACAATCTTTTCCTAAACCTAAATAAGAAGTTTTGTTGCCTAAACCTAACCAAGTTGTTTCCTGTGAAGACTGAAGTTTATTTTGAAAAGACTGTATACATGTAACGAGCAGAAATTGATATGTGTCATATACAGTACTATGTTAACCCTGCTTAACATCTTAGTTTAGCGGTTAGCATGCTAATGTTTGCTAGCACCAAATACAAAGCACAGCCGAAACTGATGAGAATAAAATTTTGTCTTAAAACAAAGTAGGCCTATTGGACAAATAAAAAGTTTGACCACATGATGGCGCTACAGAAAAAGTCAGGGATGTTGAGATACAGTAGATGATGAGATATTTCACTGGATACGTTCCCTGTTACAATAGATAAAATGTCAGGGAACAAAGTCATTAAGATTCATGATCTGGACACCGTGGATATCTGTACCAGTTTTCATAGTAGTCAATGTTGAGATAAAAATATCTGCCTCATGCTCAACAATGAAAATAATCATTAGCTGCATACTAAACAGTTAAAACTAAACCGTCCCTGTTGGCTGTCAATGTTTGTTAGTCTGTGTGCTGTGAAAACAAACTCTCCTTTGGAAATACTAACAAGTGCATATTTTGTAGATGTATGAAAAGGCCCTGGCCACCAATCAAAGGCTCAAGTCCAGGCTGGAAACAAGTAAACAGGAACTGGCCATGATTCTGGACCAGCTGCAGAGAGCACAGGTACGATACACACACAGTTAATGTGCCAAATCCAGATTCACCAGTGTGAAAGAACTGAAGGAAGCGAAAGTTTCTGCAAGACATGATTTAAATCATTCAGACTTTTCTTGTCAGTACACACAGAAATGTCTCTCATATATCGTCATGATGATATCAGGTAATAGTGTAATGTGAGAGAAATGTGACATGAAATATAGCAGTTATAAGAGGAGCTACAATGTCATAACTGTCAGATTGCAGGTCTGAATTTTGGAATAATAACACAGAGTTTCTGTGTGCAACTGTGGGTATATTGGATATTTTACATCAGCACTTGTACTCACTGTTATGAAAATGTAGCTCCCATAATCATACAGTTTCAAGGATTTATACTATAATCTTTTCGTAATAACCTTTCATTAATGCAGAGGGGAGGAGCGGGAGATTGTGGCTCCAACATGCTTGAGACAGAAAAAAAAGTATGAACTCTAAAAAACACATTATACAGAATACTTCTGAACATGTTTAATTTATTTCAAAGTGTTTATCTTGATTTAATATTTTATTTTTATTGAATGTTTATCTTCGTAGGAAAGTTGGAGTCTAAAAAAGAGGATATCAGATATGGAAGAACAGTTGAAGGTAATTCAAGCTTATTTGACACGAGTAAAACAATGAACAATCACATCCAAACAGTGTAAAGTGTCTGTGGGACTCGGAGCGGCGGTGTTGGCTGCTCCGTCTACGGTGGGTTTAGCTGACATCATTTGTCACCATTATGCTCCGCTGGCTGTGGAATGTGTGAGCACTTTGACACTGCAGCAAGCGAGCCATCAGTATTCATCTATACGCTCACAGATGTCTGCTGTGTTATGCCCAAGAGGATAGAAACAAAAAGCTCTTGTTATCTGTGAACGAGAGGTCTAAACAAACATGGGATGCTGGTTTGAAAATAGATATTCATGACAGAGAAGCGCTGTTGTTGTTAGTATTTAAATGAGAAAGTCTGGTCTATCTGTGTGTCACTGAATGCAAGTGTAAAAAATGATGTGTTGATTGTATTTGTTTTATTGCAATAAGCTGCCAGACCAGATTACTCTTTTTTTTTCTGTATTAGTCAGCAGCAGGAACAGTGACTCCCAGTATGTGATGATTCTGGATAAGGCCTCAAAATCCTAAAGGATGATTGAATAACTGGCGGTTGCCAGAACACAGTCCAGTGTACCACCCACAGCATCACATACGGCAGCGAAAGTGAAAGCCAACAACAGATTCACACTAGTTTTGGAACTTCGTCCATTTGGTGTTTCACCTCGCTATGTTTGCGTTTTTCCGGCGCTGTTTCCGCCATTTTGGAAGCTTCTTCTTGGATGCGTGGTTGCACATGCGTGGGGGCTACACGCCCTGCGCCCAAAGGCTGACTCCCAGAAACGTCCCGAACACAGCAAAATATGGAGAAAATTAGAAAATACAGGCAGAGGGCAGTAGGGCTGGGTTTCGGTACTCGCTACCTTAAAGGTATCGACCGAAATAACCCAGTAACAAGTAGAATAGAAACTTCTCCAGTCAAACTGTACCTATATTTGATCGTTTTTGTGTCCACATCTAAAAACACGGCTCTGAACACGGAGATGTCTGAGCTGGCGGCTAGCAGCTAACGTTGCTAACAGAGCAAACGGCGCTAATAGCGGCAGCGGTGCTGACAGAACAGTTTTAACCTGGGGGGGGGGGAACTGGAGGGTGGGCGTAACTCTTCCACAACAACGCGGTCCCGCCATTGTGGGTCGGGGGACGGCGTTATCAGTGGTATAAGCTTTGTATGAGCACTGTGCAGTGCGGCGGCGGCGGTAATTAGCTAGCCAGTGGAGCATACACACAGCTTCTATTCACATGATGGGTATCGAATAAAGTACTCTATTGGTATCGGTATCACTTTAAGGGTACTGGTATTGGTACTGGCATCGTAATTTTTAAACAATATCCAGCCCTAAATGGCAGGGTCTCTGCAGATACAGACACCGACACACACTTCTAGCGGGTCATAAGTGATGATTGAGAGGGATTACTTTTGTATCAGTCTATACATTATTTTTTAGGTAAATCCTGCATATTATACCTTTAATGTTTTAATTTCTCATATTGACCATTATGATGAGACATGGTAGCCCTCTATGAGCAACATGTAATTTTACGTCTGTGCCCACCTCAGTTGTCTCGTCGTGCTCTTTCTTCAGGTGAAAGCAGAGCTGAAGATGGAGAACCAGAGACTGAAGGACGAGAATGGAGCTTTAATCCGGGTCATCACTAAACTGTCGAAGTGAGACAGGAAGCAGGAAGGATGATAAGAAGAGCGACGGACACCAGAAGCCATTTCTGTACCTGCATTTATCCTATCCTCAGACAGAATTTATGTACATATAGTTTTCCAGCAATGTTGGAAACTTGATTCCTTTGTCTGTTGAGTGACCAACATTTGCAGGGAAGACAAATTTTCATCAGGTGTGAAGGCTTCATGTTACTGTACTGTATCTAAAGTAGAAGCACATTTCCAGACAGAGAATAAATTAAATTAAAATTAATTTTGTATATTCATAAAATATTTCTACATAAAGACAAATGCCAACACGACCACTTCATGTGTTTTTCTTTTCTGTGTTTACATGAACAAATCATTCATAAAACTGTGCAATTATATCAAGAATATCCCTACATACATACGTACATATATGGACAAAATATTGCAGGTATGTCCACGGAGGTATTACCATGGAAACTGCAATATTTTTTTCAATACCATATGCAGACCTTGAAAATTGTCTCGGTGGTATCAGGGACTGCGGATGATGGATGAGCTACATATCTCAGGAGCGTGGGAGCGTCATCTCTGATTTAAGAGCTTTACCTTGAAGAATGATGTCACAAATGACAAGCGTTTCCTCTTCACCTGCAATAAAATAATAGAAAATAATCAAATGTGGTAAAAATAGATAAATAACAAAAGCCCCTTAGTTTGTCCCATAGCTGTCAGCACTACAACTAAATCAGATTTGCATGTAAAATATGAATCAAGTAACGAAAAATCACAAAAGAATCTCTCACGTCAAGGTCCATTTAGTAGCTGTTTCAGTCACCTAAAGATCATGATCTTTATTGTTTTGTCAAGTGCTTTTACTGAGGTCAAAAATAAACTTTGAACCATAGACTGTATATAAGAAGAGGACGTAGTCACGTGACGTCACCCATTGGTATGTGAACTGCCGTTTTGAAGCCTTTTGGCCGTCGCCATCTTGGATATTTGCAACCAGAAGTGACACGAGACGGTGGAGCTAAGTACAACCGAAGGCTGAATATGAAGAAGGTTAGAATTAACTCCCATGAACTGAAAACACACTGTGAAAGGGTTAAAGTTGTAAGATAAAAACACGGAAAACACCCAGACCGGACAACGCCGTGGTAACGACCTGTCAATCACAACGTAGCCACACCCTAAAGCATATCCTGCTTTATGGTCTATTTGACTCTAAATGGGACCATAATTTATTAAATGAACATCATGCTGTATTGAAAAAGACTTGAAACAAGTGATTGAGACCATAAACTCATGTTCACAATGTTTACTGAGGTAATAAATCAAGTGAGAAGTAGGGTCATTTAGACTTCTATACAATCTGACTTCTTTTTGCAACCAGAGGAGTCGCCCCCCTGCTGGCTATTAGAAAGAATGCACGTTTATGGCACTTCCGCTTTGACTTCACTTTTCAGACCCCGGAGTAGCCTACTGCTTTGAACCCTGACTTCAAACTCAAGATGAATAAGACGTTCTGATGAAGATCATGTTATGTGACCCAAAGTTTCGGAACAGCTACTCAATAAACGCTGAGGTGAGAGTGTTTCTGTTCACTGCTGTTTTAAATATCAAGAAGGAACTTTGCAGCTAAAGTACTGTTAAAAAACATCCCTGTGAAATAAGGAGAGGTCTCTTTTATATGGTAATTTCCCTTTAATTTAATTTGATGATCATGAATGCACACAAATACCTGTTTGTGTTTTTATGTCAGCTTTAGAGGCACCACGCTGAATTTAATTTATCCTCTGATTCACATTCAGAAGATTTAATGAGTCCCATTTATAATGAGATTTAATTTTCAATCTGTTCATATTTAATTTTGATTATTATATATTATGAATAATTTGAAGAAGAGCCTTCAAATTAGTCTCAACAGTGTTTCTACATTTTGTTAGAGACGCATAAAACGACACGCATATTATCCTGAACTCTGATTAACACAAACTTCAGTGCAGCATCCCAGTTCATGTGTTGCATTTTGTTTGGTGTGTCATCCAAAGCTAGTGCCTATAACACACTCTTCCTAGTATTGTTCTCATGCTGTACAGTATATGATGCCACCCACAGATCGAAAGTGGAAAAGCACCCTCTGATTCCATTTACACACCACACGGGACGAGGCTACTTAAAATGCCTTTATTTCCTATGATTACATTTTGACAACACACAGATTTGGTTCCCTTGAGTAATTCAGTTCTACATTGAGTGATATATGAGTACAAGTTTTGTGGTCGTTTTGATCCCTTTTTTTTTTTTTTTGCTGGAAAACATGGATTTTGTACGGAAATAAATCATGCAGTTCACACAAAAAGGCACAACTATTGACACACCTCTACAACAAGACAAAAACAAGAGTCAAGAAAGACGTTCAAGCGTTTCCCTTGTCTATGTTGTTTGGAAAGTGAATGCCCAATGGAGACGGATGATGATCCAGTCTTTGGATGTTCTGTATCATGGCCTTGTTCACGTAAAAGGACTAAAGAGGAACCACTACTGAAGCAGCAGGTTGGCAGTATTGCATTGCGAATGTTGTTCTGCCCTGTTTGAGTCTCCTCTCTGCTCAAGATAAGCTCATGAGACCCAGGAAGACGGGGATTTTGTTGCCTGCATTGCAGAAATGTGACAGACTTCTGTAGTCTATTAACAGAACACCAATAAACACACACAGGCTCTATTGGTCTTATTGCAAATACACAAAAATAGGAGACAGAATCTGATGGCAGCACATATACACGTGGATGAGAGTATATTAAATGACCCCAGGAAAGGATGACCTGACACATATCGTAGAAAAGGATGTAATGTGGCGCTCCTCCACAATAACTTAAATTTGACACCATATTGTGGGAGTGAATCTTCAGAATATTGCTAATGAAAAATGTTTGTGGTTTGTATTCCTCTCAGCCCCTGGAACATAGATAGATAGCTACATTATACTCTAAAAGATGGACTGTCGTGAAGATTAGGATTGTTCATTTTCGTGCACTGCATGTTGTAAATAAAGGTTTATCGAACAGTAAATGACAGTGACTCAAAAACACGGGATAAACAAATCCCCACATCAGAAATGTCATGGCAGACATCGATAGCTCAGAGCATGCACAAGTGAGACGACACCAGCTCATCACATTGCAATCCATTAATCAAACTGTGTGTTCATTCAGTGAAGTGACATTAGGAATGAAACGATTATTGATTGCTTAATTACATGACTGGAGCTCCTTAAAGAGGGCTGCATCAATAATATGCAGCAATAATATTTCACAGAACTAATCCAGCAAAGAAATAGTAATAAAAAATACTGCATAATGACATTTAAGACAATGTTTAGTTTAGTTTATATGCAAATTACTGACTCATTTCTTATTTTAAAAAGCATAATCAGACATATGGGTTCAGGTTTATTTGAATAGCAATAAGATGAGAAGGTACAGCTTAATGATGTACGGAAGGAAAAAGGTGCCACAAGTCGATTAAGTCGTCCACTGTATCTACATTTAATAAACTAAGACTGGCAGGAGTAAATGAAGGAAACACTTACGGTACACTGAGATAGAAAATCAAGGAGCCGGCAAATATTCTCCTTTTTTGAAATATATACAGTTTACTGGTCGGCGACCAACACATACTGCATAACAAGTGCAAGCAGTAATGAACAATAATTACATGACTTGTAGCCCAAGCATATCAGCACAGAGGACACATACAAACGATGACAGAAAACCAGACAATCATGCAGTATTATGGCAAACTAAGTGGATATTTTTTTTTTTTTTACATATGATACACAAAGCAACCCTGCTTTAATCGCAGGCGTTAAAGGAGCCCGTGAACCCTAACATGGATTATTCAGACATACATTCAGTCCCCATTCAGCAAAAATACATACACTTTGCAGTCAGTGCATACTCTTTTTTTACTCCGTTTTATTATCAAAAATGACACAGAACACAAACACACATACACAATATAATTATGGTTCCTCTTTAAAACATGCTACTATTTACATCATCTTGTGAATACATGCTGTAGCCTATTAACAGATCTGCGCGATGCATAATGTTAACAATAGGAAGAAGTAGTACTGTGCGTGGACCAATCGGTGTGCTGCTGTTCACCCTCCTGCAGAATTATTTTTACTTCTGGTGGCAATATGGCCTTGTATGGAAGCAAAGAAAGGCTGTAATAATTTGAATTTTACAACTGAACGCCTTGTTGTGAAATTTACCCACTACTGAATACTTAATGTTGAAATTTAAGTACCACTGAAATTATAGAATTTAAAGTGTTTACTTTGAAAACAATCTTTCTGAATTCATAAGGTTTGAAATTCTCTCTTTTCCAGAAGGTTAATTCAAGTCAAAATATTATTATTATTATTTTTTCTTTCATTTTCACAAATTCAGATAGAAATTTCAAATAAAAGTTTTTTTAGTGTCCAGTCGCTAATCTGGATTTCTCTTTGGTGTATTACATTACTGATATAAGTCCCCAAACTTTTGTGTCAGTGTTTTTTAGAGATATATTTTAAACTGGATTTTATTTTTTAAACGATTAATTACATAAATGTAGATACTGTTACAATCATGATTTTAACACAAAACATGGGGATCCTGGGCTCTTTTGTTCAGTAGGTTTGGTCAAAATTTCATTATTATCTTGTGGAGTGATAGAAGCTGGATGTTTCAATAATTTTCTAATGCTAATTAGTTTTCTAACTATTGTTATTGTGACAATAAATATACTGAAGATCAGCATCAAACCCATTTGTAATCCTATTTGTGTCTTCATTTTACTTCTAGATGCTAACATGGGAATTATTTTTTCTTTTCATCAAATCATAATACAGTAGTCCAAATTGACCAATTTCACAATTTTTCATCCTAAATTTTGGCATCTGAATGAACTTGACTTGAATTTTTTAGATCCAAAAATAACCAATTAAATTTGTGAATTGAACACTTGAAAATCATTCGGTCTTTGAAATTTCAAGTTGGGGAATTCAAACCACAAAATATTTCAATGAGATAAATTCAGAGGTATTAAAATTTCAACATAAGGTATTTAGGAGTAATGAAACTTCACAATTAGCTACTTATTAGATTCAAATTCTCATGGCTTCTTTTTGCCTCCATACCTCTGCACATCAGTCTAACACAGTATGTCTGTGATGGAGTTGTAACACCACCATGTTGCAGCACTTTGGCTCCAGGTTTGCAAAGCTTGTGGCCGGCGATGAGTGAGCGATCCAAACAACGTGAAATACTGCGAGGCATGATACATGCTAGATTCTGCAGCTCTATTTGGTTCAAGCTAAAATGGTCCAAGATATGTTTATTGTATTATTATGTTTAGATGTAACTCTTGCCCTTTTGAGACTTTTACAAACCTGCATTTTTGCACTTGAATTAACGCTCTCTTAAAAAGTGCGGCTGCATCTCACATTTCATATTCAGTTCTCTATAAAAACATTTCGTCTTTGACAGAAATCCTCGTGTTGTTTCACCAGAAACTAAAGTATTGAAGTGTACTGCAGTATGTTTGATAAACCACAACATTCGTTAAATAAAAGACATATAATCCGTTTAATGGATATCGAAACAAATGGGTTGGATGGCACCATTTTTAGGAAGCAAGAGCACAATTTAAAAGAAGCATAATTGGTTTCATTGGTAAGCCTTCTCGTATCCTTACTTCATCCACAGATAAGTAAGGTTTTACATCCAAGTGGTCAACACAGCTCAAGACAGTTTCCAGATGGCACATTCACAGTGTCTCTGACTACTTTTGAACGACTTTCAAAAGTTTCTCTCCTAAATAAAACAATGTAGCTTACTGTATTTCTCAAAGTGTCGTATCAGGAAAGGCACCCTTGTATTCCTGTCCTACGTTAGATCTGTCTGAAGACACAGAAATGCATAGACGTGCCTTCATGGCAACACAAAACAAGCAACTTATATCAACGGCTCCACACTGTATTCTACTGTACTGTACTGATAAAATGAAGACAATCATTTATGAAGATTTATCTTGAAAATATATTGCAACATGGATCGCTGCATTCAGTGACCTTGACCTCATTTATTCTCAATTAAATATTTTTGCATTAATAGACTTAAAACAGACTCTATGCAGGAAATAACCCAATACTACGGTACTTTCTATTGCAAGTTATAGCACACTTATTAGCAAGATACAATGCTGGGCGTGGTGTATGCAGAGCAGTGGGGAGGTAAGTAAAGCATGCTCTATAAACTAAACTAAAGCTTTATATCCAGCATTGTCTTCACCAAGACTTTCGTTCAGTGTCAGCACCCTAAGAATCAGTTTCTAAGTTTCTTCAAAATGAAAGAAAGACCAAACAGTCGATCATTCATGAACCAGTCACCCGATAACTCAACGCCACTCTTCTCAGCATACACTAATGTGTGAAATGTGATGCTTAAAAAGAGTTTTTTTTTTCTCGACTTAACTGTGAATGAGCGGATATTCTAAGATGTCTCTTTTTTGCTGAGCAGGTTTCATGACGAGTAGTCATGTTGTTAAGTCGTGGGTTTCATGCAAAGTAGGGGTGGGGGTTGGATTTCTGAGTTAGTGCATTAGCTGGTTGGTGGAGCACGTTACTTCTTTGCATTCAAGGACGCCAGCTGACCATCGATATCCTCCTCTGGCTGCAATGGATGCCACTGGGCGATGGGGCGGCGCGGGTTAGTCAGCATGTCGGACCAATGCTTCAGACCGAGGCCGGACGCCTTACTGCCCACGAAGATCTTTCCGATGGCGTCGTTCTTACCGATCTTGTCATAATCAAACACTGTGACCGCCACCAAGATTTTCTAAGAAGGGAACAAGAGAGAATGTGTAATTTCTTATATATTAAAGGGATAGTTTGGGTGTTTTGAAGTGGGGTTGTATGAGGTACTTATCCATATTCAGTGTATTACATACAGTAGATGACGGTCGGCACACCCCCAGTTTGGAGAAACAGAGAGGAGTTACCGCAAGGAAGCAAAGTAGTGTACTGCTGTGGACGGGGCCGGCAACAAAACGTATGTTAGCCATCTAAAAGAAAGGCCTACCTAAAAAAATCAATATCAGTTTAAGTGTACGCTATATTTAGAATATTTCCACCACTTTACCTTGGCGTCAGACAACCCTTTCTGACAGGAATTAAAGCAGTTGTATTCGTCTATGCTCTCGCCAAATCCACCAGACTCCATTGAAAAAACCTGTAATTTTACCTCACAGAACATATGAGTTGCTGGTCTACCGCTGCCTCGATCGGTTAGTTTGTTTGTGTTATTTTGTGACTTTGGTGAATCCGAACTAACCAAAGTCACACAATAACACGAACAAACTAACCAATCGAGGCAGTGGTAGACCAGCTACTCACATGTTGTGTGAGGAAAAATTACAGGTTTTTTGAATGGAGTCTGGTTGCTTTGGCAAGAACATAGATAACGGCTTGAGTTCCCTGTTGGAGACAGACTGTTTAGCTGTCTCACAGCAAAGTAAAGTGGTGAAAAATATTCTAAATATAGCGTACACTTAAACTCATATAGTTTTTTTTTTTTGGCGAGCCTTTCTTTTAGGTGGCTAAAATACGTTTTTATGCCGGCCCCGTCCACAGCATTATATTGCTTTGCTCCTGTGCGGTAACTCCTGTTTGCTTCTCCAAACTTGGGGCGTGCCGACCGTCATCTACTGTAGGTAATACACTGACTACGGATAAGTACCTCATACAACCCCACTTCAAAACACCCAAACTATCCCTTTAATTCCTCAAAATATGTGTGTAAATTAGTTTTAAAGTGGAGAAAAAACACTTTGCTTAATTCACAGCTATGTATAATTAACTGATAAAGAATAAATATTTTGCTTTGACTTGCACCGTACCTGCATCTGTTCCAGTGGGATTTCAAAGCTGAAGGATTCATTATAATAAGGGTTCAGGGTATTCTTCTTCACAGTAGTCTTCTTTTTCTTCAGACGCTTACCCCCCTGCAGCAGCTGGATCTTCACATAAGGATCTGCAGAGGGCATCAATATGATCAGCAATAGATAACATCAAGACAAGTTATTGTAATGTAGTAGTTCCTGTTGTTTCTGCAATATTTACTTCCCTTTTGTTACTTCTGATATGCATTTCTATAATTTTGATTTCCTGATTTCTTTCTGTATTGATTTATCCTCAGTTTTTGTAAAATATGTATTTGGGCCTGCTGAATTACGATCGTGGACTGCATTTCCCAAGTGCACTTGCATTACAAAGCACAGGCGTGCTTCAAATTCTTTATCATTTAATACTTGCATTGAGTCTAAGTGCGCAGGGCCTTCTTCTCTCCATATTTGAGGTTTTAGGCTTTCTTGCCCATTAGGATTGTGTAATACATGCATTGATCTTCTAAAATGTTTATTGTTATATCATGTGCTCAAAACCACAGTCATAGACAAACACAAATTGAAACGGTCTCCCATAGCACTAATAAAAGTGTAGTAATCTAGATTCAGTTCACAACATTGTAAAGTTTCTCTACCAGATAATCCGCAGGCGTCCATCTTCTTCAGGTTCTTTGCCTCCAGGATGCAGACGGTGAGTTTCCCGGCGGTGGGGACGTAACGGAGGGAGATGCAGATGTCTCCGAGTTTCTCAGGCTGAGCGGTCAGCGCAGAGAGAAGAGACAGAAATGACACATGCTCATCAGCCAAAAACAGCAAACTGCTCTATACAATGATGGTCTAAAGCAGAGGTTTTCAAAGTGGGAGGTGGGCCTGCCCAGGTGGGATCCAAACAAAAAATATTACATTAGTTATTATATTATTTAACAAAAGAAGATCACATAATGTGTGTGATTTGGTTAAAGAGATAGATTTGGGAAATTTGATTGTTTGTCCCACTTCCAGAGTCAGAAACGAATAAATGCCTTAGGACAGACCTTTTTTATTTATTTAGTGTAGTCTGAAGTTGTGTCAAACAGCAATGTTAGACTATCTTGGCTCAATTGTTGAGTGTCTATGGGGTCAAATAACATAATCATAATCCCATAGGCATCTGGGAATTGAGCGAAACTAAGCAAGTAAAGGTTTTTCTAAGCTTTGTCTGAGGGGAGGCCCACAGTCTCAGACTTTGATACCCCTGGTCTAAAGAAAAAATGCTGTCAGCTACTGTCTGCTGTATGTCTCGTACGTTTTCTTTTAGGCTGATATTAAAGGTCTCTTTGTCGTCGTTGTAACATTGTCAAAATGTTTAATTGAACAGTTGTGTTTGGATTGAAAAAATAGTAATGATTTTGAACCATCCATTGAGGTATTTTTTTGCTTTCGAAGCGTTAATTACTGTATAAAAAATGTCACATATCTCAGCCTCAGAATGTCATGAATGTTACATTAATTAAGACAAGGTCCCTGAAAAATGATTTTACTCCTGCATATCAATCAATCATTTCAGTCTTCTTTAAAAGCATAATTTCAAAAGTTTGATCGTCAACAGCACCTCCTCTTGATCGGCGCTATCCAGATCCTTCCACTCCTCGATCGGCCGTCCGAGGTCGATGGTGTTCATGGGAATCTTTATCTCTCCAATGACGTCATGTTTGGAAAATCGGTCGTAGTCGTAAACAGACATCAGCAGAGTCTTCCCACCGAGCTCCTCGTAGGGCACCTGGTCGACAGACACAGTGTTATGTTGATTTATACCTCGATACTTAGTGTGTTTTTCCATTAGTGATTTTATGACTATGAAAGCAACTTAAATCCTTAAATAATGAATCAATGAAAAAGATACAGTAGAAGAAATAAGTTTCATAAAGTGGACTCTAAATGTTTATTTAATATGTTCAAGAGGAATTTAGAAAATTCACCACGTTTTCACATTAACTTTTTCTGGCTGGTTCAGTTTTCTTAAAAATGCAATAACGGGTAATCCGTGTTGACTGGAATAGTTTAGCTATATTATTAATACATGCTCATGTAGTTTTTCAGCTACTACGGAAACCTTGGAGACCAAAAAATAGACGAAACAAAGTTGAAATTAAATACAATTTATGAGAGAAAATATACCCTGTATGTACTGTAAGACAAATACCATTCAAATAACATAAATTGAATTGAATTACATGATATTTTCCCTGATTAAAAAATTTAAGAAAAATATTAGAGAAGATGCTCCGGCTGAATGTGACTTTCTTAAATGAAGATGAAGATAATTATATATGCTCCTTTCAAGTTCAAAAAGTAAGAAGTAACTTGAATAAACCTTCACACTAAATGTGGCAATGAACATCTCCTCAGCTCTGTCTGGGAAATAAGATGTTTTTGTTTTTTTTGCTGCTGCTAATTTGCAGGCAGGCAGAGCTTCCAGCAAGACTCAGAGCTGCTTGTAAAGTCTCTGTGGGCTTTATTAGCCAAGACAGGAAAACAGCAGCATGTACAGTACTGTAGGCTGCACTGATCAGTGAGAACACACATCCTGAGAAACACACTGTAAGACAGTGGCCCCCAACATTTTTCCTTAAAGGGGAACTACACCCATTTTCAAAATACATACATGTTATTACCTCCGCCAAGGCCGAAGGCCTAGGAAGGAGGTAATGTTTTCACCGGCGTTGGTTTGTTGGTTTGTTGGTTTGTTGGTTTGTTGGTTTGTTTGTCTTTTGTTTGTCTGTTTGCAAGGATAACTCCAAAAGTCCTCGATGGATTTAAATTAAATTTTTTGAGGGTGGGGTGTTGCACCATGAACAATCCAATATATTTTGGTGGCGATCCGGATCATGCTCCGGATTCAGGAATATTTTTAAGAATTCCGATCAGCCTGAGCATTAAAACCACAGGGTATAACACATGCGCAGCGTAACTGATGACGCGTCGATGACGCATGACCACGCCTTCTTCCTTCAGAGAGAGAGACAGAGAGAGAGCGGGGGGGGAGGGGGGGGGACTGTAGATTCTGCGTTTTTTCACATTAAACTCGATGCAATTACAGTTGAGTTTGACCAAAGCACACTTGGTAATTGTTGGAAAGAGTAACGGCGACGGTTTAGGTGAGTTTTATTTTGTTTCTGTCCAGTTTGAATGAAGTGTTTTATGATGCTCCGCTGCGTTCAGCTGATCTCGACATAAACAAAAATAAACGTCGATGATGGCGCAAGCTGAACGAAGAGGGGGGCGGAGGTCTGCCATTCTACTTCCTATATGGTCTAAGACAGTCAAAAAATATTAGCAAACATGAACAAAACTCAAACTTGTGATGTCATCAAGTATAAAGTGTGGAGCTGCTCCATAGACAACGAATGGGGAGAGATGTTCTAGATGACACTGAGGGCACCCAGGGGAATATCAGTATATGGGAACATTTTCTGTTTCATAACTGACAACACTACAATAGAATAAAGCCCATTTGGATATAACAAAGAAAATAATCATTCCGTGGGTCCATAAAATCAGCCTCCCATTCAATGTCTATGGAGCAGCTCCAGACTTTATACCCTATGACCACACAAGTTTGAGACTTACTTCTCTGGTTTCTGGCTTTGAGAGAGAGCAGCTCATGTTCACACATATTGATTGAACTTTACTCATGGAAATAACATATTGGAATTCTTAATTTAGGTTGTGTTCCCCTTTAAGGGACTCCTTTTCTATCATTGAGTAAACTGACGACCCCTTACTAAGTGACATTTTATGGATATTTCATATTATATTCGATGCATAACAATAACAGTACAGAACAACTGATTTAATTAACCCAACTAGTGAACACAATTACTGCTGGAAAAGTATTTCCAGTGAATATTGCATCAGAGATGAGTTTTACTGCAATTCTCTGTCCGTATTATTATTTTTTTGTATTTTTAACAATCATACCTACTTAATAGTCTTCTTTTTTGACAAATTCAGTGTTTTCTTCTCCCTGACGCTTGCCCATTGTTGTATTAGCTCTTTGGTTGTTTTAACTGCGTACTTTTCTAATGCAGGACGAGGCTGCTTAACAGAGAGGGGAGGCTCTGTGAATATAGCTTGTGTTCAGGTCTTCACCGTGCCCTTATGCTGTGAGATCTTTTTAAATTTATATCTTAAATAATATCCAAACTTTAAAAATAACAATTTCGTTTAATTTTCTTCACCGGAATGAATGAAATCCTGAGTCGTAAGTTAACTGTAGTTTTTAAAAAAAGAAAAGTTCTCTTACACTTACACTTCTCTTAAAATCAAGAAGGCCTCGCGACCTCCTGTGAAGCTTTGCAACCCCTAATGGGGGTTCAGACCTTCAGGCCAACACATTCTCACTCCCAACTCGTCAAATACCATCGCTTGGTCAGTGCCCCTCGGTATACCCCGAGGCCGACGCACGGGGTACCCCTCCTGCGTTACTTTTGGACGGACCAGGGACGGCGTGTCAATATACACTCACATTAGTTACATTAGAGTTAGTTGAAAGCCCGGTTCGTCACATACTGTTGCTAAAGGGTGCCTCCGTGCGTCGGATTCCGATACCAAGGGGCGCTGACCAATCGGCAGTATTTGACGAGTTGGGAGTGAGACCGAGTTGCCCAGGCTGGGAACCACTGCTATAAGGGACACACTGACAGCGTGTCAGGAGGATCATTTGTGCAGCTCATTTTATATAAATCACAAACTTCCTCACTATCGTCCATAAACGTTTTCTCTTTCTGTTTACAGCTGCATTAATTCATACAACAGCAGTACAGACTGGAAAGCAGGATGGACGCCTCCTCTGCACCAGATTCTCCAACAGTAGACATATTTTATCACCGCACATACTGACGAGACTTACCTTGAATAAAAATGTCTCATTGAAGACGGGGTTGAGTGTTTTTTTGTGGACTTTGGTGTCATACTTCTTCTTCTTTTCAGGTAGGAGCTGGACTTTAACGTAAGGATCGGAGGTTCCACCTGAGTCCATGGATATGAGGTCCGCAGCTTGGAGGATGCCAACTGTGAGCTGGAGGCAAAGGACAGGAAACAGAACTTTTTATCAGGCAAAAATTCAAAGTTTGTCAGAGTTTTTCATTTGTGTCAAGGTCGCTGCTGCAGAGATTGCTTATATATATCATCTGACAAGTTAAGCCTTGCAATCAATCTCCAGGAACTTCTTGCCCGACTGGAGACGTTACAAATGTCAGAGGGTTTTCTATATTCAATGTCACAAAACTGTCACACTGTGATTTTTCTGTACCACAAGATTACATAAGGGAAAAACAGAACAGATGCATTTAAAGTACATCTTATATTCTAGTCTCTGCTCTGTTTAATGTAGAATTCCTTAATTTAAGGAATTTCCTCTTTGATTCAGCACCCAGAGCCTCATTAATTTGTCATTTACTACCACTGTGTCCACATGCTACTGAAAGCATTACAGTAATAATGATAAAGTTACTGAATTTTTGACAAATGTGCTGCCTTAGCCAGAATTATTGCAAAACTATTTATTACTTATCTAGTTTTTCAAAGTCGATCAATATGTTGCTCTGCTGAGGTTTTACAAAGAAGCTGTCTAGAAATGTTCAAGATTCAGACCTTAAAGGGGCAGTTTGACATTTTGGGAAATGCGCTTTTTTCACTTTCTTAACGAGAGTTAGATGAGAAGATCGTTACCACTCATATCTGTCCGTTCAATATGTTAGCTAGTTAGCTTAGCATAAAGACAGGGGGAAACAGCTAGCCTGTTTCTGTCTGAGGGTAACGACATCTGACTACCTGTAAAGCTCACTTATTCACACACATAAATGGATTTTGTTACCCTTGGACAGAGCTAGGCTAACTGTTTCCCGCCTGCTTCCAGTCTTTATGCTATGCTATGCTATGCTATGCTAAGCTAAGCTAACCGGTTGCTAGCTCTACCTTTATATTAAGACATGATAGTGGTATCAATCTTTTTTCTATCAGCAAGAAATATAATCAGCGTATTTCCAAAATGTTGAACTATTCCTTAAAATATTGGACAATTTCATATAGATAGGATATCAAAATGTGTATCACATCTAAAATTGTTCACAATGCTTCAAAAAGACTGATATTTCTTAGCTTGACAATGTGTGTAATGTATTTACAAGTGAAAAACAACGGACCTTTCCATTTTCAAAGTCATAATCTATCGAATATTGCAGTTTCCCCAGTTTCTCCTCTTCTTTCTCCTCCTCCTCTTTCTCCTCCTCTGTGAGTCCGGTCTCTCCCTCGTCGTCGTCCTCGTCGTCCTGGTGTATCTGTGGCGCGAAGGTAACACAAGACACAACAGGGCGTTAAAGGTCAGGGGGAT
The DNA here is from genome assembly GCA_916701645.2 of Sebastolobus alascanus. Lineage (NCBI taxonomy): Eukaryota > Metazoa > Chordata > Actinopteri > Perciformes > Sebastidae > Sebastolobus > Sebastolobus alascanus. Next base: position 193,520 of record CAKAOJ020000326.1, read on the forward strand.
CGGGGGATGGGACTAACAGGGCTCCCTACGACAGCCAGCATGCCACAGACAACTGGAGCTCCAGGAGTTTTTTTACGTGGGAGATACATGTTTCGGTTACTGCTTACCTGCACAGCACCTGATGATAATAACCATCATTTACAAGGTGAGAAATCTCTATTGCTAACACATAAATACATGTTTACACTCCTGCACACCTTGTCCTCTCTGTGTTTTTTGGATCATTTGGGCAATTCCTTCAACATGCTTGTGCAGTACAGTGACAGCCAGAGTCAGTGGAGGCTTTGCATGCTAGTTCCACTAAGAGGGGTGCAACAGCTTTCCAATGAGATCGGATATTAGCATAGCTCTCTTTTCACTGAATGTTTGTATGAAAACCCCCTAAGGAACTAGCTCACAACAGCGAATGCAATGCATACTAAAATGATAAAAGGCAAATAAGAAATGTCCAGTGCAAGGTGCTGGCTTCCAAATAACCTAGTGCTTTCACAACTATCATATTTCAAGATAAAATCCAGCGGCTCACCATTATTACAATAAATGTTTCAGGATTGAAGGGCACAGCCAGCTATTTGAATAATGTATAGACTTAATGCTGCAGTGTTATTACTGGAGTTAAATTAAAGCCTCATTGCCAAGGCGACCTTGACTTTTTAAAAGTTTTTCTTTTTTTTAGGTCATCCGGTGTCTCCACATCCTACCTCCTCCTCGAGCGTTACAATGACAAAGGACAGATTTGCTTTGAGTATTTGGCTCTTCATGCAGTTTTATCATCAACGTTTCCATGTCTCCCAAACAACCAACCATGCCCTTTATCACATGCACAGATTAACAGTGTTAAAAAGTGTCTTGCATATCATCTCTTAGTCCAATACTTTCCATATTGGCGTGAGTTACAGTTACATTGTCCCAGGAACAATGCGTTAGATGGTTAGACTCTCCTCTCTTGGGGTTTATGGAGCACATCATAGCTTTCCATTGTTACATTCTCAAGCTGTCATAACCAAAAAAATAAAAAAAATAAAAAAAAAAGAGTTGCAAAGGAAGCTACGACTTTTCATTCCATGAAACCCCCCTCCGCCCCGGGGGGCCAGAGAGCGTCAACGTGAGCTATCCACCTACCGTAGAGCGGGAGTCCACCACAGTCAAGAAACACGAGGCACACACAAGACAGACACAAAGCGGGGGAAAAAAAAGGAGGAGAGCAGAGAGAGGAAGAGATTCAACTCACAAGACACCAAACACACTACAAAAAAGAGAGGCAGTCAACACCACCACCACAATTATGGTGAGAAATGACACTCTTGTTTTCGGTTAGGAGACGATAAATTCACATCCTGGACACATGTAATTGATTGCTTTAATTAACTGTCACTGGAGCTCAGGGCAATCTATGGTGATGTTAGCTGATTAGTTCTCAAATTAATCACTGGCTTCTCCAACAGTTATCCTCCGATTCACTCTACTTTGCTAACGAGATCTCCCAATATTTCTGCAGGTCACATGCCTTCATCCATCATCTTTATTATAAAAAATGCAGCTTTTTGTACTTTGCGACTTGCCAGAAGAAACTCTGCACTTCATGGTGCTCATTATTCTTTGCCACCCCCGTAACAAAGTGTGTCATTTTTCACCACGGGGGCCACAATGGAATACGTCACACATTTACCACAACAACAACATCGAATAAATGGAGGGGAAGAGAGCTCTCCTTGTGTCCTCTACAGCCTGGGCTACAAAAGCTGCTGGTAAAAGATCAAATTTGGTTAGCTAGAGACATGTTTAAATGAATAAAAAGGCAGCAATAAATGGCATGAATAATAATAAAAACTTGAATCATAAATTGTTGTAGAAAAGAAGAAGCAAAACATCACCCAAAACATCCCGTTACCCTGACTTTTTCAGCATGTAGGAAGCACACGGCGTCATACCTCGCCCTGCATGTTCTTCATGTTGAAGCCATCCTTGCCCTTCTTCCCTTTCTTGTTCTTCTTCTTCTTGCAGCAGCATTTTTTGATTATGCAGAAGCAGCAGGTGAGGAGGAGCAACGCGGCCACCACGGCGATGGCGATCAGAGCCCACGGAGGCACTGTCAGTTTCAAAGACAACGGAGCGATAATTGAGATTAACTTGTAACTTTTTGTCAAACAAAGAGCATTTTGAACCTCAGCACTGCAGCATCACTACTTACATGGGATTTTATCAATTTCATTCAAGAATTTGCTCTTGATCTCCTCAAACATGTCGTTCTTGCTGATCTCTGTGTTGTTGGAGCCAGAGGTGTCCGGCACCGAAGTGGAGACGAAGGTGGAGACGAACCCCTGGGTGGGAGCCATGGTCGCGGTGGTGGCACCGGTGGGCTCGGCGGCCGCCACGGCCTGTGGCCTTCTGAACAAGTTGAACTTCATTGTCAAAGACTAGCTGCAGCGTCCCTGAGGCACACACAGATCAGACAGAAAGGGAAGATAAGATACCGCAAAAAAAACTCTAGTGGCTTGACCCCAGTGGTGAGATATGGGACAAAAGTGAATTAATTTGGATTAAAAGACTTCCAGGATATACTTTCTTCTCAGGCTCATTGTTACACTGTTATTGGATATTACTGAATTTCATACACAATAATATGTCAGTACCAAGTTTCCTCTGGCTGAGTGGTCCACTGGGAAAAGACCAAACTGATGTGTATTATAGACTAAAAGAAAAAGCTTCAATGTAGTGCTGAAAAGATTCAATTAATTTATAAGATTTACAGAAAATTAACCAACAACAATTTGGACATTAATCATTAATCGTTTAATCTATTTTAATTAGGAAATATGCTTTCTCTCCAAGAGTTAGATGCAAAATTTGATACCACTCTCATGTCTTTACATCAAGCATGGAAGCGATTAGCTTAGCTTAGCATAAAGAGTGGAAATAGAGTGGTTCTCTGAAAAAATAGAGAAAAAATAGGCCCACCAGCATCTCTAAAGCTCACTATTTAACACATTGTACCTTGTTTGTTTCATAATTACATGAACTGAAATGTGAAAAAGACTATTCATGGTTTTTAGTGGGAGTTGCATGCTATATTTCTCGATGAACAGCAGTTTATCCATCTGTATAGCGTCTACAGGCTATAGCCCTGGTTGCCTGGCAACCTCACCTTGCCAACAAGACTCCAGAAAGACACAGAGGCTTTCAGACAGAATGCGAGGCGAATTTTAGAGGTGGGTGAGTGGGTGCGATTTGATATGGGAAACTGAAGCAAAGATGCATCCGCCCGAGTTGAAAATGTTTTAACTCGAGCACAAAATACAGGTAACCCCAGAGCTTTATGCATCTACAGTTCTTCATACGCGTACAGAGATTAAAGGAAAAAGGAGGGACTGGAGGGAAATAACAGGAACAACTAGAGTCAGTGTCTGAGCTGAACACACGCACGCACGCACGCACGCACGCACGCACGCACGCACACACACACACACACACACACACAGTTGTTGCGTCCGTTGCCAGCTAGCTTACAGCTAATGTCTGGACGGTTGACACTTTGGCTGTTTATGCGAATCAACACAGACTGCACAAAAAGTCCTACCTTTAAAGGTGTTGGAGGGAGCCAGGCCAACTATTTCCCAACACATTCTCACTCATAACTTGTCACATATGGACACTTAGTGAGGACCCCTTGGCGTCACTTTTTAACGCACTGGGTACCCCGTTAGTGTCGTTTTTCAACATGCTGGGTAGTGCGATAGACTTCAACAAGTGGTTAACGTTGTGCATTCAAGGAAAACTACTTGGTTAGGTTCCGGAAAACATCATGGTTTGGGTTAAAATAAGGATGTTTGTTAAAGGCCCAGACACACCAAAGAACTATCGGCGATGAAGGCCAACTGTTGCGTCACCTCATGCTGCCTTTGTCTTGGCCGACAAGTTGCACTTGAACACACCGCAAAGACTACAGCCAATGACCATTTAGCACGTACGTTCTGCGCCTGCGTGAGAAGAAATATCTCTCCACACCAGCAGGTCGCGGTCGTCTGTATGCGTCATTCAAAAAGGGAAACCAGAAGACCGAGGACTGCCGATATGCAAGCCGTTGTTATGATACGTACATGAAACAAAGCGGCATTTGCCGACCATTTCTCACACCACTCTCACTCACCACTTAGCTTCAATCCAGATGGCCATGTCGTTGTGAAAATATCCGTGTATTGGAATGATCAGATGAAGATGAAAAATATGAAGAGCCTTCAGTGTGTGCTGTCTTGATTTTACTCATTTTCTTGCTTTCCTCACTTCCCATTTCTCTTCTTGTGCACTGATTCCCTTAAGCTGAACAGCCAATCAGAGTGATTTCTCTCACCGACGGGCGCAGCTGCCGATTCAACATGCTGAATCGGCCGAAAAACCTCCGACACTGGCAGACTAGCCGAAGGTGCGGGACACACTGCAAAAACTAGACAGACAGACGCTTTACGTACATAAGTTAAGTAGCATACGTTACATAGCCTATGGGATGTAAGTCAAGTACTTCACATAACTTAACTTATGTACTTAGGTTATAATAAGTCAATGTTGACATTTTTGTTTCACACAAGACATGAACAGCGGTCTCCTGGGTGAAAGTTCTGTGTTTGTTTGACCCCTTCGTCCACCCTGTCCTCCTCCCTATGCAGACATCACCTGACTTAGTCCTTTACTTCCATCATAATTACTATGGCCATGAGCCAGCCCTGCACTTGCAAAACTGATGCTAGAGGGCTACGTGGAGCGTCATAGTTTAATGCATAGGGCCACTGACCAAGCCGCCGTATTTGACGAGTTGGGAGTGAGAACGCACTGGTTTCCCCCTGTCTATAGCCTCATCTTTATGCTAAGCTAAGCTAATCGCAACTCGACTCAAGTAATGTTGATCTTCTTATCCAACTCTTGGATAAGAAAGCAAAAAGGCATATTTCCCAAAGTGTTACTTAACGATTTGCGAACGGTTTGTTCCTGATATGTTGTTGCTCCTTTAATAATAGACTAATGGATAATAATGATCCCATGTTGTTTGAGAGATGATGAGATCAGGAGCTGCAATGAAGCCACTCAGCTCTGTGAAACATGGATGGATGTAGAAATAGACAGTCTGGGAGTCATCACAATCAACAATGTTCATTGTCAGTGAAAGATTAAACAGAAACAAGTTACATTAGTGAGCACAAATCCTCATCTGATAAATCTCATAGCACATAAAAGCCATGAAAGTTGAGATGAAACACACATTATGCTGATGATGTGAGACTTTACTGTCAGGGTGATGAATGAGCAGAGGCTGAGGTGATTATATCTCCCCTCTGAACACAGTGATCTGAAGGAGACGCAGAAACAGGTAGGGAGGCAGAGAGATCTCTACAGGTAGATGGCAGCTCAGTTGTTAAAGGAATAATAGAAAAGACTGATACATCTACAGTATCATTTCTGTCTGTTAAATATGAAGCTACAGCCAGGAGACGGATAGACTGGAAACAGCTGGGCTGGCTCCGTCCAAAGCTAATTCAGTTGCAAGTACAACCACTTGTTCATTTTATACTTCTTTTTTCAATGAATTACACAACTTAGATATTATGTGTTAATCAGTGAGCTGAAGAGGCAACCCGGCAAATTACGTTCCCATACAACTAAACGGCATTCTCAATAACATTTTGAGGGAAACATATTTTCTCCCGCATTACAGTCGCAGTTTTAAACATGTGGTTAACGTTGTGAATTGAAACAAAACAAAACATAAATGCAATAAAACTACTTGGTTCAGGTTAGTAAAAGATCATAATTTGGCTTAAAATAAGTACGTTTGTTACCTAATTTATATCAAAATACATACGATACGTCAAAAGCAAACGGAATCCGGGAAAAAATATGTTTCCCTCAAAACGTAATTGACAATGCAGTTTCGTTGTATGGCAAGGTAATTTATAGGAGACCAGGCTGGTAGAGGTGCTGGTAGATTGTTACCTTTGGACAGAGCCAGGCTAGCTGTTTCCAGTCTTTATGCTAAGCTATGCTAACTGGCTCCTGGCATTAGCTTCACATTTACCGTACAGACACAGGAGTGGTATCGATCTTCTCGTCTAACTCTCGGCAAGAAAGAGAACATGTTTCCTAAAATGTTGAACTACTGTTTGAACGTGTCTCCTGTCCCTTTCTGTGTGGAGTTAACATGTTCTCCCTTAATGTTACATGGATTTGAAATAGTTCTTGTCTGTTTATGTGTTTGAGTTTAGGTCCTGTTTCCTGCCTTCAACCAAATGCATGCTGGGAAAAACAGTCTTTACCTCTTCGTGATCATAAATAAGAAAAAGGTGGTGTGGAGTGAATGAAACATAGATGGCAAGTATGCATATAAAAAAATTACTATTTTGGAATTGGTATTTAATCGCTGAAATGGTAATGTATTGCATCAAAAAAGGAATCAATATTTGTATATACTTAATATTATACAATAATAGAAACAGAGCTGAAATAATGAGCTGACTAATGGTTAGATGACTGATTGAAAATTAATCAGCTATTTTTTTAATTATTTTTTTATTTATTTTATTATTATATTTTTTATTTTATAATCAATTTATCTTTTAAGTCATTTTTCAAGCAAATATTTCAAACACTCAAACTGGTTCCAGCTACTCAGTTGTGAGGATGTGCTACTTATCGTTGTCTTCTGTGATGGTAAATAAAATATCTTTAGGTTTTTGACTGGACAAAATATGACATTTGATGACAGCATCTTGGGCACCATTCACAATTTTCTGACATTTTACAGACCAAACATTTAATCAATTCAATTAGTCGCAGATTAATCATCAGTTGGAGCCTTAAAGAGGAATAAAATAAACTGTCATGCTCAAAACAAATAATGAGGCTGCAATTCAAATCGGTTTCACAACATTCAGAGAATAACAAGTGTCTCTTCACAATGCTTCACCTTTGTTATCCTCTGGAAATTCAATCCATCGCAAAACGGCTGACAAAATCAATTTAGCTCCCAGCCTCAAGTGAGCATTATATCATTTATTTTCTCTTTGCCGAGTGACACCAGAACGCTATTAGCATTTATGAAGGTGTTGATGCTCTGGTATAAATGAGGCTCGCTGTTTTTTTTTTTTTTTTTCACAAAACAAAGAAAAACACATGCTGCAGATAACTGGATGCATCTGACAGCTGTGGCATCAATTTACTTTGGATTAACTTAGAATCAGTGCATTATAATTTGGTGTAGAGAAAAAGAAATCCTTCTCTTTCTTGTCATTTTGTAGATTACTTAAAGCAGACAGTAATAGTACACTAACAAGGACATTGAGAACAAAACAGTTTAGTGGTTTAGATTCTATCAGCAAGAATGTTTTACTGCAGTATGATACATTTCTGGGAGTTACTAGTGTGACAGACTGGTCTCGTTTTCAGCACTGAACGCTGTTAGTTGGACGATGCCTTTACTGTATGCTTTCATGTCCCCCACCAGCCCAACATAATGCTAAAGAATAATTGGCAACTTGACAACCGTTTACTTGTTCTGCAGCTGTATAGTCTCTCCGTGTTTGTTTGTTTTCGCTTCAGGGTGAAGTAATTAATACATTTCCAAGCACACAGAGAGAGAGAATTATGTGATTCACTCTTTTTAAAAAATCCTTAGTAGTTTAATATCACTGTTGAGTAAGTACTGTGTGGAGGTAAATCGGCTTATAACATAAAAAGAGAGAATGAAACATCAAATAAAAATGAACAAAACATTCAGCATGAATAAAAGATCAAACAAACAGTGTGTCTGAGTATGTGGGAGTATATGTGTGTGTGTGTGTATCATCACTGCTCTCAAATGTTCATTGCTATCCAGAGAATTTTTGTTTCGTCTCCGTCTAAAAGCACTAAAAGAAAATGATCTGTCTCAGTTTAAATGACAGACAATTTCAATCTGCTGTTTAAAATGAGTAAGGACAACAACTGAGTGCAGGGTTTCACAGACGAAAACACACACACACACATACATTTATGTGTGAAATTAGAGTGATATACAGAGAGTCTTTAACTGTAGAGACATTTCTATCTAAATAAGCTTGTGAGGATTTCTGTATCACAACATGAAAGTGAACCAGCAGGCTTCTCTGTCAAACGTCTGGCAAACACAATCGTGATGTAACCTCATCTTCATTGACTCGCAGGCCACAGATCAATAAGTGTTGCATTCCAACATGTGTATCTTAGCGTGGACTCTTTCCTCTCGTTGCGAGGTAGGATTTGTGGTCAAATCGTCCACATATACAGTACAGTGGAGGCCCGTGTGCTGTGGGCCGGCAGATTATGGTTGCTAAGCAATCCTGATAGTGTCTGTAAGCTATCCAGAATTGCCCACAAACCTGCCTATGGCCGAAGTGACCAGCCAATCAAATAGCCAATTGGCTCTAGGCCAGCGTCAAGTCACTGCCTGAGCGGCGAGCACGGGCATGATATGAGTGCCGACCGCTCTGCTCTGCTATGATGAATGATGATTATGATTAAAGTTTTAGCTGCAACAGGGGTCCCTCCAAAAAAATAGCACTTGTCTACTGTGTCTGTACAAGAAACCATCACCTCTAATCACCTCTAACAAAATATGTCCGCTGCTGGAATAAACACGACATTCAGCATAATTCCTGATTCAGATCAGGACTAACTCAGCACTCTAACTTCCATAACTTAGCATATCTGTTGGCATTCAAATGATCAGAGATGAGGATAGTGGCTGAATGCAAAATACATCAAAAACACATCCCCCCCTTCTTGTTTTAGCCAGGTGTTTACCTCTGTGCCATCAGCACTCAGTCCTTATCTGCCTTTGATTTCTGCAGCTCACCACTGGCCAGCATCACTCAGCCATACACACACACACACACACACACACACACACACACACACACACACACACACGCACACGCACACGCACACGCACACGCACACACACACACACACGCACACACACACGCACACACAAAGGTTCTGACACATCCTGATTCACACGGATGTTCATGTGCAGACAATACAGGCACAGTGTACAGTAACAGTCATAGTTTATCATGACTCACTTAGTTGAGACGCAGAGAAGGTCCTCTAAGATAGCCATCTTCTACTGGTTTTGACTGTATTCACGTCACATAGCTGCACCCTAATTTAAAAAAGATCTCCAAAAGAAAACTCACCAGTCGGATGTGGTGTTCCCCCTCGTGATGTGGCCCATCCAATATCAATAACTACAGCTAGCTACGGCCCCTCAGTAATGTGGTAACATAGTCTGATCTCTCCCATAAGCAGAGACTGCAGTCTCCTCTCACTTCTCTCCACTGCAGCACTACACCCCTCCTCCTCCTCCTCCTCTTCCTCCTCCTCCTCTTCCAATGCACACCATCTCCCCCATTTTCCACCCTCCCATCACACTCCTCCCTACTCCCTCTCTGTCTCTCTCCCTCAATGTACTCATGCACACAGCCTCTTTACCTCCTTCTCCCCATCTCTCTTTCTCTCTCTCTCTCTCTCTCTCTCTCTCTCTCGCTCGCTCTCCCCAACCTCATTTGTGATGCTGCTCACACAGCTGATTGCAGCATGCCACTCTTTGGTCTAGCATCAGAGGGCAGTTGTAAAAGATCAATATGCACAAGCTTTGGGGTGCGTGTGTGTGTATGTGTGGGGGTTTGTATAAAGCCACAGTTTGCACAGATCAGAGATGGACAACGAGCAAGGTGGGTATCAGGACGGCTGACGAACTATTAAGGGCGGGCTGACTTTATACCACATCAGCTCCAAATAGTATCACACTGAGCTCGTACAATTAATTGGATCCCTACAATTGATCTCAGAAGTGCGATGTAACCCCCTGGAGAGACCCTTCCTCGTTAAACCCATTCAGGGCGAACAACTGAAACCAGGAATGATTAGGTCAACTTGTCTGCCTTTCACTGATCCCTCCGGAGACTCGTCAGTGGTGATTGGAAGCGAGCAGATTGCAGAGCAGACTCTCCAGTTACAATACAAACAAAGAATGCAGCAGCCCACAGCGTCGATTTAAAACCATTACATCATAAAACAACAGATGTGTGACCAAGAAATCTAGGCACGCACAGAAAGAGATAAAAGTCTTGAATATGAAAAGCTGGGTAAGTCCTCACAGCCTGGCGTTACATTCTGCATGATAAACTGGTTTCAAATCAACAAATGCATACAAACGTCCCACATGCATACTTCTGTACATATATGAGCCCTTTTCAATTCCAGTATTAATCTTTTCCCCCGGCTTTCTCCTCAAACACTCTCTCCCTCCTCACTCTCCTTGGGGAAATACCTCTCTGCCTGCTCATGTTCAGCCAGCAGCTGTCAGGAGCCTCCTGTCTCCACTTCAGGTTACACTGCAATGAGCTCCTCCTGCCAGACGGGGGCAGGGATCTCACACAAAAGTGCTGCATCACATCACAGAGCATCCTTTTTTTTCCTACACCAATGTACTGCAAAGTTATGCCCTGTGATATTTGTCTTCCATGTTTTTCCCTAAATCAGTTTTCATCTCCTGGCAAAAGTAAAAGTGACTCAGACGACTCTTTTTCAAATAAATTAAACGTTTAGCTGCGACTTTGTACAAAACTGTTCAAGATTGGCCGTACAGGTAAATTTTATAAGACATTGCAGCCATTTCTGACATATATGAAAACCTTAAAACTGTACCGTAACTGATTCTCATTCTAACCAAATAAAAATGGACGACATGCACACTACTGTATTTGGTATTTCACACTGAATGGATTGCAAAGTTATGTTGTTGAGGTAAAAGGAAAATAAAAAAACCTGTTCAAGATGGCCAAGGTCTTTTGCTTTATTACGGCTAGAATAGATGTCTCACTTGCTTTTAAGTACAAATTAATTTCCTGCAACTGTCATCATTTCATCATTTTCTAAACCTTTTCATTCTAGGATTGAGTTGTGTGACCTTGCCATCAACTTGCGAGCTACATAACTCAAATAAGAAATTAGTGAATTTGGTAGATTGATGTGTGTATGAGGGAACGTCATGGGAGTGAAAAGGATGTGGCATATAGGTGAAGTTAAGAGGGTGGTATTGTTGGTTTGTGGTTTCAGGACTGAGACACTTCAAGGTTAAAAAAGGCTTGAGAGATGGAGTAATTGTCACAGTCACATCTGTAAAAGCAAATGTGTATAAACTACACATGAAACCTCGGGGTGCTTTAATAAAGGAATAGACTTACATTTACTCGCGTGATGTGGCGAAAAGCAGGCAGGAAAGGAAATAGCTGTGGAGCTAGCATGGCTAACAGACTAACAAGAGTGGTCCACAATGCGGCCTACATTATACAGCTGCTTGTCATATTATTACGCTGCAGTTAAATGAACAAGAATACAAACAACAACAATGGTCACGACTGCAAGCAAATATTTAATGAAGAGCAAAATCTGGTCTGACTGCATATTAAAGGATAACTTTGGTATTTTTCAACCTGGACACTATTTTTCCATGTTTTTGTGTCTAACTGACTAATGGGGACAACTCTTTTTGAAATTGGTCTAGTAATGAGGGATAAGACTGTAACCGGCAGCTGCAAAACGAGCTGTGAGGGCAAGTGAGCAGCGTCAATGTAACATTCACTAAAAGTGCTTGTTTTTGCCACTGACAGGCTCAGATTGTTCTTATAAGCGTCTGACAATATTATGCAAATGAAGAAATAACACGTTTTTTTCTTTATTTCGCTTGATCAGATCTGTTTTTTTATTTGTTTTTATGACCAACTGTTTATCTTCAATTTCAATACAAGTGGTACAATACGAATAGAAACAATACAAGACGTAAACAAGAAATGAGAATGTCATTAATTATAAAATGACAACTTTAAATGAAAAAAGATAAAAAGAAGAAGAAAAAAATAAAAATAAAAATAATAATAATAATAGATCCTAATCAACAACAAAATAAAAGGAAACATACTTAAGGTCACACTGGCCGATGTCATACATCCTAATACATCAAACAATAATGGTCCAACATCTGAGAGGGGTTAAGCTTATGGCTCTTATTGCTGACCATTCACAAAGTCCAGGTGTTTTCCCCACTTCTGAGCATACTACTCCACCTGGTTAATGAGACCTAGAGACAACTTCCTCATATGCTGCTACAGTCCCCAGCTGACTGAACCACTTCCACTCACGAACTAGGATTTTCCTATCCAGCCTGTATGAAGAGCTGTATGAATCCAATTCGCATCTGACGTGGGGTGATCTGAGGCCTGTACTACGAAGCGAGTTCAACCTACCCAGGGTATCTTCTCGTTATCTTGCTGAACTAACCCTAACAAACGAGATCCCGCTAAGCAGTCCTATGACGGTGGTTATCAACTCGGTAAATCAACTCAGGGTTTCTCAATCTGCCTGTGAGCGCGTTCACATGAACGGGGTGGTGTTTGCAGCATCTGACCAATCACAGACATGGACAAGTCCACAGACTTGCAGACAGACAGGGAGAGCGGCACATTTTACAAAGGAAGAGCAAACTATATTAGACAAATATGAAGGAGTTAAACACATAATCCAGATTAAAATTAACACAGTTGAAGCTGCCAAATGCAGGAAGGACAGCTGGCAAAAGAAAAAACTCCCGATTTGTGAATGCGTAAATTAACAGACTTATTAATTTAATGGAACATTCAAAAGTCAGTTATAGTCTTCTACATACAAATAGCTTTTAGAAGTGTAATGGATGAATGGAGTACACTTCTTTATGCTCTTTAACAAAGATGTGGCATGTGTGACTATTTCGGCCTTCTTTCAGCTGCGTCCTCGTCTCCGGCGGTGTGAAACGGCCTCAAGAGCAAGTAAAAAAATAAATATAAAAACATAATTCAAAGCGGTAAACACCCACAGCATGAATCCAGCTGTCCTTCTTGCATTTGTCAGTTTAAACTGTGTTGCTTTTAGCCTGGATTATGACTTAAATTTCTTATGTGTGTAATATTACCATACGATCCAAGCACTGAGCTCTGATTGGTCAGTAGGAGGTGCTTTTATACAGGTTGATCTCTTATCTGGAACATAACCTGCTCTGGAGCAGGTTAGCTGTTCAGCATAAGTTACCATGGCGATCTACCCCGGTAAGAAGTTATCCACCTTCGTAGGACGAAAAACCCAGGGTTAACCCTGAAGTTACCTCGCTAACCGTAAATCCTGCTTCGTAGTACAGGCCTCAGGTCTGTTTGTTATTGTGTTCAAGTCCCGCTCAAGGAGGAGTCTCATTGTGAAATCTGAATATCCGTATACTCCGGCTCAAATAGATACGGGCATTCATCAAATTCAGACACCTAATCCACATTGTCGAAATCATCTAAATATTCAGCCATGACATTGAAAACTTTTCTAAATTTTTTTAATTTTTTACTTTTTTTTTAGATAACACTAAGCTACACTTTCTGTACTCCACCATAACAAACTCTGCCCGGCTGGCACTCGCATTTCCACCATGGCTGTATTCCACTATTCCACCGTTGTCTTCACGAGATTTCAGAATGAGACAGAATGAGCGAGGTGTCGTGGCAAAAACAAGCACTTTTAGTGGACGTAAATGACGGTGTCAGCTTTCCCCAATAGAACCATATTGCAGCTCGTGAGCAGCTGCCATCTGCAGCGTTCTCCCTCACTACTGGACCAATGTCAGAAATTGTTGTCCCCATTAGTCAGTTAGACACAAAAACATGAAAAATAGGGTCCAGGTTGAAAAATACCAAAGTTACCCTTTAAGATGAGACGATCAATACTATTCTCATGTTCATATAGAATGGACCGATATGACTGGAGCCTGGAGGTTAGCTTAGTTTAGCTTAGCTTAGCATAAAGACTGGAAAACAGGGCGTAACAACTGTCTGAACTAACTGAAGAGTAAAAACGAAACATTATGGTTTTTGCTACGGGTTATGTGTGACTGTTTTGTAGCTGCAGTGTCAAGGTCACAGTGATTTTCTGGAGCTAATTATTATTATTACCTTTAGACACAGCCAGAAGTTTTCTCAGATTCTCTTTCTTACAGTTTTTTTTATATTGTTGGCAGCGAGTGACAGCAGACTAGGAAACAAAATAAGGATCCACATGTGGCGGGACAGATTCAAACTCCAACCATTACACACAGCTTTAGTGCCCCCCTTTAAAGGTCAGGGTGGGCTACAGAACAGCAGAATGTGCGACTGCTGTTTGAAACTGTGCCTGCGAGTTAAAGGACTCACTCACAGCTCACTGATCCATTGTGCTGTCTCAATGGAAAGTTCCTAGAGTCAGTAATTATACATTGGCATTTAATGCTAAGTGTGGCAGCACTCATTGTAAATCTTCATTGGCAGAGGAGGAAACTTGGCAACAACAATAGCGTAATTCACTCAAAAGCAGATTTAGGACACAGTAAACCCAGGCTGCATTGTGAAATAAATTGCAAACAGTAAAAATGGAGAAAATGTTGATGGCAGAGAGCCAAACCAAGCAGCACTTTTCTACAGAGAGAGAGAGAGTCAATAGATAATCTGATACAAGACTATTAGCCACATTATTATATAAGTGAAATCAAATTTGACTTTGCTTTGTAGAAAATCATGTAAGGCTGCATTATGAGTGATTCACAAAAACGTCTGAATGACATTTTACCAAAGTAGATACAGAGATTTCAGTCCATTTATCTTCAGTATTTTAAAGCATTTAGATAGATGGAAAGCAGAAATGATGGCAGATTAAAACATCTTGTAAGTCTCAGCACTGGGTCTTTGAACTAAAAACATAGAATATATCACTTAATAAAAAGTAAAAACATTTAATCAGGAGTAAGAGTTTTGCCATCAGCTAATGTGAAAATTCTCTGCAACTCCTGCAATACTGAAGTGTTTATCAGATTTAAACTGTTCTAATGAATTAATTGTCAGTTGATTTTCTTCATATAACCCCTCTGATTTTAATTATTACATTTTAAAAGGTACAGCGTGTAGGATTTGGCGGCATCTATTGGTGTGGTACACAAAACACAGGGCTTTCGCCCATGAGGCAGGGGGTTGCATCCAATGTGAAACCAATAACGTTTATTTGTCTTTGTGTTCACAGGTGTTGAATTTCACTTTCTCTCTTCAAATCTCTCTTTTGAAACGTAGTTATTTGAAGCCATAACTTGATGTTTTTCGCTAAACCTAAATAAGTGTTTTGTTGCCTAAACCTAAAAAGTATTTTTGTTTGTGTAAAACGCAACATTTCATTCAGTTTTACAACTTGTTAGAACGTGTTGCTCTAAGTTTCACTTTCACAACGTAGTAGGTGTAGCAGGTCCCTATTGACCCACATCTATGGTGCTTATAGCAACCGATAATGCCTAGTTAACACCCTGTTGAATCAGGTAACTTTAGGAGCAACGACAGTCAGACAGCGGCTGGCGGTGCCACGGTTCTGCATTCTGCGGCTCACGTTACCAGTTTCACAAGTGCGTCGGAGAACTACGGTGGCCTTCAGGTAACGTAAAAACGTGAAAGGCTCTCTCTAGAACCAATGTTTGGTTTGTCCCTTCTGGGCTACTGTAGAAACATGGCGGAGCAACATTGAGGACTCTGTGAAGGGTCCGCTCCCTATGTAGATATGAAGGGCTCATTCTAAGCTAACAAAAACACATTTCAAATGATTTTCACGAGTTTCAAGTGATTATACACTAATGAAAACATAGTTATGAATATTATATTCCATTTCTGCTAATAGATCCCCCAAAATGTTACACACTGTTCCTTTAATGTTAGCAGCCCCGAACTTCCATAGACATGAACAAGAAGATCATAAAAGAATAATAAATAGAAGCCAGATTTTTAATGATAATAAAGTAATGTTAGAGATTTTTTATTCTCGGATGTGGTCATCAGATGTAATCAGCTAATGTTCTTGACCAGATTTTACAAATCACTTCTGCTTCTTGACTCAGCAGCTCTGTTGCCTGGCAGAGATTTGTGCAAGGTCACAATGCAGCTGCATTATCAACCGAAGCAGTGATAGTACAGTAGGAGGATTGGTTCACTCGGCCTCCCAGTGCATTGTGGGATACTCCAGCTCTTCCCTGACTCTCTCATCTCCCTCAGAGCATCTGTGAATGAGTAAAACTCTTTCGCTCTACTAGTCGTCCTCTCCACAAAGGATGAGTCACGCCTGAGGACTGTGCTGCGCTGGGACGTCGATAAGAGCAACACTATCAAAGCCCCAGATAGCGAACATATGCAGAGGGCAGCTGCTGCTAACGCGTGCCGGCGCCGGGACGTTTTGGTCGAGATGATTCATCTCCTGTGAGGCAGCAGGGAGGATGTAGAAAAGACTGCACCCTCTCAGCTCCTGCAGGGAGTGCTGCAATGCAGGGGTGTAAGAGAGAAACACGAAGCTAGAAGTCAGTTTGTCCAACAGTCGGCTGCTCACTCTCTTCCTTCATTTCCTGCCATGCCTCACTTCTTCCTCTCCTCATTGCTTTCATCTTTTACCTCTATCATTACAGCCCTCTCTGCCTCCCTACAGTCTCTCTCTCTGTATCTCTCTCTCACACACTGGTCGTACTCCGGCCCATCATTACTGCAGCACAGACAACAGTAAACAGAGAGCACCATATGGTCGCAGTTGGCTCTGTACATCAGTTGCAGTGTTTGGGTGTCTTGGAAGTAGCAGTTGGTCAACAAGGTGACAGTGTGTCTGTGTTCGCCTCTACTGTGTGTGTGTGTGTGTGTGAGTGTGTGTGTGTGTGTGTGTGTGTGTGTGTGTGTGTGTGTGTGTGTGTGTGTGTGTGTGTGTGTGTGTGTGTATGTATGTATGTGTGTCTGCAAACACCGGGGGGATTTTTTATGGAGTGTGTCGAGTGGGTGGACACGGCTGTCGAAGAAGAACTCTTGTGCTCTGACAGCAGCTTTTCACTCTAACTGAGTTACTGCCATGATGATACGATACAGTGTCAGTGAAGGATAGGAGGAGAGCTGTGGTCGGTCAGTGTCAGCATGATCAAGTGAGTAAAGCCATAACTGATAAAAATGGATCTAAATTAAAAGATTTGCCCTGAAAAATTGTTTATTAACAAAGCAAACAAAGACAATTATTAGGGCCAGGGTCTGAAATTAACTTTTTTCACTGCCTGCCACTGTGGCAGACAAGTATTTTTTTTTTGTCTGCACTAAATGAAGGAATAACATTTTAGATCTGATGTCATTCAATGTTTGATATATTTTACACAGAAAACATGATATGCATGGTAAATTCCAGTGTGAATTACACCGTAGCTTCCAGGGGAGTCCTGTTTCTCGAGGGAGGAGGGAGGTTACTGTACACAGTACTGTACTGTACTTTGTTATTGTCATCTATAGTGGTTATTTGCATAGAAACAAACAATTCAAATGATTAGGAAATAAATGATTGTATTTTTATTTAAATATTTGCTTTGATTAAAAAAAATCTTGCTATCAGTCATTTTAATTATGTATTATCAGCTGCTCAGAGCTATTGTTAGGAAGTTAAACAGTTCATAATTATCTCTCTAATTTCTATCTTATATCGCTGTGAAAACATCTCCTTCAAACAACTGTAGTTATTCAAGTTTTTCGCCAAAAACGTAATTTTACGAGACTACATTTGAACACATCATGATAAAGCACAATAATGTAACTCAATGGAAACTCTGTTAACGTTACTTAGCCAAGCAGAACTGTGCCGCCCACCGATTTCTAACAGGTAACGTTATTAACTCTCCTCCTGCCGATTTCAACACAGATTTGTTGCTCACAGTTTAGCGTTATCTGGAAAAAAATAGGGTGCGCCCCCTCAGGTTTAGTAGTAGTAGTAGCGCCATGCTTTTGTGCACTTTTTTCCTCTTCGCCATGGCTCCGGTCCCAAACAAACTGAAACATAATACAGTATGCGTATGCCGTTGCGTCATTGTGCATTTGTAACTGTCGGAAAGCACCAATACAGAGGAATCGCTAGTCACGGAGGAATGAGATGCTAAGGAATCGAACAACTAGGAACCGGTTCTCAACGGGAACCGATTTTTGTCTATTCCCATCCCTAGCGTTTTCCCTGCCGCAGGTGCTAATTTCAGACCCTGCTGAGGGCTGCTGGGCCAACAAAAGCCCAAACATCTTGAAGGTGTATAGAGAGATGATTTGGGAGGATGTGAGTAGGATACTTTTGACTAAAAACTAAACAATTAGCCATACTGTGAACAATTACGTTCAAAGCTGTATATTTTGGGCGTCCTATGCCTCCATTGAGACTTGACGGTGAAGACATGACAGGAAATGAGAGGACAGAGTTGGACTCGAACTGGGAATGTTGCTGTTCTTGGTAAGCTTGGGGAATCACTTCACTTCCACCAACACAGAACAGACTACAGATACAAAGCAACAAAGTTAGCTGCCAAAATCCACCACAAAATGGAACCATTTAAGGTGAACTTCTATGGAGGAGTGGACTGAGCAGTGTCCATCTCCACAAAAAAAAAACACCTGCTAAACGACATGCAGCGCTACGTAAAGAGGAGGTTCCACAATGTTGCCCAGAATATGCAAGCAAGCAAGAACACAGCAGAAATACACAAACCACTGCCTCCGCAGCACCACTATTCAGAAACTATCTGATGCAGGTCTTCACAAGAGAATTATGGCTATAAGTGGATTGTCAACCGAAACTCAGGGACCGGAGGAAGTGAAGCAACATCTTCGCCACGCCAAGCAACACACCTCCATCTGACAAAAAAGGCAACCCTAGTACAAACAGTTATCAAAGTCATCCTACTGACGCTGGACAGTTTCTCAG
Source organism: Sebastolobus alascanus (assembly GCA_916701645.2). Lineage (NCBI taxonomy): Eukaryota > Metazoa > Chordata > Actinopteri > Perciformes > Sebastidae > Sebastolobus > Sebastolobus alascanus. The sequence goes on from CAKAOJ020000326.1 coordinate 212,360, forward strand.
TGGTTGTACAATAAATGACAACATACAATAATGTAAATAAAGAGACAAATAATTACATAAATATAACGTTAGACTTTGATGAAAAAAGAAATATGCAAGCTGCTAGTGTACGTTCCATAGCAACCACTGTTATAGCAACTACCTCAGTATGTGCAGGCAGAAGGGCCTAATTTATTGTAAACATTATTATTTATTAATAAAAAAACTATTTAAATTGGACTGTGTCTATAACTTTATTATTGCCATACTTGATGACTGTTTTATAAAAGCAATAGCTTAATTATAGTCCTGTATACAGGGCTTCCCTGAAACTGGAATAAATCTCTTTCATAAAAAACCTTTTGACCTGTCATAAGAGGAAAAGCACAGGTGTAACTAATAACAATAGCTCTGTTCTATTTTAAGGCCCTATACACTCATACAGGTGTTGTTTATTACTTATTCTGACGGATTAGGCCGCTGCTCAGGTTGTAGTTGGGTTATGTGAGTGGGTCAACAAACTCCATGTTCTCAAAAGAACGATGAAGGTTTCATTTGTCCTGCAACAGGTGCAACAAAACAGACAATAAAATATTTCAAATATTTAAAACAAGCCCTGTTTGTACACGCCAGCACAATCCAGAGAAGACGTCTAATCAGGCAACATAAGTGACAGCTCCTGTGTGGGTGGACTATGGCTCTTTAAGTGTTTCAGGAGGCCATGCCAGTGAGCCATCATGCACTCATACAGTACAGGGCCCTGGAGTTGGCTAAATTAAATGGGATGCTGTCATCATTAATGTTTCCTGCCGTGATGTGTCGAAATGTCAAAAGGTCTATTAAAGCCAGTGTGTGTAGGATTTGAACATTTCTGAGTTTGTCGCCCCTCACTGGTAGTATAAATGTGGCAGAAAGAAATGCTCCCCGCTAAGTTCCTCATGTACTCAGGGGCACTAACAATGAACTGCTGAAAACATATAGACTGCTACAGTATTAACATCTGTGCTTTTCCTACTGTGGCCTTTAAAAAATCACTCATTACGAATGTTATCAGCTAATCGATTGGGTGTTATCAGTGGTTATCACGAATGCTTCAGACAGGCAAAATTTGACCTCCCATTGTGAAAGTGAAACTTAACATTGTGGATTGAAATAAAACAACTTAAGGTTTAGGAAAAGATGGTGGTTTGGGCTAAAATAAGTATATTTGTTAGTGAAGTACGCAAGTTACAGAACAAAAGTATGGTAAAATAAGTCAACGTCGACTTGTGGTGAGTGAAGCAAATCTAGCAGCCACTTGCATATTTTACCAGCATTTGGATGGTAAAATATGCAAGTGGCTGCTAGATTTGCTGGTGGCTGGTGCTAATTTCCAACCCTGGGTGTAATGTATTAAAAAAAGGACTATGTACATATATATAAGGAATAAATGAGATAAAAGACTGGTAATAAATATTACCATCCATCGACCCCGACCACCAACACAACCTCAAGCGGACTTTTACACTCTTTATACTGCGTCATCTGACTACCTGCTTTGCTCCCATAATAATTACTACGGCCTTTAGAGGTCGGCGTCCTCTTCTTGTATTCGTATCGGCGATAAACCATGTGAATAGATGATAGCGGCCTTCCCAACCTACTAGTAGGTGTAGCAGGCCCCTTTTAACCCATATCTATGAGGCTGATAAACTGATAACACCCATTCAATCGGCTGACAACATTCAAAGCGGGTTCAGTCACTACAAGGCAGAAAATCAATCCTACTTTTCTATTTGCTTAAAAGAAAAGCAACTTGCTTAAACTAAACCCATAGCGATGGGGTGTGGGAATTATCAGTGTCAGCAATTAAAGCAATGCATTGATGTGTGAAATATATGAGGTGTGGAGGTGCTGAAGTGTCAAAATGAGAAGAGAAGATGCAGAGTGAGCTAATAGTCCAGATTGTTAATGGTCCGTTTATAGAAATAAGGCTGACCAGGTGAGATACAACAGCTGACGACCCTCCCAGGTCACACATTTGCCTTCTGAACTCAACCAGGACCGTCCACTATAAGAGGGAAGTCACTCTAAAATGATTTTTATGAAAATATGAATGAAACGAAATGTAGCTCTTGAAGATACACATTTAGAAAATGCAAATCTCTTTCAAACAATCAAACCGTCACCCAAACCAAATGCCTGCCAGCTTGTCCATTGGGAATTAGTCGTAAACACTTTTCTGCTACGGTATATTACTATCTACTTACATCATGAAACGAGCGGAAAATAATTCTAATCACAAGGGCAAAACTAACAAAAGTAATTAACTGCATAATGACTTTCTACTAAATTTCCCCCGTGAGTTCGTTCACATACGTTAGCTCAAAGGCAAACTATAACGCCCACAAACATTTCCCTGTGGTAATAAAATATGTAGACAGGAAAATCATCAAAAAGTAGATTTGAAAGCTTGACATGTAAAAGAAAAGTTAATTTCCTTGTAGCTTAGCTAATATGTTGCACTGCATGTAAATTATATGAATGATTGTAACCCATTACAGTCATTCAGAGCACAAATATGATAACTTTGGCTCTCTGGAGATGATGGAAACTCTTTACTTTCTGACTTGTCCCTTTCCTCCTATCCTATTTCCACACCATAAACACAAATAAGCCAAATATAGATTAATTGCACACATCATCAGGATTGAAACCAGCAAACAACCATACAGATATGTTCATGTACACTTTTTTTTCTTCCTCCTGGTGGTGAAAATAGTCTGACCGACTACCACTGGATGTTGGTGCATTTAGGGAGCAGAAGGTAGGGAGAGAGCGACATTTAGAAACAGAGAGGGAGGAAAAAGAGAGGCAGGGAATACATCTTCCCACCAGTGAAGGATGTGTTGCCCAACTGCACAGATCTGGGGCAACATGGCGGAGTAGTACTGAGGAAATAGAAGCCAGAAGGGACACGAGTACAGTGAGTAATTATCTGATCCCTCTGCACCGACTTCCTACATTCCCTCTTCTTTTCCTCTGGCCTCGAAACCATCTCACATCAGATTTTATTCGAGACGCTCGCTAATTAAACAGTGAGCAGTCATTTTCATACCACCTTCTGTGCCTTATTAAAACACGCATACAGTGATGTGGATGCATTTGGAAGCAAACACTTTTAAGGCTATAAGTCTCTACTAGGCCAAAGGCAAGGTAATAAATACAAGAACCAGATGTGTCAATCGTGGCATCTTCCATTTTCTGCTCCAGCAGATTTCCAAATCTGTCAGGGGTTTCGTGCCAGGAGAGGGAAAGACAAATTGGTATCATTAAGAAATCCCTTCATCAGCAAATCCTCAAAAACATGTCTGTTTTCTGCATCAACCCAGAAAAGGGTTGAAAGATTCTTTTTTTCTATTATAAGCAATAAATCAGTTCATTTAATGTGATTTAAAATATTCAGTTCATAAACAGAAATACTATTTCTTTAATGTTGTTTTTATTCCTGCATCATGAGTGTAGGACTCAGAGTGACCAGTTGAGGGTGCTATATATACAGTCTTTATCTTACAGAGATTCATTATCAGTAAAATGGTTCTGCATACTTGAAGGAGACCTCCTGCACACTTCAGCATGTATGACAGAAAGTCGTCATCCCTACAGTATACAGTACTCTTCAGGCTTCACAGTGGGAATCAAAACTGCACACTTACTGTATCACTGTTAACACCATGCTTTTAGAGTGCAATTCAGTGGTAGAGAGTAACTGAGTTAAAAAAATACTCTTTACTTCTTTACCACTATATTTCAGACGGAAATATTATACTTTTTACTCCAATATATTTATCTGCTATATCTGCTATACTATAATTACTCATGACACCCTTACAAAAAACAGTATTTAGTTGGGACCCCTTGTTTCGTTTCAGATGAATTGTTGAAAATGTTTCCCTCTAAACTTCGAGGCCCAAAGAGATAAAAGTATCCATTATTTCACAATAAAGCAAAGATTAGAGCAGTGATTCTCAAAGTGGGGTCCGTGGCACTCTGCCAGGGGGTCCGTGAAAAGTTTTCAGATTCATCATTTAAATCATTTATCATTTTTTTACAAAAGGCTTCAAAGTTCAACAAATAATATTTACATTTTTAAATCTACAGTTTAGTTCATAAATTACGTTATAATCTGACAAATCTATAACTCTATAAATCCGAAAATATGTTTAATACATTTCTCATGTCTTTATGTGTTGTTCTTTCACATAACGAAGACTACAGAAGTGTAAAAAATAGGCTATATGTCAAATTATTCTTTGATAGCTGAAAAGAGATTGAGAACCTCTGGATTAGAGAAAAAGTCAACCCCTTGGCTGGGAACCACTGAACATAAAGTAGTCACCTCAACCAGCTACAACAGAATTGACATCACTATTAACAATCTAATAATGTCATATATAATAATATATCACTCACTCACGAGTACTTTTACTTTTGGGATTTTCAATTTACTTTCCCATGTTAAATTAGTACTTTATCTTAAAGCTGCAATAATAACAGATTTTTGGCCACTTGGGAGGCAGCAGAAACAAGTTTTGTTGCTTATTTAAACATCCAGCAGTTGTGGAGCAACATTATCATTCATTGGGAGTTGTGTTTCTGGCGACCTGATGAATATAAGTCAAATATTCACTCTCGTTTTAGCTCTGGTTTTGGTCTCTACCAACTCATGAGGGAAATATCTGGCTCTTCAGCCGCTGAAGGCTCCCCTATGTTCACCAGCTGGTCGCTAACTGTGTCTGTCTGCTGTTTGGTGCTGAGCAGGTAGTGCACAGTGGCTTTTTACAGTTTTTTTCACTGAAACAAATGACAGCGGTGGGAGTGAAATAAAACAGTAAAGTTGTGGGCCGGACAACTAAACAATAAGCTGAAACTCACAATAAAGCTCTGTAAAGTCAAGAGGAGCTGCAGATTTAGGTGCATTGATACAATGTTATTATAAAAAGAAATACTGATAATAGCCACTTTAAGTAAAGGATCTTAATACTTCTTCCACCACTGGTACCAATTACTCAAAAGCTGAGACAGCTGCTGTCTATTTTGTATGTCCTTCACTTGAAATGTGAAAATGTTCAGCTTTTAGCTTTACATTATTACAGCATATAGACTGTCAGTCTCTAACAGGAGTGGTACACAGACACTCACATACAGTACACAAACTACCTACTGATTGTTGCCGCTTCAATCTGGTACTTAAATATATTAATTCACCCATGAAGCACTCAAAATTGATCTGCTGAAAGGTATTGATCCTCCTCTGCACGAGGCTGCAGAGGTTGGGCTGAAACTGACAGTCAGACCGTATAGTATTGAGGCAAGTAAATAAAGCAAATGGCAGACCAGTCATGCACTACGGTAATATATCATATAATGTTGAATTTTTTTTTATCAGTGTGGAAATACATTTTTATCTGTCTGCCATGTGGTGATGAGCAGGTAGTGTACAGTCGGAGCTTTTTGCTGCCTTGAAACGAAGCTGATTCACGAAGCGTGAATCAAAAGAGTAAAGTTGCAGAATATAAAACCAACACATTGAGCTGATACTGTAGATGCTGACATGCTCTTTAGAGTCAAGAGAGTGATAATTATCTGTGGGTTTGTCACCACAAGCGACACCTCAGACATTACACGTAGTCATGTGATCCATTGTTTATGGAAAATCATTGATTAGTGCAGCTTTAATTCAGAAATACTTCTTTAACCTGCCCTCATACTGATGTCTCCCGTTTCTGTCGTTGCTCTTTCATCCTGCATTCCTCTTCAGTAGCGACCTCTGATGTTACTCCAATCTGTATCATGGATTTGACCTGCTGCATCTTTTGGGTATAGGCCTGAAGGTTTAGCATCGAAAGACGTTTCTTTTTCATCTTTCTCGATACACTAACTGACAACAAAAAGCTAAATCATGGCCAGCATTTGATTGCTTGTTAATTGTGTTGCTTACAGTAACAGTTTGAATGCAGTTAGGCAAAAAAAAATGCCATACCTGAGCTACAGTATATAATGATCCACAAGATTAAAACAAATCCAGTCTACTGTATCCTCGGCAGCTGAACTGAAGACATCAGTTCAACAACTTTCACAGGGAAGCTCTCAAAACCTATAAACATCTCCCCTGACATCACTGTCTGCCATACTGTAGCTATCAAAAATGTCTTTCATCACAAAAATAAATGCCATTTTGCAAACTGGTATCACTGTGTATACCTACTGTAGTATTAGTGATGACCCAGGCATACTCTACACATACACAGCACTGTGTGTAGAGTATAAATGCAAAACATCACAGTGTGCTTCATGTACATTGATGCACCTGACGGCCTGTGAAAGAGGATCTCAGTTTAGAGAGGACAGGATTAAATGCTGCAGTACAAAATCCCATTTCATGAACCATCAAGCAGCAGAAGTCCTCGGGGCATGAACACCTCTCCTCAGGAGGAGCAGAAATGTGGAAACTTAAAGGAGCTCAGATGAGGCCTCCTGACTAACCGCAAGAACCATCCACAACCTGGAATAAAACATCACTGATATTCACATTTCAAACACTCGTCGATCTGTCAACTGATAACACTGTTACCAAACCACACACAGTCAAATATGGACCGGTAGGGGCCTACTAAATCTGCTGGTATGTTTAGCAGGCTGATATCAACCATTAATATAATTAATCCAATGTGAGAGGAGACCTCAGACGTTATTGTGGCAACAACAAGACAACTAAAGAAGAAGATGCAAACACAGTAAAATAACAAGACTGAGAGTATGCTTGCAGCTCTGTGAGACTGTACCAAACCCCCAGGAAGAGCGTCGGGTTTTGAAGGAAATTTTCGTAGTCGCTAAAACATGGAATTACAACTTCTGTGTCAGTCACGTGTTGCCATTGGGTCCCAAAAAAGACTTTTTCCCATAAATTTGCATTGGGAAAGAGACATCTTTAATTCATATTAATTTTTTTTCAACTTCCCAGTGTGAACACTTAAATAGTCGTTATTTAAATCATTAGGTCCTAACACCTCTACCTAACCAGACGCGATGCAAGCAAAAGAGCGAGCGAACATCAGATTGTTTCAGTTTTTCCCAATGAAGATGTCCTAACCTGCTCCGTGCGTGAGCGGACAGTTTGAAAAATCGCTCGCCCTGGCTCTATTTATGCGATGTTTCGTGCACCTCCAATCTATTTTCATTGGTCAAAATCGATGCTGACAGTAACTGACAGTTAATCAATATCACTCTCTCTATGTAACAGAGACTAAAAGTGACATCACTCTCAGTATATCTGGACAATTTTTCGCGCTCCATTCATCAGAGTTAGCCGGACGCTGCATGTTTGGAAGAGGTGTAAAAGTTGTAAAATCCACTAATAGATATATTTCCCTTGTCACAATAAACTGACGTTAATGTGAGCAAGCCGAGAATGAGGAGGGGTGAAACGCTAGTGCACTTGCTCGATGACCCCAATGGATGCGGAAGATCGCCGGAAGATCCGAGTAATTTTAAACTTGGCAGTCGAGCAAATTTGGCTTCATGCTCCCCTGAGTAACTTCCAACGCTGTATCCAGTTCTCTTTACACATCCATGGGCTGTACTTAGGCAGAGCGGTAGTTTGAGCTAAATGCTAATATCAACATGCTAACATGCTCACAATGACGACGCTAACATGCTGATGTTTAGCAGGTATAATGTCGCAACACATTCTCACTCCCAACTCGTCAAATATCGCCGCTTGTTCAGTGCCCCTCGGCATTGGAGACCGAGGCACGGGGTACCTCTTATGCGTTACTTTTGGACGGACCAGGGACAGCGTGTCAAAATACGCTCGTTACATGCATAGTGTCCTTTCAAAATAATCTTCCGTTTTCACAGAAAATTAGGCTTAAGCAACACAACCACTTAGTTAGGGTTAGGAAACGGTCGGGGTTGACGTTAACTTCACTGACTATAGCAACTCACGTGACTGACGTGACGAAATAAGTCAACGTTACTTTTAGTTTCACACGTGACACAAACACCTGTCTCCTGGTTGAAAGTCTTGTGTTTGTTTGACCCATCCACCACCCCGCCCGCCCGCCTGCCCGTCGTGGGTGGGTTTACATTGGAGTTAGTTTAAAGCCCGGTTCATCACATAGTGTTGCTAAAGGGTGCCTCTGTGCGTCGGTTTGCGATGCTGAGGGGCACTGAAACAAACGGCGGTATTTGACGGGGTGGGAGGGAGACCGAGTTGAATGTTTACGATCTTAGTTTAGAGTGTTAGCATGCTAACATTTGCTAGTTAGCACTAAACACAAAGTAGGCCAACACCTGAGGCGGAAAGGAACGTCATTTTTCAAATTTCATGGTAAATCGTCCTCAACAGTTGTTGAGACATTTCACTCAAAACCACAAATATCAAGGACTAAAAGTCAGGGGACACCAGAGGAACCATGAATGTCTGTACAACATTTCATAGCAATCCATCCAATAGGTGTTGAGATGGACCAAATTGGTGGGCTGACCCAACAGTGTCGTCCCTACAGCCACACCACTAGCATGGCTAAAAAAGAAGTGTGCTTGCTTGCATATATTTCTCAAGGAAACTAAGAAGCCTACTGTGCGATTCTCATAAAGGGACACCCTACAACATAGCCTAATCTCATTTAAGAGATGTAACGCTGACTTCATCACCAGACACCAAGAACAGACTGCAAAACTGTGCAGTACGATTAATCCTCTCTCAGCGTACCACTAAATGCAAATTCAGCAAGAAAACACGACTCTAGATGCAAAATGATATTTTCTCTCGTCCAACATACCTACAGACAGTTCAAAAATGAGAGATGTGTTGCTACACTGCTCTGTACTCTAGCAATTAATCTTGTGCTCTCTCTAACCCTTTTTAATTAGTCACATGAGCAACTTAATCATGGCTGTCTTAACAGTTAATAAAATAGGTAATAGAGGGGAAACACATTTAAAGTGTATATTGATAACTATACGCACACTCTCTTATTGCATTGTCAGGTCACACATTCACTGTACTATCTGTTATATGAAGTACTTGTTAAATATCTATTGCAGCACTAAATGCACCAAGGCAAGGACATACATTGTGGTAGAGGTGTGTCAGTATGTGTGTGTGAATATAGACATACTGCAGCTACACACCACCTAATCCACCACTGCTGAAGCCAAAAGGAAGTCCTCATTTGGCTCACACGCTCAGGAGTGTCCCAGTCATGTACTCATAACAGCCCCGGGGAATAAAGAAACCACTGCACCAGCTGATCGGTTCACACCACTGCATCATAATCAGCCCAATCACACACACACAGCCCCAACATGGATCATTCACTAAACTCAAGGCTGTGACTGAAAATAAAAGATTTCTTAATCGATAAGTAAAAGAGTAATATCCACATGGGAGATGATAAAAAAAAGAGAGACTGTGCTGCCTAAATTACAAGAAAATGAAACGAATTCCAAGCTTCAATGTAATCAGTGTCTGTCAGAGGCTGTAATGCGCAAAATTTAAAAGCATGTTAATGAGAGCTTTACGTTCAACCACCCTCCACTACAGTCAGTGAAGGGAAAAATTTGTGCTAAAAATGAATTTAAAGGAAAGGTCGTAATGGACTTGGCATAAATTCATTGGCTTAACAGATTCACATAAACACACTGAGCTCTGCAGACTCTTACGTGGGCCCTTTCACTCCTGCTGGCTCAGCAGATTTGACTTTGCACACACTCCCTCTGAGCTTTTACTGTATGAGAGTGAGCTGCCTCTCATCCTCCATCTAAACACTGACCCACTGTAAAAAAAAAATGCCCCAGTGAAGAAATAAAGATGAATAGAAATGAAAATCAGATTAACAGATTAAAAACTTCTTTTCTATCTACTTCTTTGGGAAAATGTGTATTTAAAAAAAATCAAATATCTCTCACACATATCCAGATTATAAACAGCCGGTGAAAAGTATCGTTACTGTTCTTTCTACAGTGCAAGAAATCCCCATCTCAAGTTCTACCCTCACTCACGTTTGTGTTTTAATATGTAACATTATACCGCAGCACTACATGATGCTACGGTGCCTACAGGCATGAGGACTCACCGGCACGCTGTAAAAGTTCCACTCTGGCAGATTTGATATTGAAGTGCATTAAAATGAGAGGAGACTGCCTAACATTGTCTGCTCTAATTACCCCTGAGCCATTTATTCTCTCTTTCTCTCTGCAGAGCTTTTTTTTTCCCCCTCCACATTCAGACAGGATGTGTGTAATGAGGCTAGGTGCCTCTGTGACAACCTGGCACGAAGCAAAGCCCCAGTAACTGATGATGCTGTCTTTGGACAGAGAGGGAAATGAAGAAAAAAAATGCCGCTTACCTTGAAGAGAGATGTGCTGCCTCCTAAACAAGGAGTGGAAGCAAAGAACAGGGTGTCAGTTATGCAGGAAGAACAAAAAAATCTTAACAATCTGCACTTTGGCTCATCCCACTCTCAAAAGACATCTCAAAACCCCAGAAGCTGGAAGGTCCCAGTTTCACCTGGGGGTGTTTCTGTCCAAGAAGCAGACACTCTCAACAACAAGACTTTTCTTGGTTCAAGGTGCTGCTGACGTAGTGAACTCAGATCAGGAAGCGAGGAGAGGAAACACTCACACAGAACAACATTGTTCTAACACACTGAAATCAGCACAAGCATCAAAGCCGGTGCAGTTCCACTGCTGTATTTCCCGGCACTGTTCGCTCATTGGCTGAGGAGCTACTCAATAAAAACCCTCCTTGTCATCAATTGGGTATGGAGGGGAGGGGGGTTAGATTTTCTGTGGCGCACTAACAACCGTGCTCCTCCTCCTCTTTTCTTTCTTGCTCCATCACTTTTTTTTCGCTCAGCACAGGCAGCCGGGGAGTGCTGAGCTTTGAGAATTAGACGCAGGAGGAAAGGGAGGAAGAGAGGGAGGGGAATCGATGAGTAGCGAACGGAGAGGTGAAGATGGTAACCAGCAGTCTGCAGTGGCTCTCACACAGAGCTGGGTTTCAGGTGCTCTGCCTCCCTGCTGCTGCAGGAGCTCTACAGGAACCTGAGTGCAGTGAGGTGTGAGGAGGACCAGAGAGGATAGAAGGAGAGGAGGAGGAGGAAGAGGAGGATGGGTGAGGGGGTGTTACCGGTCTGCTCGGGCTGGTTTTGCTGCAGTATAGAGGCAGGCAGAACACAGATGGGAAGTTTTTTTTTTTTTTTCTGTTTTCCAGCAGCAGTTGCTGTGAAGCTCTAGCAGACTCAGCAGCATGAAAAAAGGGCAAATAGTTCCTCCCTTCCGTGTTTACAGGCATCTATCATGTAACTGGTGAATAATTTAAAAGAGCAGAAGGTGGGATGAGCTGCAGGACTGACACAGATCACTACTGCCGCCTCATTAGGGAAGGGAGATAAAGATTAAAGTGTCGTCTAATTAAAGAAAAAGTACAAAAGTCAAGCAGGAGTCAAACTGTATGTTATAGAAGAACATTAAATCTGCCTGCAGACAACATCCAGTTCAACAACTTGACATTTGACATGTTTTATAGATCAGGATTGGTCATGTTGGTGGATATATCAGAAGAATCTAATTAAACATACATGTTGGAACATTTAGGCATTTCTTTCTCTTGTTTTTAATTTCCTTCCCACTCAACAACTAAGTGCTTCAATTTAATTAAACGGACTTAATGAAGTCTCATTCTGCCATCTGAAATCGATAGACTACCTGACTCCCGACACTGGACAGCTGCTGCATCTCACTGTCACTGCAGGTTTCTCCAGGGAAATCCATGCAGCACGTGGCTGGTTTGTGGGAATCACTCAGCCACAGCCTGAAATATACAAAAAAAAAAAAATTATTCAAATATTTTAGACATTTTAACTGTGAAGATGGGTGAATACTTGGCCAAAACGGTCTTTAAACTGTTCACAAACATGAGAAATAATGCCTTAAACTATACATAGCTGTATCACCTCCTCATACCACTTAGCTGCTCAAGTCTTAGGCAAATAAAAAAGGTCCTCAGACAGTCCGTCCAGCTGATTTAGCAGTGCAACATTTGCTAATGAATAGCAACGACAGGACGGTGGTGTGAGTGCCAGTTTCACCATTACATTTATTAAACCTTCTGGGAACGCTGCCAAAATCTCTGCAGCAGATAGCAGCCAGGCTCCCTCCAAGGAGGACACGCCATCTCATTGCCTTTGGCGTTACCCTTGACATAACAGCGGCCAGGCGGTGCTCAGTGCATTACCAACGATTAGACCACCACATGAGTCAGAGACGCTGCATCACTAAAGCATCCTGCCTTTTTATGAACTTTCCATCCCCGCTGTGGCTATTTGCTTCCCGCTCGAGGGGGGGAGGGAGGGGTGGATAGAAAAGTTTTGATGGGATCCAATTAGTCAGCCAGAGGATATTTTGTGATTGCCTAGTGCTGGACTTCATGGCAATAAATGATAATAGACGAAACAGAGACACAGAGATGATTCAGCATAGAGATTAGAGGTGTGCCTGAAGCACCGTTCATAAAGGTGAACCAGGAAGTGTAATAAGCCTCAAATATAAAAATGGAAGTGAGAGTGAAACAAGAAGACAAGAAAGACTACAAGAATAAATACATGCTAGCTGCTCTATACATCAGACCGTCACGTACGGGTACTTCAAGGTACTTCAAGAGGTCAAAGGTCTCTCGCCCCCTTTTGGGGAAAAGAAAACCGGAAATCCTGTAGACTTCAATGCAGTTTGACCAATGTTTGGATTGTAATTTTGACAAATTCGTATGAATTCATCTCAGAACATCAGAACTGCGCCCATAGCAACGGTGTGTTATACATAGCAACTGTCTGCTATAAAGAAATACAGACCGTAGAACGCTGTGATTGACCAATCAGAATCGAGTATTCAACACAGCCGTGTAATAAACATATCTGATTGAATCACGTTAGGCTAAGTGTTGTCTGTAAATGACCGAAGTGTTAAGAGCCAACTGTTTGATCTATAAGCTGCGATTTAGTTGGAGACGACAGTCTGATGCTGCTATAACGTTAATGTATGACTGCATTACTGCAGCAGCCTCACACTCAAGCTAACGCTAGCTACTAGCAATGCTAGTCACTGTCACCAGCATCATTTAGCAATTAACGTATCAGATGTGCCTCAAATCTCAGTGTGAAAGCCTCGGTTAACCTACAACAATACAGCTTTTCGTCATTTTCCATTTTCTCTCATGTGACAGCGAGTTTCTTTCTCCCAAAATGGAGCGCAGCCTCGGCGATGACGCAATGTTGGTCTGGTCTATAGCTTGGAGCAGCTGAGGCTGAGGAAAGTTTTCCAGCTCTCAACATGGCGACAGCTGAGCTGGCGGCTCCTAGCTAACGGTGCTAACAGCGCTAACAGTGAAAACAAAGACAACAATGCTGACAGAGCTAACAGTGTTTAGCTGAGAGGGAACCAGAGGGTGGGTGCTACGCTTCAGGACGGTGCCTTTGGTCAGGACAACGTTATCAGCTGTAACCACCGTATGAGAGCAGTGCAGAGCGGCGGCCATGAGCTACCAGTGGGGCACGCTCACATGATGCTCACATGCACGAAGGTGCACTAGAAGCACGCTGGGCCGCCCGGCTATGGAGAAGCTTTGGTTACTATGGTCGTGTCTTGAAGGGAACCCGTAGATTGCAAAATCTGATCTGAGATCTGCAAAAAACTCTCACGGCCCGACGACCTATTCTAACCTCAACTATTCAAGAGAGTGACTTCATTCTCTGCTCAGGTAGACATCTCTCCACCATATCTTCACATAGCAAATAATTGTTGTGCTGCTATATTAATGCTCTAGATATCATATAGAGGACATCAGAGTACAGTGTGTGCAGTTTACTAACATCACATCACAACATCAAATCATATGATTTATCATTTAACAAGTCAAAGCAACTGTAAAAAAATGTAATTAATTTATATTAATCCAAAAATATGACGTATATTTCTGATACGTGCACTAACCGACATTATACATCAGTGATTTAATAATGGTTGTCATTGGAGGTTTGAAACTTTCTCAGTGCAAGACCTAAATTAGACAAAGTCTCTCGCTCCATGACCCTATTGCAGCATGTCAGCATCCAGGGACCCAGCAGAAGTAGGCCTGAGACCCATTATGGCTCTCAGCACACAGGTTAAAGCTGCACGACGCAAATTGGGCAAGGTGACGACACAGAACAGCCGACATATCTAGTCAAAGGGTTGTAAATCAAAGGGTTCAGTTATTTACCGTGTTGATCTTCCTCTTCATTTTTTGGATGTGGAGGTAGCAAATTACAAATGTACTGAAATTAAATAGCAATCCTCCCATTTTCAGAAGGCCTGCAGGTGTCATTGCTGAGTTGTGACACTAGAGGACGCCACACTCAAATTGTCTTTTTGTTTTATAACTGTAGACCTGGGTCACTCAGTATGCAGCACACTTCCTTACAGCAATACTAAGGGTGTGTACTAGCCTACTGGGAAACATATTCTTGCACAAAATCTGCCACCAAACTCTGGTTCATACAATCTGAACAGTGTAGCGTGAATGGTGCCTGCTACTTTGAGAAGCATCTTATCTCATCCTGCATCTACTGGGATGAGAAAAACACATTCTTGTGTCCAACAAGATTTGGTCATTTACAGATGGATTTGTTTGGGTAAAGGGCCATAAACTCTTTTATCGACCATCGAGTGTCAGTTTTGACACTGTCCAGGAGGATAATAACTTTTAAAACTGTGGGAAGGGTTTTCTCCCCACTTAAACCAACAAGAACTGATAACTTTTCCTGACTTCAAAGTGATCCGTTTGGTCAAAAACACACACACACACACACTCCCCTGTCCATCTCACATTCCACAGCCTAGGTTTCTTAACCTTTCGGTGACCCAGAGATTCACTCCAGCGGTGAAGCGTCAACCCCACCTAGTTTTCATCTGTGGTAATGTGACCAATAATTAAATTGTTTAGAAGTCATCATGTGTTAGGTTATTGACTTCTTTGTGTATAATCATTAATGGTATTGTAATACGTTTTAATGTTTTATCAGTGATGTTCAATAGATGTAATACCTTAAGTTTAAAGTTGTTAAAAAGGAGTTATAACTTGAACTTAGAATTACATTTTTACAATCTTGATACTAATGTTTGATTAAAACATTAGTGGTTTTATAGTTTTTGATATGTATCTGTCTCGTGCAAAAGAAAGGAAAAATTAGTAAAGAGGGAATTCTGATTTTGCGCGTGTAAAGGTTTTTCAATAATGAATCGATCAGAGAAAGAGAGGGTTTCGACCCCTCCCTCCTCTTCTTTAACCCCCAGAGGGGGTTAAAGAAGAGATGACACAGAGTCAGAAGGGCTGTTGTCAGAAGTGCTGTTGTGGGGAGAAGTTGAGAAAGTTGTCCGCAGGGAGATGAGCCCAGCAGGAGCTCTCCAGAATTTACATACATACATTTCATTTGTATGTTTATTTTCTACCTCATGTTCATTTTTCTGAGTCAAGTGACTTCTAAAGGACAGCAATTTTTAAAGATCTTTTGTTTATCTCGCGTGATTTAAGTGCTAAGGGCTCGGCCAGCATTTCGAGTTTTTCCGTGAAATAGATAAATTCTAAAGCTTCAGAAGATAATCCGACTTCAGCTTTTTGATCTCTTTCAACGAGTAATCAGCCAACGGACTTCAACTCCCACATTCAATGTTCTGACGAGAAAGTTGAATGTTCTCCACGCTTTGCTGTTTGGTATCCCGGGCCAGCTGAACCGATCTCATCCAACCCATCCAAGGGGCTTGTCTATCCAGACAACGTGTGAGGAAACGGCCTCTGGACCCACAGAACCAACTGCAGCGATAAGTGAATGTTCCGTGGCTTTATGATCAATAGTTGTTTGTCAGACATATCTTCTAAATTTCCTAATCTTCCAAATTATTAACAGCAACTTTTATAGCTTAGAGAGAATAATCAGACTTTCCCTCACTACTAAAGTTCCAATCAGAATTGCTTCATTGAATTTTCATTTCATTCATTCATTCATTAATTAATTAATTAATTACCAGTGTTAATTAGTCATTTGTATATTCATCACTTCATTTATTCAATTATCACGATTTATGGTAAATAAATGTTTCACTTTATCACTACGTCATGTCTGTGTGTGTATTTCAAAGCAGAACTGTAGATCAATGAATTCAGAACTTATACTTCAGACTTGAGATTGATTAATGATCAATACTTCTATCACAATAGTTTCTGCTTTTCCTATAAAAAGTGGTGGTGCCCCGAATTGAGTATTTCTTTATTTAACGAGTGCAAATCAATAATTACATGTAGTGGTTAACGCTACAGTATAATTGGTGCCTTCCGTGTGAGGCGAAATCAAATCAACAAGTCTGCTGAAATGAATACACAGATATTTTCCGCTGATACTGTGAAATAGTGAATTTATCCCCGTTGAAAGAAATAGGTTTTATCAAACTTCACCTAACTTTAGAAAGTTAATTCTTATCTTGCTGTCTGCTTGACGATCTTTAATGCTGCTACTTGATTTTCTGCTGATTACTGGATGTGTGTGAGCATTCACATTTCTTATTTGATTGTTACATTTGCCTGCGAAGTTATGATTTGAGCTCAGCGTTTAAATTGTAAAGTTGAATTTACAGCGGCGGAGGCCCGGTTGTAAATGCGCCGTGTTTCGAGGCGTATAGCTGCATTGACAGAAGAAAGCGTTACTAAAGTAGCTTGGAGCTAGTGTCGATATTGCATGCACAGGCGTATTGATACGCTTATTGATAAGGCCTTGACAGAAATCAATATCTTCCGCGAAGCCCGGTTGATCATATGGTTCTGTATTCTGTTCCTGGGATTGTTGAATAGCCCGTGCATGGTTCCTATCTGACCCAGATGCCTATGTTTAGCTGGATAAGCTTAGCTAACTTGCCGCTAAACGCCGCCCGTGTGGTTTAAAACTCTGCTTGTTTAACTGTCGCGAACAGTAAGAGTACCCTTGTGGTTTGATGCAGAGAGATTAAGTGCTTTGAGGTACTTTGCAAGTCCCGAAGAGGACTTTTGTTGCGAAAGAAATCTTGCTCCAGCCGTGGAGTGAGTTTTCGGGCCGCCGTGCCTGTTTCAAAGTTTGTTATTGTTTGTGGAGACAACTTCCCTGTTCTGTGTCAAATTACAGACTGAGCTTGAGCGAGCGCAGAAGCTCTCAGTGGGCGTTGCTTAGAGACGTCATCCAGAGCTCCTCCCTTGTCTGCGAGGGCGAGCCTGTTGTCTCCATCTGGTGGATGATTTGGTTAACGAAACTTGGGATTGAATATTCAAAATTTTCTCTGTGTACCTAACATATTTTGTAAATGCAAACTTACCACGAAACATTTTAATTAAACAACGACAATAACATCTCTTCCTACTAACTATTCTTAAGTAGTGAGTTAAATCAATACTAATTCACCCTCCTGCATGCTACCAATTTGGAATGTCAACACTATTTACATTTGAGATTTAATTAGTGGTCTATGTGTTTGCATAAGTGTGATTGATAATGCAGCTTCTGTTTGATTCCTGTTCAGTGTGATTGCTCCCTAATAATCACCTGTGTTCTTATACAAAACAACCACTCATTTACTAAATGAATGATCAACATAATTTAATAACCATTTGAGTTTCCTTGCTCACAGATTTTATTAATTGATCATTTATAACGATTGAACAACAATAAAACACATAGGATTTGATAGTTCATTCACAGAACAACTTACGAGTTGTAAACAACCCGTAAATAACTGCATGAAAGATTAACATACTTGTTGTTGTATGACAAAGAATATGATTAATTAACTAATTTCAATTAACTTTTCATTTTATTACTTTATTAACCAAGTTCTTTAACCAAACCACCTGTCAAAATGTCCAATCCTGATCAACCCGGTCGAACCAGTCCAGCCTCATCTGATGGCTCATATGGTGGCGATATTGCGGACAATTTAGAGATTGCGCTTGTGGACTTGACTGAAGATTTATTGCCTGGGTATGTAGCACACATCCAAGGTAAAGATTCCTCAGAGCAAACAAACATAATGTCAGACCTCATCCATGAAGCCCAGTCTAATCCACACCATGGACCTCTATCTCTTTGATCCCTTGGCACATGACGTTTTCGATGCTGACTTTGAGTCTATGCTAAACTTGCGACACCTGTTCAAATTGCGCTCTTCCCTGCAGGTGAATACGGGCCTTTTGGTCCATGTTTCCGACGCACTCACTTCTCCTGCGCTCGTGGTGCCTCGAAACCACAGGGGGGTGATGCTGATGCACGCCCATGATTCACTCGGTGCAGGCCATACAAGTGTTAAAGCAACACCCGCACTGAAACAAGTCGCTTGTTGGCTACAAAAGCAGGAAGACGTGGCGGATTACATCAAAGGCTCTTTAGTCCGTTGCCAATGCCAACCATCAAACCACATAAAATTCACAGGGAAAGCTTACCGGACGTATGCGTCCCAGACAGATCATAGACTGCAGAAAATTTAGAGCACCCTGAGGTGCCAGGTACTAGGGTTATAACACAGGAGGAAAATCATAAACTCTAGTACAAGTTGTGCAGCGAAAGCTGTATTGGATGAAAGTCATTTCAAAGTCAGGTGCCTTGTCTCCAGTCAAGTCCACTGTGTATAAAACTCACCACCATTTTAAAACTTACTCTGCAATAATCACTCACTCAAACCACTTGGGTACAAGTGGGGGTTATCCTATAAATTACAAACACCCATTTGGTTGCAAGTGGGGGTTATCCAGTAAATGAAAAATACCAAAAGTTCACCATCACTCGATCGGAAGTGAGTGGTACCCAGACGAGAGAAAAACAGTGCATTGGATGCTTGCTAGCTGCAGCCTCCGTCGTCGGTTCTCTTTTCAGTTTAGGTCTATCTTCTGTCAATGCAAGCATCTCCTAGGTGAACTACAGGCTGAAAATCCCAAAATACACGATCAGATGGGAAAACAGCAAAACCAGTTAGAAACCTTACAGGGGTTTATCACTCAAAACCATAAGTACGATAGACACCCTACTCTTGGTCTTGTCGGTTAATTCTGCACACACAACTAGTAATCAGGCTAATGTACGACATGATTCGTGACATCGGATCCTCAGTCGACAGCCTAGCCACGGGTAGGATTTTCCCATATGTTGTCCCAGGAACGTTAGTTCAGGACCTCTTCCACCACTGACAAAGTATTCCACGCCCCTCCATTTTAGAACTAGCGTCCAATTAAAAGGTAGACCTCATAAGTTAGTTTAATTCTAAGTAGGTTAGAAGTTTAATCAACTGAATAGTATTCAGAACCTTTTGTGTTAAACCATATATGTATTTAGAAATTAGATACATCATATATATATATTTTTTTTTTTAACCATTTAGCAGTTATCTATCAATTTTTTTTGTTTTTGTTTAAGACAACAACTCTGATCATAAAGCTATTCTGCCACCTGCCATCCCTGTCTATCACCATCATCGTCTCGACAATGAGGTTCCCTTCACAGCACCATCATCGTTTCGACAACGAGGTTCCCTTTACGCACCATCCTCGTTTCAACAACGTAACGATACTCCCTGGACAGCGAGTATCGTTCCGAGTGGGGGATATGTAGCGTGAATGGTGCCTGCTACTTTGAGAAGCATCTTATCTCATCCTGCATCTACTGGGATGAGAAAAACACATTCTTGTGTCCAACAAGATTTGGTCATTTACAGATGGATTTGTTTGGGTAAAGGGCCATAAACTCTTTTATCGACCATCGAGTGTCAGTTTTGACACTGTCCAGGAGGATAATAACTTTTAAAACTGTGGGAAGGGTTTTCTCCCCACTTAAACCAACAAGAACTGATAACTTTTCCTGACTTCAAAGTGATCCGTTTGGTCAAAAACACACACACACACACACTCCCCTGTCCATCTCACATTCCACAGCCTAGGTTTCTTAACCTTTCGGTGACCCAGAGATTCACTCCAGCGGTGAAGCGTCAACCCCACCTAGTTTTCATCTGTGGTAATGTGACCAATAATTAAATTGTTTAGAAGTCATCATGTGTTAGGTTATTGACTTCTTTGTGTATAATCATTAATGGTATTGTAATACGTTTTAATGTTTTATCAGTGATGTTCAATAGATGTAATACCTTAAGTTTAAAGTTGTTAAAAAGGAGTTATAACTTGAACTTAGAATTACATTTTTACAATCTTGATACTAATGTTTGATTAAAACATTAGTGGTTTTATAGTTTTTGATATGTATCTGTCTCGTGCAAAAGAAAGGAAAAATTAGTAAAGAGGGAATTCTGATTTTGCGCGTGTAAAGGTTTTTCAATAATGAATCGATCAGAGAAAGAGAGGGTTTCGACCCCTCCCTCCTCTTCTTTAACCCCCAGAGGGGGTTAAAGAAGAGATGACACAGAGTCAGAAGGGCTGTTGTCAGAAGTGCTGTTGTGGGGAGAAGTTGAGAAAGTTGTCCGCAGGGAGATGAGCCCAGCAGGAGCTCTCCAGAATTTACATACATACATTTCATTTGTATGTTTATTTTCTACCTCATGTTCATTTTTCTGAGTCAAGTGACTTCTAAAGGACAGCAATTTTTAAAGATCTTTTGTTTATCTCGCGTGATTTAAGTGCTAAGGGCTCGGCCAGCATTTCGAGTTTTTCCGTGAAATAGATAAATTCTAAAGCTTCAGAAGATAATCCGACTTCAGCTTTTTGATCTCTTTCAACGAGTAATCAGCCAACGGACTTCAACTCCCACATTCAATGTTCTGACGAGAAAGTTGAATGTTCTCCACGCTTTGCTGTTTGGTATCCCGGGCCAGCTGAACCGATCTCATCCAACCCATCCAAGGGGCTTGTCTATCCAGACAACGTGTGAGGAAACGGCCTCTGGACCCACAGAACCAACTGCAGCGATAAGTGAATGTTCCGTGGCTTTATGATCAATAGTTGTTTGTCAGACATATCTTCTAAATTTCCTAATCTTCCAAATTATTAACAGCAACTTTTATAGCTTAGAGAGAATAATCAGACTTTCCCTCACTACTAAAGTTCCAATCAGAATTGCTTCATTGAATTTTCATTTCATTCATTCATTCATTAATTAATTAATTAATTACCAGTGTTAATTAGTCATTTGTATATTCATCACTTCATTTATTCAATTATCACGATTTATGGTAAATAAATGTTTCACTTTATCACTACGTCATGTCTGTGTGTGTATTTCAAAGCAGAACTGTAGATCAATGAATTCAGAACTTATACTTCAGACTTGAGATTGATTAATGATCAATACTTCTATCACAATAGTTTCTGCTTTTCCTATAAAAAGTGGTGGTGCCCCGAATTGAGTATTTCTTTATTTAACGAGTGCAAATCAATAATTACATGTAGTGGTTAACGCTACAACAGGGAGGGAGGAAAACACTGGTACTTTTGATTTTTTTTAAAACACAGATAATGAAGAAGTTCCCCCTTTCCATTTGCTTTTTTTCATTTCCATCTGTGATTTCATTCTTGAGTTTTTCTACAGTAGCATAAAAGCTCATTTTGTCGGTCTAGCCACTTGTTCCCAAAATAACCTGAGCGAGATGGAGCACTGGGGCTAATTTTGTCAGCCTCTGTGTGAACCCATGTGTCTCTGTAACCTGGATATCTCTGGCATCCTGCCCCGTATCACTATGCCAGTAACTCCCAGTCCGAATAGCTACAAGATCAGGATTATAGACTGGTATTATTATTATGGAAGTCCTGGAATACTGTGATGCATGCACTCTTGGGTCCGTGTGAGTCAAATGAATAGAGCTGCTATCTCCAGACTGTCACTGGTTTGCTTCCAGGGGCTTCATGGTAAGCTTTTATTATGAAAATATCTTTTAAATTTTGAACTAATTATAAGGAATTTCATTTAAAGAAAGGTTGAATTTAAACCCAAGTAAATATTAATATATCATTTACTGATTATTGAAAGCTGTATTTGTTCACATTTTTGCACCTGTGCATTTTCCCTAAATTAGTACCAAATTGCATAGTTCTTTCCAGGAAACTTGTTGGAAATTATTAGGGAATATATCAGAAATTACAGACCTATAAAATGATGTGTTACCAAATCCTTAAACTTTTAGCTACTCAGTAGCTCATTTAATATGTAAAATCAATATAAACCAAAACTATGAAAATATATATAAACTACATGCAAGATTGTCCTGTTTTACTGCATTTTATTAATCTCTTATTAAAACTATGCACAGATGGAGTTCTTTAGAATAATGGTTGTTACGTTAAGGACAATAAGTTGTATTTTTAACCTTTTACACACAGTTGTAGCCTTTACACTACTTCTGCTGGAGATTTCAGTGTAAAGAACACACAGTACTGAAAAAAACAAAACCAGAAATAAAATGATTTATTGATATAAACACGTAGATGTTACATGTAGTTCTCCTATGAGGAACAGTAAATTCATGTTGCAGAAGTCTTGGTGTACACCTAGTTAGACTGATGAGATGATGATAATTTAGTTACCATAGAGACAGTATCGTTGGGGGGGAAAAAGCTGATTGTGGACACGGATATGGACTTAAATAATGTAGTGAACGATAAAGGCACAAAGCGACAACAATTGTTCATCATAACAACACAGGGTAACACTCGGCAAGAGGTCACAGGCAACAACCCTTCGGTAGTGTGGTCACCAGCCATATATACATGTTCGTCCAGGAATCCAGCACCTTCCTGTGAGAGAGAAAGGAATCATTTAAACGTTATGTTCATCATTGTAGCTCGCGACAGTTTTAGAAACGCTTAAAGGGGTCACGCACCTTATGCTGCAAAGGCCTCATTCCTTCTGCTCCTAATTTGGGATTGCAACAGATGAACAAATAACAACAACAACAACAGGTGTTAAAAAGGAGTCGCACTTCAGTCGCAGAGACGGCAGCGATTCAGAAGAATGAAAGAAAATAAGGCATACCATAACATTTTTTTTTTTTTTTTAAATATATATGTTAAAAATAAGGTTTATCCAGCAATTATTTTAAAAAAAAAACATTACACAGATTAAAGCTCCAAAATGTTTAGACTGTGTTGGTGTTGAGAGAGTAACCTGCAAATAAAATGCTGTATGTGGGTGTCCTAAAGGAGGCTGCTGCTGCTGCTGCTGCTGCTGCTGAGTCGAGGAAATGTGATGTGAAGTTCTAACCATGTACACGAGGAGCCATTACAGATTTAATTTACGGGTGCTACCTTTTCCAAGTTTAGTGCCCACCATGTATGGAGAGTAAGTCCTGGGGAATGCAGATGTCACCTCAGGACTCATATAGATCATCCTATCCCAGTACATCCAGGTTAATCATTAAGCTTCCATTTCACAAATATACATGCTGTGCAACTGAACTACAAAAAAATGATATATTTAGACTATATTATCGTGTATATATTTTTTTAAAGGTTGATAGGTACTTAGATTTGAATATTTCTGACCTGTGAGAATGTGAATGTTGACTTATTTCTTCTCTGCATCTGCAGCGACCGCCGGCTCTGTTTGACACAAAGACAAGTTATTAGCATTCAGAAGGTTAAAACTCAAATATTGGTAAAGCAAATGCTATAACTTAAGATACAATGTTTATAGAGCTGCAACTGTTAGTCGACTAATCGATTCCTCGATCGACAGAAAAATAATCACCAACTATTTCGATAATCAATTAATTGTTAAAGTAATTTTTCATGCAAAAATGGCTCCGTTTTGTATCATATTAAACTGTATATCTGTGTGTTTTGGACTGACAAGACATTGAAAGACATCACTTTGGACTTTGAGAAACTGGGATGGATATTTTTCAGTATTTTCTGACATTTTATAGACCAAGCAATTAAGAAAATAGAAAATAATTGGCAGATTAATCGATTATGAAAATAATCGTTAGTTGCAGAGTGTTTTATATATATATATATATATATATATATATATATTGAAGATCTTGACTTACGTTTGACCTCCAGCTTGCAGCTGATAGTTGCTTCTCCGAGATCGTTCTTGGCTCTGCAGGAGTACACACCGCCGTCATAGTTTCCGGGCTTACGGATCTCCAGAGAGCAGATACCCTGGACGCACAGCTGCCTGTACTTGGGGTCGTCTCCAAGAATCATCTGGTTCTTCATCCATATAACCTTGGGCTGTAGAAAAATACACAGATATGTGAGCAAAAAACATGTCATTTTTGCACGTTTTCCTCCATCTCACAACCATCATGTCACAAATAAACAAACAGCAGTATTGATCTATTTTTGTTTGTGCTACATGGCAAAAAAAAAACAACAATTTTGACTGAAGTGGACACACAGCTCACACTTGGTTTGGGAGTTTTAATGGCACTGACGCGGTGAGGACCTACTGGGGCCCCACGGGGAATGCTACTCATGTGACCTCGCCTCCCTGCTGACCTGTCACCCTTATGGCCTCACTTCAAAAGCAAAGAATATCAATTCTAGCCTTCTCATCCAGAGAATCTATGCTACCATCCTGCTGGCGACCCGGTGGGATTATGAGCCCAAACAGGAGGTGAGAGGCTCAGACAGCGGGCTAACGAGGCCAGGGCGAAGATCTCACACATTCTCAGCTGAGAGCCAACACACTGACAGCAATAGATGAGTGAGGGAGGAAAACTCAGATGTTCACTCATCACCTCAATATGACTGGTAAGCTGCTGACAAGGAGTTTAAGTAAGGGCACCACGGCATTGTGACGGCACAATCTAGCAGACACTGAATGCAACACTTGTTCATCAGTTAGAAATTACCGCTTGGTAAACTTAACATAACCATGTCCTAAAATATACCGTGAGGGTTTTAGACTGCATCCACATTCCAGCATAGAATGTATGAAAATAAATCAACTTTCAGTGACTTGTTTGAGATAATTTATCACTGCAAGAATTAGCCCAATTTATTTATATTTGTCAATGTTATTGCATTATTGTTGTGTCAGCAGTGAGCAGGGTAGTTCTGCCTTGGTGGTGTGTTCAATGACACTCAATAAGACCCAAAATTTGAGGTTTGGTAGCTGAAACGCACTGAATTTAGGAGCTACGTTGTCGGGAAATCGAATTTGGAAGACAAATTATGCGCAAGCAGAGGTGCTGTTTAAAGGGGACATATCATGCTCATTTCCAGGTTCATACTTGTATTTTGGGTTTCTACTAGAATGTGTTTACACGCTTTAATGTTAAAAAAACATAATTTTTCTCATACTGTCTGTCTGAATATACCTGTATCCACCCTCTGTCTGAAACGCTCCATTTTAGCGCCTGTCTCTTTAAGAGCCCCTCCCAAAAAAGCCCAGTCTGCTCTGATTGGCTTGCGAGAAAAATATAACATCGCAAGACAGCTGGATTCTCGCAATGTCACGACATCAGGCAAGAATCGCTGGATCACATATCAAACGAAAATCCATTTTGTCAGGCCTCAAGTATTGCGTTTGTGTCGCCAGACAGTGGACCAATCAAAAGCTACGGACGTGACTTGGGTGTGTGAGACCTGGTGAGACCATAGCGTGAGACGACACGGAGAGGCGACTGCTCGTTCAAAACAACAATGGCGGCTCCTAAAGAGGTTAGCGTACAGTAGCTGCTGCAGTACCATCAGCTATATGAGAACTGGAGAGCATTTCTTCATTGAAAGAAGAGCAAAGGACGGCACTCAGTTAGGTTCGCTTTCGTTAGGTTGATTGACGGAGGGTTCATCCAATCAACTGCCAAGTATTTTTTGAAAGTGCCTGCCCTTTTCCAAACGGTTTCTCGGTCAGACTTGGTCACCGCAAATGTTTGTGCACAAGCACTGAAAAAGTGAGGTTTTAAAGAACCATATCAGGTGTGGTGCTAATGTGTTGCTGAAGCTGTTAGTTTAGTGGAAAAAGGGACACAAATTGAACGTTATCGGTCGAGCATATAAAAAATGTTACTGTACTCTTGGGGATCCCCTGACGGCACACAGCAGCTTGGTGCTGTAGCCGACGGTGGTGGCTCTGTCATTCATTGCGGTGGTGAACTTGGGCGCCTCGGTGGAGTCGCGCTCCTTGTACTCAGGCGGCTTGTAGTCAATACCTGGAGGGTGGAAGAGAAACAGACTCAACACATTAGTTAGCCGAGTGAACGCCTACTAGCAGATAACAGCAATGTTAATACAGCATCAGTAGTTAAGAAACTGTCAGCTGAAGGATCAATGAGACGAGAGCTTCAGAGGAAAACCAGGAAATAAAGTAATGAATGAAGTCCTCTGTGTGTGTTTCTAGATGGTTTAAGGAACAATAAAAGAGGAAGTTACCTGTCTTCAAGATGTTGGCCTCCTCCTTTGCAACAGTAGCGTCGTCGCTCACTCCACACTTATTTTCAGAAAACACTTTGAAGTTGTAGGTGTTGCCCATGATGAGGTCAGAGACGGTGGCATTCAGTCTATGGTAGTGGTCCATCACAGTGAACCAGTCCTGTGGACACACAACAGGACGAGGTTTTGAGGAATTAGGGCTTACTGTGTGTAATGTATCGCGGGGGGTGGGGGGGGATCCTCCTATTAATAATCATCATGTATAATTCATTATGACCTTCCAGACTGACACAACTTTGATACTGAAAACTTACTCCGGTCTTTTTGTCGGCCTTCTGGACCGTGTAACCAGTGATTTCTGTGTTTCCGTTGTCGGTGGGTGGAGTCCACTCCAGAGCAACGTTGAAGCCCCAGGTATCCACAATCTTCACACTGGCGGGAGGTCCTGGCAGCTCTGTGAGCAACCAAACAACAAGTTTTACGCCAACAATAGTTTTTAAATTTAATCTCATGTAAATAAACGTAAATATATGCTGCTGCTACAGCCAAGGTCAAGGGCAGACTGCAGCGTATCATTAGCTCTGCTGAGAGGGTGATTGGCCGCTTCCAGGACCCTGAGGCGGGCGGGAAAGTTTGTGGCTGACCCCTCCCACCCTGGACACAACTCTTTGAATCACTCCCCACTACACTACATGTTACACTAACGTCTTCTTTCGTTCGTCGCCTTTTTCAACATATAGATTCTATATTTAAATAGTATTTTTTTCAGGAACAGTGTGAAGCATTTAGGGAGATCTATTGGCAGAAATGGAATATTATATTAAAGAGACAGTGTGTAGGATTTGGCGGCATCTAGTGGTGTGGTTGCAGATTGCAACCATCTCAGTACCCCTTCGCTCACTCCTCCCTTTCCAAGACTGCGGTAACGTGAGCTGCCGAGTGCAAAACCGTGGTAACGCCGTTCGCCTCGCTCAGAGCCCATCCTTACCATAATAACACGACTTTAGGAGCAACGGAAGTCAGACGGCGGCTGGTGGTACCACCGTTTTGCACTTTGCGGCTCAAGTTACAGTAGCTTCACAAGCGTGACGGAGAACTACGGTGGCCTTCAGGTAACATAAAAACATGAAATTCTCTCTCTAGAGCCAGTGTTTGGTTTGTCCGTTCTTGGCTACTGTAGAAACATGGCGGAGCAACATGGTCGCAACGAATATTATATTCCATTTCTGCTAATAGATCCCTATAAGTATGTTTTCATTAGTGTATAATCACCTGAAAGTAAGAATCATTGTGTTTTCGTTACCTTAGAATGAGCCTTTTAATATCTACATAGGGAGCGGGTCCTCTTCATGGAGCCGGCTGCCATGTTTCTATAGTAGCCCAGAACTGACAAGCCAAAGGCCCTAGATAGGCTCTAGACAGGGCCAGTCGCGTTTTCGCGTTTTCACGTCAGCCATCATAGTTTTCCTACAAGCTTGGCACACGGGAGAAGTTTCAGTTGGTTGCAGTCTGCAACCTCACCGCTAGATGCCGCTAAATCCTACACACTGCACCTTTAAATATTTTTATTTATTTTTTTTTATTCTAAATGCATGTTTCTTGTCTAAGCAACAATACGCCAAAGCAAATTCATGGTCGGATAAAACTAATTTTTCACATTATTCTCTATTGTATCTTGGGTAACGCGACTCATATTTCCTCTGTTTTTGCTCACCAACAATTTGCAGGATGAGTGAAGACTTGTCATCGAAGTCCTCCACCTTCACACACATCTCGTACACGCCAGAGTCGTCTCTCTCTGCCGCACGGATAAACAGGATGCTGTCTTTGTCGGAGCTGCGGATGTTCACCCTCTTTGTGTCCAGGGGCTGCCCGTTCTTTGTCCAGGAGACCGCAGGTTTGGGTTTACCCTGGGGAAAAAAAAAAAATCAGACAGTGAATTGTGAGGAGTTGTGTAGTTTTATTCATCACACATTGACAGGACCATACAGTCGTCTACAGCTTACTGTGAAGGGGATGGTCAGGTTGATCTTATCTCCAACGTAAGCGACGTATCTCTGCCTGAGGAAACGTGGCAGGCGGACCTTGGGACGATCTGGAGAGAAAAACAACCGGTGATCATTACGGTATCAGTGGAGGATCAGTGACAGCCTGAGAGGGATTGTTAGGATCTGTTTAGAGATTTGAAGATTGTGAAACACAAGGATTCATTTTCCTATTGTGACCCACAAATCTTGAAGAAATCGATAAACCTGCTGAGCTGATCTAAGCCCATCGTAGCCAGGGAACTTTCACTGGTGTCGTCAGGGTGCGCCTGTGCTTTAAATGGTTGTAAAAGTAACCCTTATTCTAAGTCCTATATCCCTTTTGCTGCGTATCTGTCTACATAGCTATCATTTTTCTAATGGCATTTTCTAAAGCAAAGACAGAACATGGGGCAAGTAGGACTTTGTATGGATTATAATGAAGGTAAATAAAATGAGGAGCTGCACATACTGTAATATTAAAAGACGGGAATCTACAGAAAGCAGGATAGTTAGTATTTGTGTATGTTTATGTGAATGCATACTGCATGTTTGTATCTGTGTGTGTTGTTTTTTTGGCTATAAAGGCCTCTACACACTGGGGGTGTGACGAATAAACAAACGATTCTCAAAGAGGGGTTCGTGCGTCATTACTCCCACCCACATTAGCTTTGGGCTAATAGTTGAAAAGGGAAAAAATGAAAAGTGTTATAATACAAATAGCTCCTATGGCATCTAAGAGTACAAATGGTAGTAAGCATTATGCTTAATCGGTGTTACGATGAAGAGGGGGTCCTTGGAACGTTTTCTCCCCTGTATGGGGTCGCTGGCCCCAAAAAGTTTGAGGACCCCTGGAATTAACAACACGAAAATACAAAATACTCGCCTGCGAATATTTTATGTCCAGGGCTTTTATTGTGAAAGGTAAGAACAGAAGGAGTGGATCTGGTCTGCGCTGCCTTTGTCAAGGTTGAAAGGAGTAATAAAGTTTGCCACAGGCGCAACTCAACCCGTAATTGGTTGATGTTGATGTTTTTTTACCTCGTAATATTTGCGTTCTTTGTGAAAGTACAAAAACTACTGTTGGAAAAAATATATTGATGTGTAAATTAATTGCAAAAAAAATGCTTATTATTATAGTTTGTTGTCATACTGTATGTTCAAGCTGACACTTAAATCGCATTATTGGGGCAAATTAAGCTGAAATAACGCAGGAAATTGGAAAAGCGAGAGATGTAAATCTGCAGGTGGGGAACCTAAATCATTATAAATATAAAGACGTATGAGAATATCACAGGCGTGAGGAGCCCTGGTGGCTCATCTAAGCTTCCCTATCTCCCTCCACTGTGTGTATTAGCTTGTAAAAAGCCCATTAAATCATTGTAAAAAGAAATTCATCATGATGTTTGAAATGATACTTAAGCCTCAGAAGTGTCTTGCCGAGGCTCATTTGTAAAAGGGATTTGGTCAGAAGCACCACCTGCTGAGTCCGGCAGGGAAACATTTGTCAGGACTCTAAATAAAGAAGGCGTACTGTAGTATATCATCTCCCTTCATAACGCAGGACGGGGAGCTTCAGTTACTCCCACTCACTCACGTCACAACGCATTCAAATCAGAGATAAATGAATCGGGAAAGGAGCTGATTTGTTAAGATAAACTGGAATGAGTTGGCATAAAAAAAGGAAAAGAAAGTGAGATGAGGTGAATGTGTGTCGGTATATTGGAGCAAACACACGGCGTGTTAAGTATCTTATCACTTCATCCAGAGAGGCTTAATGAACATTCTCCCTGTAAAGTCTGTGGCAGGCTCCAAAATAAACAGCGAGTCTCTGGAGGTGTCATGAGATCTGGGTGTCACCTGAGAAGTTAGCTCCATATCCACCACCCACTCCCACCCACCCACTGGAATTTACCCCCCCCCCCCCCCTCTCCTGCCCCACAGCCCCCACCTGCTCGCAGTCAGATCACCTGTCACTCCCCTCAGCATGACTCCTGGCAGGGGTCACAATGTGATGCCAGAAAAAATCTGCGTTAATAGCGGGGACATCCCAGCTATTTTTTGCAAAAGATTTGTGGTCATTTTGGCAGAACCCATTCATGAGTTGCTTCTATATGTGGCGGACCGCCCGCTATGGCGAACATGGAAACACACGACTGTTGAAATATTGCCAGTCCGGCTGGTATCAAGTTCCCGTACCTCCCTGTCCGGCTCTCCATTACGCATAACGATGATTTGTGAGTGAGCCGAAGTAACGCAGCTCCTCCTTTTAAAGCCCTCTGGGTCCAATCATCATTTCAAATCGCTTCAGATATTCTATCTGTGATTAACACTGTCAGGTGTACGGCATCAGTAAAACCCGTCTACTTAACAAGTGTGTAATTATCACACCGTGGTGAGGTGGATCAGTGTTTCGAATC
Organism: Sebastolobus alascanus; assembly: GCA_916701645.2. Taxonomy (NCBI): domain Eukaryota; kingdom Metazoa; phylum Chordata; class Actinopteri; order Perciformes; family Sebastidae; genus Sebastolobus; species Sebastolobus alascanus. Next base: position 243,196 of record CAKAOJ020000326.1, read on the forward strand.
AAAGTGAGAAGGCCTCGGTTTTACACCGTTAACTCTGCAGGTATGTGCCAACGGGGACACGGACAGCTGAGAGGACAAACATCGCTGAGCTGCTTCAGTTTGACTCCTGCACTTTACAACTCCCCTTTCCAGTAATAAATGGCTCTATAAAGTTAAGGCCAGACAAATAGTTTGGACCCATATGTCTTTACAGATGGATTAACATAGTCATGTAACAGGTGAGAGAGTTTAATCCCATAAAATGACTTGGAAACTCAGTCAATCATGTGTCCTAATGTAATAACCCCCATTCAAATTTTAAATAAACATTTAATTGTCTCTAAAAATAGACCTGTTTGCGATTTGATTTAAATTTTTGCTCATGTGGAAGTTAAGATTCAAACCCTTGTCGTACCCAAGGCCAAGATATTGAGAACCAAAGTTAAAATTAATAAGGAAAACGAACTAATGGTGACTTTTACAGTCTGATTTGTCACGTATTTGTGATTATTATTGTGTCTCAACACACTTTGTAGTATGGCTGGGCAATATGGCCAAAATCTTCTATCACGATATAGGTATTTTCATATCTTGATAACGATATATATCACAATATAGCATGCTTTCTGGTAAGTCAAAAATAAATAGTCTATAACCACATGGTAAAGCCTATTTTTGTATACTCCTGTGTGAATACTTGACAAATTAAAAGTACTGAATATTTTTTCATTTAATTAAGAACTTTAGTGCAAAATGAACAAAACAGTTTCAAGTGAAATTTGTGTTAGTTAAACCACAATCTTCAAATGATATTCCCTCAAAATATTTCACATCAGATTTCCTAAGAAATTTGAGGTAGTATGTGCTCGTTATTCTCAATTTAGACGACGTAATTGTGTATCACGATATCTCGATATATGATTTCATCATGATACGATTCCATTGAAAGAAGATAAATTATCAAATTGAATTATCGCCCAGCCCTACTTTGTGGTTACTATTTATGTATGTATGGTGTATGTAGTATTGAGTGCCTTTCATTTTTGCTTCTTTTTGTATATAGTAGATGATGCATTTGTGCACATATTTGGCACAAGTTTTCTAATTTTTCTGCATTTAGTGGCTCCCCTCGTTTCTTTTTCTGTGTATCATCATTGATCCATTTGGGTAACCTTTTTTCCTTCTGTTTCCTGTGGATTCCTGTACACAGTAGGATGCTCATATTGTTTATAGCATACTAGTATTTGTATAAAGCTTATTATCTACATGATGCATCTGTTCTCGTGTTTCATTTAGTTGATGTGACTCTTCAACTTCTATCAATAAAGTTTTTCTTATCAGACATTTCGTGGTGATAAAGTGGTAAAATAACAGAGTGAGTAGATCATTTCTCGCGCTGACTCTGTTATTACCGCATGTTGACTCATGTTCTGTGCCGAGATGGATCTTGCACACTTCTTACCGGCGACCTCCTTCACCAGGACGGCCTCTGGGAGGGCGAGGGGGGGACTGCGGCCGCCGGCGTTCATAGCCACCACGCGGATCTTCAGGCGGTCACCGGTGGTCTGGTTCTTGATGACATAGCGGCAGGACTTCTGTATATCCTCATTGACTGCTTTCCAGTCCTCAGCTTGAAAGGGAAGATTATACAAAATCAGGACGATTCACAGAGCTGTTGTTCATCTGGATATTACAGGATTAAAAACTGTGATCATAAAGTGTGCCGACTGTGAAACCTGCAGGCAGACCGAGGGGAACAGATCTAATTCATACACAATTAATAAATCAGTAAGCGCTGCTTGTTGTGCAGCTTTGTAATGAACACAGAGTGATTATGTTTGACACAAATTATTATTATAGCATTAGACATGGAATTGGTGTTCTGTGGGTAAACAGCTCGTCCTGCTCTGCTAAATCAAGCCCACATGGAACTCCTGCTGATATGAGCTTCGGGCTGTAAGTCTAAAAGCAGGACCTCCAGCAAGACCCCAGCAGCTCCTGAAGTGCCTCTTTCCTTGTAGGGAGAAGTTAGGTACCAGGATATAACTCTGAGTGACACTTGGGAGACAGCTGCAGCCGATATGGCTGACCCGCATTACTGTAAAACAGCAATTTATCATGTCCCTGAGTGCATTTCAAAAGCATTTAAAAAAGTATATATATAATTAGAGATATAATGATTCTGTAAAAAAACAAAAATAAGCTGTTGCAATAAAAGCTTTCAACATAAGTTAAAGGTCAGCTGACATTTTTGTCACGGTGTATTAATAATCTGACCCCGTTGGTGCACATGCCGGTGTTCAGTGCACCTGGTCAAAAGCAGAGCGGCACTTACTTCCGTCCTTGCAGACTTCAATGGTGTATCCATCCAGACCGGACGGTCCGACGACCTCCGGCTGGCTCCAGATGATAGAGACTGAAGTGTCGTTCTTATCCTCAACGAACAGATCCACCGGGACACTTGTGGGCTCTGCAGACAAACACCAAAAACATCCAATTATTCAACTGCAAATGGCAGAAATGCACAAAATCCTCTGAATCAGAAAGTTGAGGTTCATAAGAGGTGATGATGCAGTTTTTTTTTTATATAAACACTGTAATAAAAAGAAGTGATGGAAGTAGAATCGTATCACTCTGAGATGAAGTTTCCTCTCCGAATAGACCTTTACCTTTGGGTGGAGGTGGTGGAGGTGTGGGTGGTCTAGGCTCCTCTGGTGCAGGCGCTTCAGCAGCTTCAGCTGATGTTAAATAGGCATTATTATTATTATTATTGGCAGCGTGTAAATGAGCAGAGCGATGCCGCAGCATCAAATAATATCCAGTTATGTACCTCGCAGCTCTCGGCTTTACAATGCTAACATATGAAAAGATTTTTTTTAATCCAGTCTCAGATTAATAAAGAGATAGGAGTGAACAGAAACATGTTCTGTTTTACCATCAGCGGGTGCTTCGGAGTCAGCAGCGGGAGCACCTTCCTCTGCGGCTGGAGCGGCAGCAGCTATTATTAAACGTTAGACATTAATGATTAGTGCATTAAGCAGATGGGACTAATATATGATAATATGTGTTGAGACTGTTCAAAGTGTCATGAAGATAGTCAGTTAGTGTCGTTAGCTTTAACGTTACGAGGTTGAAGAATTCAATTAGATATCTGTTGTGAGTTCTTTACCATCAGCAGGGGCCTCAGCTGGAACAGCTGGTGTTTCCTCTGCAGCGGGAGCGGCAGCTGATATTAGAGGTTAGAGGATATCAGCATTAGATATTAGTGAAGTAAGCTGTACTGTAGGAGCTGGAAGGTTTCAAGATTTAATCAAACTTAGGCTATACAGGATGTCTGTTATTCCACTCTTTTCTTTACCATCAGCAGGGGCCACGGCGGCTGGCGTTTCCTCTGTAGCGGGCGCAGCAGCTGATATTAGAGGTTAGAACATATCAGCATTAGATATTAGTGATGTTATGTTATACTGTAGAAGGTAGACGGTTTCAAGGTTTAATAATACGTATATATAAGATCTGTGTTAATACACTGATAGTCTGTTTTACCATCAGCAGGGGCCTCAGCAGCAGCAGCTGGTGCTTCTTCTGTAGCGGGCGCAGCAGCTGATATTAGAGGTTAGAACATAGTAGCATTAGATATTAGTGATGTTATATTATACTGTGGGAGGTTCAAGTTTTAATAGGCTAATACTTATATATTAAACTTATATAAGATCTGTGTTAATCCACTGTTTTACCATCAGCAGGGGCCTCAACAGCAGCAGCTGGTGGTCCTTCTGTAGCAGGCGCAGCAGCTGATATTAGAGGTTAGAACATATCAGCATTAGATATTAGTGATGTTATGTTATACTGTAGAAGGTAGGCAGTTTCAAGGTTTAATAATACGTATATATAAGATCTGTGTTAATACACCGATAGTCTGTTTTACCATCAGCAGGGGCCTCAGCAGCAGCAGCTGGTGTTTCTTCTGTAGCGGGCGCAGCAGCTGATATTAGAGGTTAGAACATATCAGCATTACATATTAGTGATGTTATATTATACTGTAGAAGGTAGGCGGTTTCAAGGTTTAATAATACGTATATATAAGCTCTGTGTTAATACACCGATAGTCTGTTTTACCATCAGCAGGGGCCTCAGCTGCAGCGGCTGGTGGTTCTTCTGTAGCAGGCGCAGCAGCTGATATTAGAGGTTAGAAGATATCAGTAGACGCATAACATTTTCAAAATGTGACATGACATTTTCAAAATGTTATGAAAGAGCTTAAATCTATTAAAAATATAAAAAAAGGGAAAGAAATGGGTGAGTTAGGTGGTAATTGAGACACTCCTCTCTGGGCAGCATACCATCGGTGGCTGGCTGATCTGCAGCAACTGGAGCTTCATCAGTGGGAGCAGCTGATGTAGATATTAGAGGTTATATATTAGAAATAGTAAAAAGCACTTTTAAATAATAAAAGAGGTTGTTGTTAATATGCGTTATACATCACCACCTTGACCATTTTTTTTTTTAAATTTAGATATTTAGGTTTGTCAATGTTTGCTTGTGAGGCGTCAAGGTGGAGCTTTCACTGAGGTGTAAAAGCGCATATTAGCAACAAGTTCACAAGTTAACATCACACAATTTTGCAGAAGGAAAGCGATGCGCATTTGAAGCGCAAAAAGCGCACGAGTACTGTATGACTTCCAGTAACTTGTAGAAAAGAGGTCAAGTCAGAAGCTATGAGTCCAAGCAGGCGGTTTATGCAATTACATGCGTTTTCCCCTTTTATGTCGAAGGCTACAACTCCTTACGCACGGCACCCGAGCGCCTGTGCGTAAAGGTTACCGCGTGCTTACCATGAGGTGAACCGACAGCTTTGGCTTTAATTAAAAGGTTAAACAACTAATCCAAGGTTCATCCACTGAGAAATAAAATAAAGGGTGGACTGTATGCCGTTTAACTTGTGGCGAAAGCGCTGCGCTGCGCTCGGTGCATTACCATCAGCGGGTGGAGGGGTGGGGGGTTTGGGCTCCTCAGCTGGCGGGGCAGCAGGGGCCTCTCCCTCGGCAGGGGCAGCCTCAGCAGGTGCAGCTTCGGCCTCAGCGGGGGCCGGGGCGGCTTCAGCCGGGACGGGCTCCACAGGAGCGGGCTCTGGGGCCGGAGCCGCCTCCGGAGCCTTCTCCTCCTTCTTGGCCGGTTCTTTCTTGGCCGCCTTCTTGATGGGGGCTGGCTTGGACGGCATGTTGGCGGTTGCAGCTAATTCCCAACTCGGTTAAATCCTTTAAATCTGGATCCAATGCCGTCATTCCAGCGGGGGTGGCGGGCTTATATATAGGGGCCCAGCAGGGTCAAGCACCGCCCCCCTAATAAATGACATGTAATAGAGCCTGAGCTCCATGTCTGACTCAGACCTCTCTGTCTGTTTGTCTCACTCATTAACGCTCACTAGGCAGCATCCTCAACTATGGCCTCATTAATATGTAAAAATAAATGAGTTAGTGAATTTTAATCCTGCTACTTGGTTGGTATTTATGATCATGATTTAATATGTGGTATAACAGTAATGTTTATGGTACTCACTTTTTTTAAATATATATATGCATACATACACACACACACACACACACACACACACATAGTGTATATATATTTATACACATACACAGATACACACACGCATATATACACACATATACATACATACACACACACACACACATAGTGTATATATATTTATACACAAACACAGATACCCATATATACACACACACACATACCTACATACAGTATATATATGTGTGTGTGTGTATATACATAAAGAATTTTACTGCTCTTTTTACTCTTATGACATCCCTATAGGTCCTTCACGATTGCAATGAAATACTCTTTACTTTTATAGTTCTTAACAGGTCAACACTGTCAAACTGACACGAAGAAGCAACAGAATAAATATAACATGTATTTTATTGATTCCAACAACCAGTGATAGGTGGATGAAAGCCTTCAGAAACATGCCTTATCCACGTACTGGACCCAACTCTGAAGAAATATACCTTTCTCTCAAGGATGATTTCTTTGTTTCCCCTCCTCAATGATTGTTGCCGCATCCAGAATGCTGACCTACTGTATTTACAATCTTTACAATGATGCCCTGTACAAAATAGAGAAATTAAGTTTTACAAAGGATTCTTTAGAAAAAAAAGAAAAGAAATATCAAATATTTTGAGTATTAAAAAGGAAAACATTATCTAGAATGATTTTCCTAAACAATACATTAATGTTAACGTTTTTTTTTCTCATCACACAGCAAGTTTACATGCATTTACAACACTTAGAAACCCTTAACATTTGCACGTCAGTGACATTAGATACCGCATAACATTTTTGTTTTTTAAAAATCTTTTTAGTCCACAACAAGCTTTGCAAAAATATGACTATTCAGCAACCTGTATTGGCCTAAAGAGATCAGATTCATCTCTTTATCTGGTTGGACACTACGTAAAGTTAACTTTGCAAACAGTTAAGTGCTGATTCTTGCCAACTATTTCTATTAGATTTTCAAACTTTTTGTTTGTTTGTTTATCGTCATTTGACCATTTACAGTTCCAGTACTTTTGTCGCCATTCACAAGGACAAAACACATGCAACAGCTTCCAAACTGCTTCATTTCTTTAACTACATCTATGAACCCTGTTCTCAACGCAACGCCAAACAAACCCTCCTCTCTTTAAGGCTCGGTGCCACCTGCTTAAAACAAGCTTCCACTTTTGTCCTGTGTCACAATTTGGTCCAAATTAAGAACTCAAAAGACGGACCGGATGAAAACACACCGCGTTTGCTCGTGAGGATCAGACATTCGCTGATTGCCAACACCAGTAGAAGTTGCTGCATAGTCCCGATAACACTAGTAAGCAAACACAAATCACGGCTACTACAGAGCAACGGGCACAACAACCAGTGAATGAGATGAGAAGCTGGAGCTGATGGCTTTAGTTAACCTGCAGAAACAGACCAGGGTTGGTAATACTGTCTAAATACCTGAAATATTTACAATAACTGACATTATTCTCAATCGGCATGTGACCAGTGCGAGACTCACTGGCCATTTTGGCATCTTTATTTTTTGCTCTTTAAGGTCTTTAATTCATTCTTTTTTTTTTAGTTTACAGGTGACCAATCAGAGCTGCGGATTAGTTTTGTTATCAGCCGTATGCAAACAGTGCAATAACGAAGCAATAAGCAGCTCAGATACAATTTAAAATGTTAAACTTTCTTATGGAGCTGTCATAAAAGTGGTCCGACATTCATTTACAGGATTTATGTACATGTGACGTTCAGTCTGAGCACCTAAACAATGACACAGTTCGGGATGAACAGGTGAAATATTTCGACAATACTCGCACAACTACTTTGTCTGCCATTTACTCCAGTAGGGCTTCTTTACAAAAAAATCTACACAAAGTACCTTAAAAAGTGTTGAAATCTTTTGTTTCTACTCTCCATAATCACCTTGTTACTGTGTCGTGCACCCAAATATGAACAGTACAGTACGACATCAACATGGGCGTACACCATATAATGTGTCACATGACTTCACTGCCTATAATGTCTTCAACACTTCTTCGACAACACGTCCTAAAAAATGTCAGAAATGATCTTCCGGCTCTATTTCACATTACTTTAGCGTTTGACAGTTCTACTGTATGACACAAAAACTCTTTGCTAGCCTACCCTGAAAGTCTACGTGATCTTTATTCGACGCTAAAACAGTTCGGGACATTGTTAAAGAGCACCGTACGTACCTAAATGGTGATCATAAGCACGAGAATGTGATTTTTTATTTTATATTCTGTTTGTGAAGTGGATGAACTCTTGCAAAATGAAAATGGGCATAGGTTGCTTTAAAGTCACTCTACTCAGACATTTGTTAAAAGTGTTTCGCTGTGGAGCTTTGTGATAAGGCTTCCTTTAAAAGCACCTGCTAGATACTGCTAAATGGTTGTTTTTATATAAGTGTTTTCTATACATTCATAGTTGAACTTAAACCGCTAACATGACAGTCAATATGCATGATCAAAGTACAGTATTTGGTTCGGTATATTAGATATTTGCACCAACTAATATAGATAAAATAACTGCCATGTAGCCCGGTTGTATGTACACATTATATATACGGTGGCTACTCTGAATATGGGGGGAAAGATTTGAAACAAATGTACTCTTTCCTAGATAAATGTTGTAGAACAAAAAAATCTGAATTTGATTCAAATAGCATCTGTTTAATCAGAAGGTGTTTGTTGTGTTATATTATCCCTGTGTAATAAGTATCTAATACCTGATATATATGGCAACGTTGGTGACACTTGTTTGACGTAAAACCAAAAGTTCATACAACTAAATTAAGTGCTTGCAGCAACGACGTGATGAGCTCACGTCACTAATAAATAGGTTTTGTTTTATGCAAAAGAGTATGACAGCAAGTTTAACTGTTCAACTTATAAGCCGTAAAAATGATAAAGAAGACGCATGTGAAAACATATACTGATAATTGATCCTATAATATTTTATAATTTGATATTGTAAAACAAAAGATGATTAATTGAAATAAATAATGTAGAGAGTTGAAGGAGTAACTGCCTCCTGACCGTCTTAGCTGGGATGATAGCGATGAAAGCACCAGTGTACTCTGCTGAAGTTGAGGTGACGTTGACGTCTTTGTTCTTAAGGCATTTTGTTTGTTTCACCTACTCTGGTTGTAAAGTTCAGGATTGCATATGTATAAGATTCGGCCTTCAAAGATACTTATACAGTAGATATGTACCAAAGAACTTTGCAGTAAATAGTAGCATCTCTGATGCTGTCATACTCTTTTCCAAAAATGAGTCGCAATAATTGAGAATAGCTTCCGTTGACGAGCACTCCGTATCCCACGATGCACCTGTGCTGTTGCAGAAATCACCTGAAGTCTAAGTGCTGTGACGATGAGTTTCTTAGTGATATATTAGCACCGGTCTAACTGAGTGCTAACGTGGTGGTAAAGGGATCTGAACTAAAGTGAATGTCATCCAGTCAAATATACAGTAAAGTAATATATAGTCTTTTGAAAATACTGCATGTAATAAAATGATTTATACCTTTAACCTACTGCGGGAATGACAGTTTAAATCACCCTACAACCATTTCTGGGGGTCCATTTGTTCCTGAATGTGCACTGCGTCATCACAGTGGATGAAAAAAAAAACATCAAATTTGAAGTGCTAAGTGTAACATGTGAGCTTTGTGTTCAAAGTTTAGGCAGACTAGGGTCTTCTTTGTCTGGGGACTCAATGTAATTGGCAGCCTCTTGAAGTTTCAAAAGCATTGCCATCTATAACAAAGGAGAGAGAGTCGAGAAATCAGCAATACTAAATGATCCGTTTCAGCTTGAAGTATTTAATGAAGCTGATAATTCTGACAGAAGAAAAAACAATCATGAAGTGCTCGGGTCTTACCAGTGGATCAGATTCCATGGAGCTGGGCGGAGTCTCCTTGTGAGGCCGCTCCTCGCAGGGCTGACCGGGGCTGCTGCTGCCGATGCTGGGGGGGGGCAGGTGGAACAGCTTCGCCTGGTCCTGCTGGGCAGACGGCCAAGGCAGGGTGCCCCTCACCCACTCCACCGGGTCCTCCCATACCGCCTTCTGGCCGTGGACCTGAAGCGTCACAACATACCGGGACGGTAAAATTAGAGCGCAAACATTTCCTTACCTCGCACGGCAGCTGGATTCTCGCAATATCACAAGCTCATGCGAGAATTGCGGGGTCACATATCACACGAGTAATGTGTTTGTGTCCGGAAAGCCAGAGCACGGACCAATCGGCGTCCTGTGAGCAGCTACTGGCAGCTATGGGCGTGGCTTAGGTGTGTGTGAGGCGACACGGAGAAACGGCTGTTCCTTCTAAACAACAATGGCGGCTCCTGAAGAGGTTAGCATAGATGCTGCAAGAGCATCAGTTATATGAGAACTGGAGAGTATTTCTTCACTGAAAGAAGAGCAAAGAACGACACCGAATGCTTTTCTCGATGGAAAAGATGTTTTCGCTCTTCTCCTGACTGGCTTCGGCAAAAGTTTGATTGACAGATGGTTCATCCAATCACCTGCCAAGTATTTCTTGAAAGTGCCTGACCTTTTCCAATCAGTTCCCAATGACGGCTTCTCAGATGGTTCTGTGTAAACAAACCATCTGGTGGGTCAGGTTAGAAGCCGCCAGCACTTTGTGAGGAAGAACGTAACGCTAGCTGAATCCATTTTCTGGATTTGTTGGCTGCGGTTTCTCACCTTGATGCCGTCCTTGGCCCCCTCTTGCAGGTAAGGAATAATAGAGTGGTTCCAAAGGTCAATGAACCACGATCGAAACTCATCCACCTTGACCGGACAGGACAGGAAGAAGCAGGGACCTGAGGACACACGGGAGGAAAAAGGAGCACACTGAGGACACACAATTTGTCACCGTTCACACAAATAAAGTTCTCAATACTCCCTACGAAAAAAAAAAAATAGTGCAGCTTTCTTCAGCCCTGAAGCCATGCCCTGTCCTGATAAGAGTGTGAGTTTCATACCAATGAGGAAGTCCGACGTGCTGTGCTTCTCCAAGAAGGCGTGCAGATGATACCACAGTTTGGGCACCCAGTCCAGCACGCGGATCAGGTCCTCATTGGTCAAGCTCCTCTCGTCCTCCGACTCCATCAGCTTCCTGTGCAAGTAGCGCACCAGGAAGCCGTTGGCCGGTTCCACGTTGTTGGAGAAGGTCACCATCCTAAGATGACGAAAGGCACATGCCAAAAAATCACATCACAATACATCACAGGGCTATTTCTTTATCCACATATGGAATTAGCTATGCATTATCCCTCTCATCCACACCAACATTACATCCTTGAGTTAACAGTTTAAGTTAGACCCATAGGGATCGACTGGTTAACAATTGGATTGAGATCTACAAATGGTAAACCCTGTATTCTGACTGAGGAAACACAATTAAACCACCAAAATCAGAAACAATAATTCATAAACAAGTTCTTATTTTTGGTGTTGTTCCATTTCACGTGGCTATAAACCTTTTCCTTCATCAATGTCACAACATCACTCGACCAAATGCATAAAAAACACTGTTCTGCTATTGCTATCTGTCATAATCAGTTTGTACCTTTTAAAGTAACATTTTGTTATATCAGTGTGTAGGATTTGGCGACATCTAGTGGTGTGGTTGCAGATTGCAACTAACTGAGTACCCCTCCGCTCACTCCTCCCTTTCCAGGACTGCGGTAACGTGAGACGCCGAGTGCAAAACCGTGGTAATGCCATTTGCATCGCTCATTGGCCATCCTTACCATAATAACACTACTTAAGGAGCAACGGAAGTCAGACGGCGGCTGGCGGTACCACGGTTTTGCACTCTGCGGCTCATTACTGTAGTTTCACAAGCGTGTTGGAAAACTACGGTGGCCTTCAGGTAACGTAAAAACATGAAAGCCTCTCTCTAGAGCCAGAGTCTGGTTTGTCCGTTCTGGGTTACTGTAGAAACATGGTGGAGCAACATGGCGGACACCGTGAAGAGGACCCGCTCCCTATGTAGATATGAACGGCTCATTCTAAGATAACAAAAACGCTATTCTTAGTTTCAGGTGATTATACACTAATGAAAACATAATTATGAATATTATATTCCATTTCTTCCAACAGATCCCCCAAAATCTTACGCACTGGTCCTTTAACAGTTTCACAGTCAAATCCTATATTTGCGTTTGTTTTTTTGGGAGGGTGGACCAGAGGACTTTCTTTTTACTATTTTCAGCAGTGGGTAAAATGTTGCTTGAATAATCTCAAGTACAGGTAATAGTGAGATGTTTGTTTTTGTTGTCAAACTTCAGACTAAAAGCAACAAAAGCAAATCACGACTGTTACGTACAACAAAAAGCAATAAGAGAAATTTCAGATAACAAGGTAAACTCATTATTAGTATTCACGGCACTGAGCAAAATCAATCTGTATTAAATCATGTTGTATCAGAAACCAATATAAACACATTAGCTCACAGTTTACTATTGACCTTCTTTAAGACGTTTTTTTATTGTATTGACTTGTTTATTCCACAGTGAGCTTTAAATCCAACAGTGTAATCAGGACACATTCAGCCATAACACATCAGACAATCCTTCCACAATGGTTCCTTTAACCAACCTGAAGCTGAGATGGAGGCCGTGGTTCGCTATCATCTTCACCGGCTGGTTGCTCGTTCCAATGATGTAAGGACTGAGGAACAGGAACAATATACAATTATAGTTTAGGTCACATTAAATGATCACAGAAATACTCTTGCAGCTAGTTTCAGTGTGTGTACGTGGAGCGTACCATTTGTGATATTTGCAGGTGAGAGCACCATTGACAAGTTCGCTGAGGGACGCAGGCCCGTGAATATCATCCAGAATAACAACCAGCGGGATTTCCGACGTGCTGGTTTCCCGGTCGATTTGATTGGCCAGGTTGGAAAGATAAAGCTGCAGATCCTGAGGAAAGAGAGGTGAAAGAGAGAGAGAGAGACGGTGACGAAAGGAAGCTGACAACATGACACACCAAATAATCTGGATTCATACGGAGACGTCACTATCTGTCACCTTGCATGACTGGCGGTGCATGTTGAAAGTGACCACGATGCCTTCGCTGACCTCGCGGGCGCTGCGGTCCACCAGGTACTCGGCCAGCCGGGAAGCGAGGTAGCTCTTACCCGTCCCGCTCGGCCCGGACAGGATGAGGCGCCGATGTTTGAGCAGCAGGCTGATGTAGTGTTGCATCATGGGTTTGGGAATGAGGGTTTCGAACACCAGGCTGTCCACACACTTCTCCTTCAAACCTGAACATAGGGAGGAAAAATGAGAAATTAGAATCATTGTAGTTTGATACTTGATTTTTAGGCGCTTGCTAAGAATCTACTTGTTATTGTTTTTGATTGTATTTGTCTTTGTTTTCAGTTTATGATTAGACTCAGTATTTTGACATAATGTTATTTTATTATTATGTTCATCATTGTTTTTATGTGAATTATTTTCATGTTATGTTGATGTGGTTTGGGATGGGATGGAGGGAGAGCCTTTGAGTATGTCCTTGTTGATGTTGAGTTTATGTTTTTGTTTAATTTATTATCATTATTATTTATGTGCTTAAATGTTTGTTAACTTCCATGTTTTGTGCCTGAGGGCCCCCTTGAAAACGAGATGGCGCATCTCAAGGTGTTTATCCTTTAATACATATTTGAAATGAAATGAAAAAAAAATTCTGTTAATATCTAATCCAAACAGAATACACATTAGAAACAGGAGGAGCTTGTGTAAGAAGATGTTGTGACCTCGCATGTCCTTCATGAGTAACATGGCGTTCAAGCATTTTGCACTGAAAATAACTTTGCATCAAGCGTAGGGAGTCTGTGCAGCCCCCCCCCCCCCCCCCACCGACCTGCAGGAGTCTAATGTTCCGCCTTAGCATCTATGGGGCCCATGTGTCTGAGGATGGTCGACCAGCTGGGCCTGGCTGCACGGAGATCATGTTACCCAGAGTCCTGTCTGCGCTCTGCTGCTCTACTTCGATCCTTGCATTCCTGCATGCAAAAGGTCTATCAAGCACTACCAAACCAGAACCTCGACTCTCCTGGTTTAGAATCACTGATGGGCTCCGCATACCTGTATGTGTGACTCCCAAACCAAAACACTGCTGTTATAGAAATATAATGTAAACAAATCACGTCATGAAATGTGAAGCTTCCATGCATAATTTGACCAAATAAATCTCGAACTGTGGCTATTTCCAGAGAAGCTAAACATAATGTTGTTGAACTGATGAGTTCATCGGCTGCCACGGGGTCATTTGAGTTAATGTTTTGGTCGATGATGAGGACAGCAGCTCACAGTTCAATGTAACTGAACGCACGTTGGACGTAAAGAAGAGTTGTAAAACAAACTGGACCAAACAGCAGTAAAGACAGACAGGTCCAAATTTAGTCTGATAAACAGACGGACATGAGGATTTGCACTTAGTTGAGACCTGGATGGTAAACACCTCAGATAAGCACTTCACAACATACTGAAGCTAATGCGAAAGATCTGACTGACACCAGAAACCTGGTTATGTAACCCCTCAATGTATCGTATGTGTGTGGATGCAGCTTGCAATCAAAAGATTAGCGGTTTCCGAATTGAAGAGATGGATAATTGAAACTCAATGATTGGACTGACTCCAACAGGCTCTATTGCAGAAAAACAACATTTGAGTACTTATTGTAAGGAAGTTTATGTCATCAGCTCAGAAACTATTTGACTAGAGATAAAAAAGGGAAGCTAGCCAAGTTCCAGGTTGACAGATCCCAGATGACATTGTTTTATACATCTTTTACTGAGTCAGTCGTCACCTTTTCATGTATTTGCTGGTATGCATCTCTCAACCTCAAACAGAAAAACTCATTAACAAAGGTGAAATTAATGGCACTCAGCAGAAAAATGTATCTGTACTGTACAACAAACAATTGTTAAAGAAGGCAGGATCCATCATATCTGACAGTACCCACCCCCTGCACTTAAAATTTAAGTTCTTGCCCTCTGGATCCCGCCCATAGACTGTCTATAAGAAGTAGACGTAGTCACTGTGACGTCATCCATTGGTTTGTGGACTGACGTTTTGAAGTTCGGCATTTTGGCCGTCGCCATCTTGATTTTGCAACCAGAAGGGACACAAGGTTAAAGTTCTAAGACAAAAACACGGGCAACTCCCAGACCGGACAACGCCGTGGTAGCGACCTGTCAATGACAAGGTAGCCACGCCCTAAAGCATACCCTGCTTTATGGTCTATTTGACTCTAAATGGGACCATAATTTACTAAATGAACATCATGCTGTATTGAAGAAGACTTGAAACTAGTGATTGAGACCATAAACTCATGTTTACAATGTTTACTGAGGTAATAAATCAAGTGAGAAGTAGGCTCATTTTCTCATTGACTTCTATACAATCAGACTTCTTTCTGCAACCAGAGGAGTCGCCCCCTGCTGGCTGTTAGAGAGAATGCAAGTTTAAGGCACTTCCACATTGGCTTCACTTTTTAGACCCGGAGGTTGCCCACTGTTCCCGCCTGAGACAACCATTAGCCAAAACTAACAGATATAAATTCTCCTTCGTACCCTCTGTAAAGTACAGATAGCATCAGCACATCTCCAGCCATGCCTGTTTCTCCCTCCTTTCTTTCTTTTGACTAATATTGTAACTTTTGTACTTCATGTGTTCACATTTTACTCTTGTATTTATATGTTTTTCTATTCTGTGTGGTTATGTAAGTGTTTTTTTTAAAATCTTTTATCTAGTTTGTCTAGCCCTGTGTTGTTGTTTTTAATGCTACAGTGGTAGAACCAATTGCCCCTCTGGGATAAATACAGCATCTATTGTTTTGTTTAGATTTTACAAAATAATGTCTTTGAGACTGCACCATAATGAGCACTAAACCAATGCTTTCTCACGTTGGAAATAGTTTTTCTAAATTAAATGTGTGACAATGCTGAATTAACTTTGTGTTTAAAAATGTATCTAATTTAAATGCTACTTCATAGTGCTGGACCTGAAGTGATGTTACTCATTTCTCCACAAACCTTTCAGGGCCACTGTGATGCTGCTGGGGCCTCGGGACATGCAGCGAGAGGGCTGTGTCTCTGGAACTTCTCCTCCTAGCACTCTTTTAATGTGGCCCATACTGTAACTGTAGATGGAGTCTGTAGACAGGCCCAGACTAGAAGTGGGGTCCACCTTGGCTACGTACACCTGGAATTAAAAGAACAGAAAAAGAGAACTGATTACATTTTTAAAAAGGATTTAGTGCGTGCAGACAGACAGACAGACAGTGCCGTGTGTGGATGTTTCAGTGCTAACTAACTACCAATACCTGTCAAAGGCTGGATAAGCTCGTTAAATGACCGTAAATTCAAATACTTCTCGTACAAAGCTTGTGCTTTTTCATAAATCAATCAGCTCAACGTGATTCCTTTTTGCGTCAGTTTCCACCGCTGTGCAGCCATGGAACTCTTTGAAGTAACAGCATGCTAAATTTAATGTGACAGCTGTATCATGCTTGATGCACACTGTACATTCAGTCCTTCGACAGTTAACGGTGAACAAAGTTGTCAGATGACGGGGGGCCTCACCTTGAAAGCCTGGCTGACAGCTGAATCCAGCATGGGCCAGTCCATCCTGCCGTTCACCCTGACGGTGCCGACGAAGAAATCCTTCGGTTTAACCTCCTGTTGATACAAAGTGAAACAAACAGGTGATACGGAGGTCTAAAATCACTTTTATTTGGTCGAAAGAATGAAAGACGACATACTTACATCTCTGAAGACGTGTAAATCTGCAATACAAATCACCACCCGAACACGGTGGTCATCCCTCTGCGAGGAAAGACTGAGAGAATCTGAGTGGACGTCTGCTGAGGAGTAAATAAAAAAGAAGAGGACAGAAACCAAAAGAAAAGAAAGATCATGTAGCATGTGTGACACAAGTTGGATCAAGATGTAAGCAAAAGTGTTTTGCTTGGTTTTAGTAAATCAGTACTGAGCCACTTGAAGGGTTGAAAACAATAACAAATGTTGCACAAAATGCTGAACATTGTTTAACTGTTTGTAGTGGTAAATTCATGTGCACAAATTAGTAAACTGTGAGGGATAAAAAAAAAAAAAGATCATTTGGAAGCAAGTTAAGATTTTATATGCACATCTGATTTTCAAAATAAAAGCAGGGGATTTTATCTTCATATTATTATATCATATTAATTGCAGATTAAAAATTGGTAATGGAAAAGTAGTAAAAAAAAAAAAAAAAAAAGATTCAAAGTTGTCAAAGTAGTCAAATGTTAACAGCATCTGAGTAAATTACAAACTATAAATGTCTAAAATACACACATTTGCCATAAAGTATAATACAATTATTAAAAGTAACAAGTGTGTAAGATTTGGCGGCATCTAGTGGTGTCGTTGCAGATTGCAACCAACTGAGTACTCCTCCGCTCACTCCTCCCTTTCAAGACTGCGGTAACGTGAGCCGCCGAGTGCAAAACCGTGGAAACGCCGTTCACCTCGCTCAGAGGCCTTCCATACCATAATATCAGTACTTCAGGAGCAACGGAAGTCAGACGGCGGCTGGCGGTACCACGGTTTTGGACTCGGCGCCTCACGTTACAGCAGTATCACGAGTGTGTCGGAAAACTACGGTGACCTTCAGGTAACTTGAAAACATGAAAGTCTCTCTCTAGAGCCAATGTTTGGTTTGTCCGTTCTGGGCTACTGTAGAAACATGGCAGAGCAACATGGCGGACTCCGTGAAGAGGACCCGCTCCCTATGTAGGGAGACTCATTCTAAGCTAACAAAAACAAAATGACTCTTAGTTTCAGGTGATTGGACTAATGAAAACATAGTTATGAATAATATATTCCATTTCTGCTAATAGTCCCCCGAAATGTTACACAGTGGACCTTTAAATAAATGTTTTTTTCTAGAAAGGCATTCCAAACATTCGTACTGTAGGTTCAAGAACACACCAGATTATTTACAACGAATTCATTTTTCATGAACATTACATTATGTGTGTAAAAACCATTTAATCTAAGCACTGTGCCTACTCGTCTACCACAGTGGCCACACCATTCTGACTCCACACTCAACATGTCAGAGACTAAACTGTACCTGAGCTGCCCCCCTCACTCAGCCCTCTGCTGTAGCTCTTGGGCATTTGCATGGCTACGGACTGTCGAGGTGATGAACTTCCAAGAGCAGTGAGACCTGAGGACTGGGAGACGGAGCTGGAGGGTCCAGGGGACGGGCAGGGGGACAGACCACCTACTTTCAGATGGTCGTTCTCAGCCTTCAGGTTCTCCACTGTCGACTACAGACAAAATCACAAGTGATACAGTTATTTTCCTAAATCACAGTGTCACTTCCAAAACACAACTGCAGTGGTGATTTGTTTCTGAGTGCATGCTAAAAAGGTTTCTAAAATTGAAGGTAAGATTTGTTGGAATATTCAAGTAAAGGGATAGTTCTGGTGTTTTGAAGTGAGGTTGTATGAGGTACTTATCCATAGTCAGTGTATTACCTACAGTAGATGACGGTCGGCACCCAGCCAGCTTGAAGAAGCAGACAGGAGTTACCTGCACGGAAGCAAAGCAATGTACTGCTGTGGACGGGCCAAACTTGGGGCGTGCCGACCGTCATCTACTGTAGGTAATACACTGACTATGAATAAGTACCTCATACAACCTCACTTCATAACACCCGAACACACAACAGCACATACATACATACAGTAAACACTAACATTGTCCTTGACCTTCTCCAAATATCTGCACACAGGTCAGAGGATTTAAAGTTTGGCATCCTAATCGTCTTTACCAACTCCACATGTGAACTGCAGAAACTCCAGGGCCAAGTTCATGGCAAGGACACTTTTTGGAAGTAAAAAAAATAATGTAAAATATCAAAGGAACATATCAAACATACCTGCATGTTGGTCATGGCCTCCTGCAGCTGCTCCAGCTGATGGGCGGAGCTTAGAGCCTCCAGGCGGACGTCTGTCAGTTTGCGCTCCTTCTCCCACAGCTCCGTACGCAGCTCTGTTACAACCTTGTCACCCCCCACCTCACCTTCTTCACCTTCTTCACCTTCTTCACCATCTTCACAGAGTCTGGACATATTCAGTTCAAATAAGACAACGTTAGAGATGTGGGAAGGTGGCAGGGATCATCAGACTGACAGCAAGAAACACCATTTTCAAATGTTAAATTAAGGGACACAGCTATATTAGAATAAAAAATAAACACAGATACAGTAACATACAGTATGCAGCAGAGTCGTGTAATATTCTACTGTATATCCACATCCATTTTTGACAAGGAAATCTAATGTATTGTTATGTTATAACATGATTCTAAATATCTGCTGTTGTGAGTTATACTGTACTGTCTAGTTTTTAAGTGATCATTGCAGGGAGAGGTTTACCCTGATGATGATACAGAGGCTGATGATTTCAATGGAGGGCTGTCTCCAACATGGTGGACTTTGGGGGAGGAAGGTGCAGAGGATTCTGGGGTGGAAATTTCCTCAATGTCAGCGTACGGCCCTGACTGCTTGGAGCCCTTCTTACTAAAGGCCTTGTTGAAGGAGCTGCGTAACTGTACAGAGAGGAAACATGACACTGAAATGAATAATACGTTTAAAAAATACACCAGAGTATAATACAATTAACAAGGAATTCTTTAAAGCACTTGTGTTGAGCTGCTTCCATCAGATATGCCATGTTTGCCACTGAGAATTGTCATCCACACTTGTTTCCTGTTAACCTTCTGCTAAGCAACTGAATTTTTTTATATTCTAAATTTATGTAGCCAATAGTTTAATATATTTGTATAATTTTTTAACGGTGGAAAGGGATAAAAATCCAACCCTAGTTTGGTGTAATGTTAACTTTGCAGGAATTAAAATGGGTAAAACAAAATTCAGTCAATGATGCTGAATGATATGAGACCAGCTAAAAATAAACAGTTCTGAAAACCATCTCCATGTAAAGTTTCTACAGTAATACTTAATTGATCCGTTTGATGTCTACAGCATTACAGAACAGTTTAACATAAAGTACATAAAACCATGATTCTGTAATTTAATGTAATCAAAACATGGTACAAACTATAGTGGATCTGTGTATCAAGTTTAAAAAAACACGGATGACAGAAAGTTTCCAAAACGTTTCACAAGTATGACTCATAACGTGCAAGCAGGCTGGAGAAGGGCAGGATGGGTTCATGGGTTTATTTACTGTAGCAACATCACTCACCTCAAAGACCTAAAATAAAAAGCAGGGCAGCATGAGGGAGAGATCAGAGTCATACTTAATAACAGATTTGGAACAAGATAGGACGACAACGACACACACACACACACACACACGTAGGAAAACAAACTAGAGCAGCGGCTGACTGACTTCTATTTTCTTTTCAGATAAAAAAATTGTAAGAAATAATGTACAGCGAGCCCTTCGGGGCGATGCAGGACCCCGACGCGAGCTTATTACACAGCTTCTTACTAAAGAAATCAATAATTTGACACAAAAATGGTCCTCCAGAGTCCGACATCAGAACTGCGTCCACAGCAACAGTCTGTTATACATACAGTAGCAGTGCTCTGCTAAAAAGAAATAACGAACCGTAGAATGCTGTGATTGGCCAATCAGAATTGAGCATTCAACAAAGCTGTGTAATAAAACATAATAAAAACTGAAAATAGCCCCACAGCTCACCTACCTGTACACACCGGTCCAATATAAATGTATCATTTGAATTCTTTTATTACATTAATTTATAATTTGTTATCTTTTATCATTTGTTTTTCTTATTTTTTATTCTTATTATATCTAATGTTATTCTTTATTTCAAACTTGCCTTTTTTAGCAGCCTGCATTTCACTGCACATATTGTACAGTTTGAGCATGTGACAAAAAATTAGGGCTGTCCCGAATACCATTTTTGGGGCTTTGAAGCTTCGGAGAGAAATATTCGAAGGTATTCGAAGTTTCGCGGCACAGCGCAGCTCAGCGTGGGAGGCTGACATGTTCTTGTGTCTGTCTCCATCTCCCCCGTTTCAGTGCCGATGTCGCACTACTGTACACACACACACATGCACCTCTACACACAACAAACAGCGTTATCCGTCTGAGAATATTTATAATAATGTAAATAATTAATGTTGAATATGAATAATGAAAATTGTTGTGGGATTATTCCTTATTTCATGGGCTATTTTGTGATTTATACCTTATTATTACATAGTTACATATTCAAAAAACGAAGCATTCCAATACTGATTTGGAGGTCGATTACCATGGCAACAGTCGAAGCTTCAAAGCATTCGGGTCAGCCCTAAAAAAAAAATCTTTGAAGCTATAAATTTGATGATCTTGGACTAATCAAGACAATCCCTGAATTTGCTCAAAGTTTGATGAATTTGAGTTTGATGAGTTTGACCAATTACAAACCCAGACAAGCTGAACTGTTCAATTAAATACCACAAATGGTTTGATAGCTTCCGTCCCTTTCTCTAATGATCTGAAGAAAACATCCGATTCATAAAACACTGTAAAATAATTCAGCGTCCGTGTGGGTCTCACCACACAGGGAGGGCAGTATGTTGGGACTCAATCATCTGGTCAGTGAATCAGTGAACAGTATTTCTAATCTAGATTCTGACTGTGCGTTCTCACCCAGCTCTTCTTCTTCTTCTTCTTGGCCTCCTGCTCTTTGAGACTGCCTATACTGGAGTGGCTGGTGTTGCTGGTGAGGCTGGAGATGCTTTCGGAGGAGTTCTGGCGATGGATCGGCAGTTCTAAATACCAGGAGAAAAAAAAGAGCACAATGAATATAGAGAGGGAAGCTTTTGAAATTCCTACCTTCATCTTTGCATGTTTTCGGTTTTTGTACATCCCAAACATTATTCTGTACCTTTGGGTGCGATTTCCGGACTACTGAGAGCCCCCTGAATGATTTCATGGGCCTCTGTGTTTTTGACCCTCAGAACCTCGATGGTATCCTTCAGGTCAGTGAGTTCAGAGTCCTGAAGGAGGGAAATATCAACGTGTGTTCATGTTCGCTCATTGAACCAACATTCTTCTAAACCAAGGATTGTGGCATGTCTCTTATTACTGTACATAATTTACATGTTACTTACTCTGTATTTCTATTTTCTTACATTTCTTTATGTTTATACAATCGCAACTGTAACGCCCCTATTTCCCCCCCCGGGGATCAATAAATTATTTCTGATTCTGATTTCAACAAGGATGATGGGGTTGTGTTGAGTGGCTGATGATAATACAACTATGTCACCTAGTAGCTTCTCTTTAACTGACGGGATCTAATATAAAGCAGTTGAACAATAATCAGACTAATAGTTTATCATCATCATGTATTTGTTGGGTATGCAGGAACACAACTTTTACTTTACAATGATACTCATGGCTTGTTTATGGTTTAGTTCTTTAAGTGTCCCGGACTGTTCCTTATATAATTAAATAAAAACTGCCAAACGTGTCTCAGGCGGTATGACATTCATTAGCATCACGATAGATACCTTTTGCTCCGAGGAGACCGACAGGGTCTGCAGGCGTGCCGTCATCAGCGCCAAACTCTGCTCAAAAGCTGCTACCAGATTAGCCTTTAGAGGAAGACACAGAGGTAGGAGGAGGAGGAGGCAGAGAGACAGAGAAAGAGAGAGTGGGGGGGTTGAGACAGCAGACAGGTATGAGTCACCGGCTGCATCGAATTGGTCTGCAGCCTCACACGCTCACAGCACATCAAGCAAATGGCTTTCTTCATCTGCTGGGACAGGAGGGAGGGGATGGAGTAGTGGACAGCTGTGGGTGATGTCAGAGATGAATGAGGACGTTAGGGTGTTGGCGGTGAGGGACGGCAGGGGTGTGACGCTGGGGGACAAACCTCGCCAAACTCATGTAGCACGTCTGACCTCTAGGCTAGAATGTCTCACACTATTTCTGCTCATGATGGAGCGAGTGATTAGAAATCTTCTAAAATCCACTGCTGACACCATCATAATGAAATTATGACAAATTCTACATGATGGTTTGTTGAAACGGTGGGTGACATGGTCTTGTTTTTG
This sequence comes from Sebastolobus alascanus, assembly GCA_916701645.2. Lineage (NCBI taxonomy): Eukaryota > Metazoa > Chordata > Actinopteri > Perciformes > Sebastidae > Sebastolobus > Sebastolobus alascanus. The sequence goes on from CAKAOJ020000326.1 coordinate 265,875, forward strand.
AGGCTTTATTTCTGTTGGGATTAGTTTCTTTTTGGGGTTTTATAGTTTAGAGAGATCGCCCAGGTCCGACAGCCTGTTGTGTGGTTGGTCTGGGTGTGTTCCCTTCCTTTTGTTGAATACGGCCAGCCTACTATTCCCTTCTTCATTTCTTTTTGTTGGTCCCTTGCTTAGGTATTTCTTTGAGGTCACATTTGTTGAATAATAGAACACTCTGCTACTCCATGCATCCGTTTGAATGAAGTTACTGACCTCCTAAGAGCAAGCTTTCAGGGGGTCATAACAGTCGTAACAGTTCAATAGAAAATGCAATCAGCCATTCACTTTTTCCTATGAGCAGCAGACCTCCACATGGCTGCTTTAAAGTGTGTTACATCACCTGAAAGTCCTTATCTCCGATTTGTTTTTAAATTACTGTATTTCTCTCTAATGTGTCTAAGTTGTATCCGAAAGGTTAGTATGTGCGGTATCTTATTAGCCTTCAAATCTAACAAAACTATCGGGAATAGTCAGAAATTGGTGCTGAGAAAAATAATTGGTTAATATTAATTAGTCGATAGACAGAAAATGAATAGACAATTTTGATATTTGATCATTTGAGGAATTTATAAAGCAAATATTCCAAACATTTGCTGTTTTTTTCAGCAAATCGAATATCTTTGGACTGTAGGAAGTTATGCTGACCCTTTTCACCTTTCTCTGACATTTTAGAGACTAAAAGATTAATTGAAATGATAGTCAACAGATTAATAGATAATTGAAATAAAAATAATAATTAGTTTCCAACATGTCAAAATGCTTCAAGGTAGGTGATGAGGTCAGCACTGCCACACATCAAGCCCAGCAGAGATGTCAGATTACAGCAATTTGTCAGCTTGACGTCCACTCAGAAACATGCGGAAGCGACAGAGAGCTCTCTAGAAGCAACAGTCCAACAAACCTGGCCTAGCTGCTACACCCAGCATCCAAAGGTGCGGGTCAGCGGGAGGCAGGCAGAGGGAAGCAGCGAGTCCAGCAGTCAATACATCCAAGGACGTAAAAGAGAGGGACAGTGGCGTTAGGCGTGGGATTAAACTTCTCATACAGTAAAAACAAGAAAAAAAAACACACACAGATATGCTTCATACAGTCACTTGGTATGTTCAAAACACCCAGGTTAGTTGAGAGTTTAGTAACGGCAGTGGGTAAAATGTGCAATAGGAGACTGTAGTTCATACTGGTTGTCTATCAGATCGGGGGCCAGTTGCATAAACTTAGTTTAAGACTAGTCTTGGCCTTAGACTGGTTTTAGATTGTCAGGTTAGACTAGTCTTATTACAGTTAGCCTGTCTGTTGCTTAATATTAAGTCTGACTTTGAGGTAGGAAAGTTATCCACCTCTCCCCCTGGCTAAGCCTGAGGTTAGAGTTTTGGCAAGAATCTGTTAGAAGGTCAGTTAGCTAACTATTTCAACTGTTTATCCATTACTATTAGCAAACGTTACCTTTAAGCTAACTATTTCAACTGTTTATCCATTACTATTAGCTAACTTTGAACTATTTCAACTGTGTTTACCCATTACTATTAGTTAATTTAATTTTAAGCTAACTATGTCAACTCTTTATCCATTACTTTTAGCTAACTTTTACCTAAATATTTCAACTGTTTATCCAATACTTTTAGCAAACTACTTCAACTGTTTATCCATTACTTTTAGCTAATTTCTAGCTAACTACTTCAACTGTTTATCCATTACTTTTAGCTAATTTTTAGCTAACGATTTCAACTGTTAATCCATAACGTTCTTGTACCATATTGTGGTTGGATTTATGCTGTTTACCTTTTCTGTTATTTTCTCCCATACTTGGTGTGGTGTCGTTGTTGCATTCGGCATTTTTTGTGTGTATTATTTCACCCATAATGCATTGTGCGACAGACTATCTAACTCAGTCTTAGATTACCTACATTACTCACTCATAGGGAAGCTTTATGCAACAGGTAAATTAAAGTGTCTATAGCAAGTCTGACTTAAAGTTATATTAAAGACAAAGACTAGGTCTATTCTTATGCAACTGGCCCCCGGATCAGTGGTTAGGTGGTGTTAAAGTAAAAGTTGAGTGTGATGGAAACAGCCAGACTCAAGCATCTAGAAGCTGCAGGGTGAGACTATAGGAGGTAGCAGGGGTGGAAAATGATTCAGCTGGTTCAATCAGTTAAAAGCAAGTTGAGGGTTAAACGGGTGTCTATCAAGGTGACAGAGCTGAAGGATTATAGCAACAGTGGAAAGATGTGAGTGACAGTGAGAGAACTGAAAATATGGCATGTCTGCTGTAAGACTGGCAACCGCAACTGGGGACCTTTTTTTGCATGTTGTTTTCCCTTCGTTTCCTGTCATCCTCCTACTGTCACCTAGGCATACAATGCTCAAAAATATATAATTCCAAAAAGCCCCAAGTGTTGGGTGGATTGGTAGATCCTAGATTTGTTATGACTGGTTGTCCTTACTCCCTGCAAGTCGGACCAAGGCCAGAATTATGCCTTGGCATCCAGAGTCATCCACAGTGATCCTCAATTTCTTAAGTGAGCAAGGATTCACACGATATCTTCCTCACATCTCACCCTCACAAAAATGCAGGGCAGATATTAGATACACCTGTTAAATGGGGTTTCTGTATCTCAGTGAGTTGTGGGGTGCAAGCTCAATGACTTAGAAGAGGTATAAACTACACTCTGATAAAATATCTGGTGTGCCTCCAACATATAAACAAATTAGCTTACGAAAGGAGGCCAAAAAAATAATAAATCATACATACATTGGCACTAAGCTGCATGGTCAAGTCTGCAACCTTTTCCTGGGAAGACTCCAGCTCTCGCCTCAACTTGCGGATCTGCTGTGGAAAAATTGAAAAGTAAGCCCCAGCAGTATGGACAATGTACTTATACAATACCTCGGACATAAAGCCAGCAGTGTTGAGCGTATTAATAAAGGTTTGATGATGATAATGCAGCCGCTGAATGTGATGAAATGTGTTGTTTCGTTTGGTTAACTAAAAAAAAAGAATATGCAAACAACAAAATGTAAAAAAACCAAAATGACAGAGGATAAATACACTCCAAAACAATAGAAAATGTTTAATCAAGGGATGACGGTGGCTTTTCTCATGCACTGAGAATGTCTTTATTAAATGTTAGCAGGTGATGCTGAAGGATAAAGAATATTAGAGATAAAACAAAATGAACGGAGTTATGAGACCCTGAGTTAAGAGATCTGTGGACTTCACTGAGCACTGATAACATCATCTGACAAAGGGACCCGTTTCAACAGGAAATGACTGACAGATGATGCAGAGAAAAGGCACAATGTGAGTTGAAGAGTCATGGCACGTTGGCCTTACCTCCCCTTGTATCCTCTCCTCATTCTAACGAAGGCATGGTGAAAGCAAATGAACAATAAAGAGGGATAAGGTAGAGGGTTAACTTTAGGGGGAGTTACGAAAACTTCTTATCCACAGTAAAAGGGACATCACTGATGTTTTAACGAGACGGCAGTGCTGAAATACAATGTCAGAATAGGTACCAAATAGTTGTCCAATCACAGGACAGGAGGTTTGTAACCAACTAGGGAAGACTTTAAGGTCACTTAATATAATGCATACAAGGTTCTCGTGCATGCTAAAAAAAAAAAAGAGTCCAAAATCCATGAATCATTATGATTAAGGCAATTTACCTATATTAGAGAAAATGATTCTATGCTGTGCAAGCTTTTTTAAATGATCACTTTGCTTCTTGAAGACAGGACAGTGAGTAAACTGAAGTCACAAAGCACTTGACATCCAGCAAAAGTAACATTATACTGTACATATTATGGCTGTATCTACTCACCGAAGAATGGTTGGAGGAAGCATTGGACGCCAGAGAGAGCACAGATCCATGCACTGAAACAGGGAAGGTAGAGAATTGACTTGTGAAAATAAACAATATACTAAGCTAACCAGGTACTTAAGAAATGTTAGTAATCCCTCCTATCGCAACAGTAGGGCTGTGCAATTAATCAAATTTCAATTAGAATTACGATTTTGGTTTTCAAAGATTATGAAAACAAGATAATTGAGATAAAACAACTATTGTGCCGCATTCTGTTTCGCAATGATGCTCTCCCCTTTTCTTTACAACGGTGCACTTTTGCCCGGCTGTAAAGAAAAGGGGAGAGCATCATTGTATTTCCCCTGTGATGGTGCACCGCGCCGACTGTAGATCAGCTCAGAAAGGCCTGGGATGAAGGTGGCGCTTTACAGCACCCCTCGCCTGAACCTCGCCATTTAGTGCTCGCTGTGAAGCGGACTGTGTTCAGTGCGGCGATGCCGGCAACCCACCTGACCCATCTTGAATCACGGAGCCCATATCGTTTACCATGCTTTGTGTGGGTGTGACTGTTTTGCCGTGTCATCACCATTCATATCTATACAACCAATGTGTTTACGATTAAATTGTTTACTAGAGCATTAAGTTCTACATAGATCTCACCTATTCATTCAATCTCAAATTGCACCAGATTGAAACATTTAACTTTAAAATGTAGGCTACAAAATGTTTTGTTTCTAAATGTGTGATGTTTCCAAAGTCACTGAGTAATAGTGTCAAATAATGGTGATCTCAATATTGATAAACGTGATTATGATTTTTGCCATAATCGAGCAGCCCTACCCCACAGTAACAAATAATAGACTTTGTTTTCACTACTCGTGAATCGTTTTTACTACTGACAACCCTTAAAACAAGGGAATATCTCAATCTCAGTCAGCTAATTAAGAACACATCAATAGCAGGCACATTCACAGACATGATTTACGAGTTTGATGTAAACAGACTTTTGTTATCGCATCGAAATACATTAAGACTTGGAGTTGGTGGTAGAATGTGTATTGAAACGCCCGCATATTCTCTGAGAGTGAAAGCAGGTTTAAAGTATTGGTGGAGGGTCTCCCGCTTTGTTTCCATTTGGACCACAGAGAGTGCCTTTAAGTCAACTCGCTATTAATCTAACATGAAGGCACTGAGACTCTCCACTTTTCCTTCTTAATGAAAACAAATGTCCTTCTGTTGCTTAACAGGCTGCGTGCTGTATGAGTGCTTTGCTGCAGCTTTGTTTCATTTGAGGGCGACTCCCCCGCAGAGCAGATCTCACCATCATCCCCTGGTTCGCGGAAAGACCCGCAGCGCATCATGCTTTTTGGCCGGTCAGCCAGGGACATACTGCTGCCCAGGGGGGAGGTTCCATAGAGGTCGCAGGCTGACTCGCTGGGCGGGCCTATGCTGTTGGAGCGTGATATCCTCGGGGTGCCACTGGAAATTGGGGCAACTATCAGAAAAGAGAGATGTTTGAAAAAGAAAGTGAGTGGCACAGATTAACCTGTGGGGTGCAGTTCTGTAGAGCAACACACACTCTCACACACACACAGTGCATCTAGGTATAGCACGCTTATTCTGATGACTCAGTGAAAGGCAACACTACAGGTTCCACAACAGTCAAAGAGATAAATATAGCCTGACTTGACCCCCTATTGCCTCCATCTCCAGCAAATCTCAGACTTTAACTCAAGTCTAAATGAGAGCAGATGTGTGACTGTAACATTCTCATAGTCAAATCTGATACCGGGATAATTTGCCATCGCTTCAGCGTTCAGACATGACTATTATTGACAACTTGCGTCAACATTTCTTAAGTGTAAAAAACCACGCTGGACTTCCCTCTCAGTGGGAAATTAATATCCCCGTCCTCAATAATAATCAACGCTAAGATGGATGGCTAATCAAAGACCTCAAGTCTCATTAGTTTCAAAGTGTTTTTAGAACTTGGCAGCCCGATGTTGCGAGCAGACTCACCCACGTTGGTGAGAGGGGCCTTGCCGGAGGAGGGGTGGTGGAGGGGGCGGGTGGGCGAAGGCAGCTGAGGGGGGCTATCGCTCTCTGTCATGCTGACTATATTGTGGGAGTGGCGCCTTCCCGGTTTGCCCTCGCTCTCTGACAGGCTTGAGCCGTAGCGTCTGAGAAAAGAGAGGTCATTTTAACTTCAAACAGTTGAAGATACATCACAGACGGTGGGAGATTTCAAAGTAGATGCTTGGACGGTAATTGTTTTGACTTACTCTAAGCCTTTCTTCGGCAAGGTATTTCTGTCCGTTTGCAAGCTGTAAAGAGGAGAATAAAAAACATGATTAATAGAGAATAACTCTTATAAAAATGGTATGTTTCTCAGAGCCTTACACAAACACTATCCTTTTATAGGACCTCAAGGGTTTATCGTCTAATCCTTTTTGTGCATCTAGCCCATATGGCACACTGGGCGCTTTCATACACACAGCGTGGGATTGCTTAAAAGCACATTTTTTTGGCAGGAAACAATTCGGACCATCTCCACCTTGACAGACAGAGATTTTCCGACGGAGCCGGCTCCTCCATCTTCTAAATGACACCTCAGAGTTTCCGTTTCCCAGAAAAGGCACATAAAATATGGTTGGTATGTCTGCTGCCAAGAAACTTATAGCCCAAAGTTGGATGTCTTCACACTGAAACAATGGTTTCAACTGCCAACTGGACATTTTGTTCAGCTGCTGGAATAAATGCAGTTACTCCGACCAGTGTTGGTTCACAGGAAGATGGAGAAGTGGCCTCAAGAGGCTTTTTTACTCTTTCAGTTTCTTTTATATTTACCCCTTTGATACTTCAATGTTAGATATTTCTTGAGATGAGACTTACCTATCTGTGAGGTTGAGGGACGTCCTGCTTCCGGCTCCCCAGGTCCCCACGCCCCTCTCTTCCTTGCCGTGCACCTCGGTTCTGACAAACCTCGCGCTGGAGGGCACGCTCATCTGGAGGGGCAGCGACTCCAGGCTGCGGTGCATGCCGGACAGCTTGGGGTAGAGCAGCGGGGATGCGCTCAGACTCAGGCTCTCGCTGGTGTAGCAGCCGGGGGAATCGATGTGGAGCACGGGCGCCGGGCTGGGGGTGAGGCGGGAGGGGGCGTGGGAGCAGGCCAAGTCCTGCAGCTTGGAGTAAGGGGGGACTTTGGGCGGGAGGTCGTGGATGGTCACGCAGGAGTCAAGGCTGTTGGAGTTGACCTTGTCCAGGTGAGCCAAGCTGGGTGGACGACCCAGAGACTTAGTGTTCAGCATCCTGGGGATCAGGCAGAAAAAAAAAGATGTTAGAAAACAGAAACTATTCGCGTGATGTGTATTCATTTCAGTTCATTTTCTAACTTCTCTCCCTCCAGCCAGGCAGATAAGTTGGGGTTGTATTTGCCAAGGATTTTTGAGGTAGCTGTCGCTAAGATTTCTGCATCTAAATTTCAAAAGCGACATAAATCCAAAGAAACAATGTTCCTTTTACTCTAAACTTCTCATAGTGAGCTCTGTGGACTATTTCGGATAACTGGGACACTGCTTGTGGAAAGAGATATAGCTGTTAAATTTGTTTAAACAGTGATTTTTCAATCCTGTAGGCACCACAACTGATATTTCATTCACTTTCATTGTATTGTGGTGATGTATTAGGGCAGCGGTTCTTAACATTTTTCGTGTCAAGGACCCCTAAATTGATACACATTAAGTCACGGACCCCCATTTGATAAGATTTCATTTCAGGGACCTCCATCTGAAAAGATTTTGGCTGTTAGATTTCATTAATACCAGAATTCTATAGCTGAGGAGATAACCGTGGAGGTAGTGAAACCTATGATCAAAATAGTCACTCTTATTACTCTTACTCACATTGGGCTTGCTTCTATAGTGAATTAAATAGTGAAAATAAACTATTCCCCATTTTTCTGGGGAGCCCCTGGAACGCCCTCAAGAACCCCTGTGGGTCCCCAGACCCCTAGTTGAGGACCACTGTATTAGGGGCAGCAGAAATCCTGAGCATATAAAACCAAAGTTTATGTCCTACTAGAGAATACAAATTGAGGGTAAAGTAACACCTCTAGGTGCCAATAGGGGACAGAGAGATTTTAGTTTTTTGTTTGTAATTTGGGTGAACCAACGTATTAAAGTAATATGTAAATGAGACACCTTGGTGTGGTGGGCGATGACAGTTCAGGATATTTGCCGCTGCTGGTCCGTCTCAGGCCGTGCAATTTCACGATGGACTCTCCTGTGGACAAAGTCTCTCCTTTCAGAGAACAACAGTCCAAGTCTGCGCCCACAGCCTTGGCCTTAGCCCTCTCCTTCTCCTTCTCTCGGTCTGTCATGTTCACCGGGCCTGCGCTCGTTCGATTAGACATCTTACTGACGCAGCTACTGGGCTCTTTAACCCTGGGGCTTGTGGAGGCCATGGGCACAGGCTTCAAACTCAACAGACTGGGATCAATGGTGCCGCTGATATGCCGGGGCGCGGGGCGACCGATCACGCTAAACGTGCTCGATTTGGCCGGTCGAGGCAGGCTGCGGTACTGGAGGCTGTTCCGGGCGTTTGGCCCCAGGAAGCACTGCTCGCTGCTGGCATCAAAACTGTTCTTTCGACCCGAGGGTGTTCCCCCTCCCACAGGCTTCACAGGGATGCCAGATGACTTGGGGGTTTTCCCCACAGTGGCAGAGCCACTGGAGATGGTGGCGCCCCCTGCTGTCATAACAGTGGCGGTGCCGGTGGCTGTTGGTGGTTTCTTGTAGCCAAAGGAGGCTCCAGCTGTGGGTTTAACTAAACCTGACGGGGGCTTGCGGTGCTCTCCGTTGTGATCCCTTCCGGCGTCTGAACGGGACCGTTGTAGACCAGCAGTTTTGAGGGAAATCCTGGATTTATCCAGTGGCTTCTCAGTTTTAGGTGCTACATAAAGAAAGACATTGTATAGTTGAATGACAACAATATGGCAATTTCAATAACAATTGACAAGGAGCAGCAAGAATGTTTGGGCTGCTGTTTGTCCTGTTACCACCATGACTCTGACAAGAATAAGCTACTCAAAAACAGACGGATAGATTACAAATAACGGACAGACTGAATGAGTTGATGGGCCAGTAAAACCAGTAAACTTGGGCTAACAAAAATGAAAACAACCCCACTTAAAAGACTGGAACCTAAATGGATAATCATCACACGTCATTTCTCTCTAACTAGACATCTTCACATAAAAGTGAATGCGCATATCCTTCCATCCATTACAGCGGAGATAAAATATAAGCAAGAAACATCTGTATTTACTTAGGGAGCTGATGTGCCCATGACGTCAAAGGTGACTCACCAACTGACTCTGACTTAAAAGGGTCTTATGCAAAATTAATCTAAACTACGTGTTTTTACCAAATCACAAGACAGTAAAATGATCAATCAAAATCAGATCTGTATGGACCATTAAAGTTAAAGCACAGAGCTGTGGAGATTGAACGACTCATTAAAAGGATAAGGATAAAGGGTAATCTGTTTTCCCTGCAAAACTGTAGCCAGCATACAGAAAATCAGATCTAATTTTAATCACTTGTGTTCAAAGCTAAAACTAAGCTGAGGAAATTAAAATGAAAGGCAAAGAAATGTTGGTATTGGAACTCACTTTTAACATTATCATTTAATCGTGGCATGTTTTGTTGGGGGATTAAATAAATGTAGTCGCTGCAGATGGCAGACACAGCGTCTCTGCGGACATGTACAACAGTAAGTAACCGGCTTTTCTCTGAGATAATAGCAGAAACATGGCTCTGGGCTTGAAGCTCAATGAAACAGATTTAATGGTGCATTTTTCCTCCAGCACACTGTGCTGTGCTACAAATCAAAACCTGGCTCACGCTAAAGGGGTACACTTCTGCATTCATCTTGACACCAAGCAGATATCCGCCTTGGCTGCTCTATAAACAAGCTGTTTTACATTTGGACACAGAATATGAAGAGATAATGGATGACATAGATTTTGTAGTTAAAACAAGTTCAAAACAGCAGAGATTAACGAAATTTCTATAAGAGGGGAATAGCAGAGAAGAAAACAGGCTGATAAAAACCATTCAATCTCACCTGCGACTTTCAACATGCTCTGGGAGGTATGGGTGATGGGGGAGGTCACGCCTATGGGAGGATTACGACCCTTCTTGAAACTTCCTGGCTGACCCAAGCTCTGAGGCTTCCTCAGTTCTCCTTTACACCCCGAGTCTTCACCGAGGCTCGGAGGCTTCTTCCGCCACTTGCTCGGGGCCTCCGTCTTGAGACTCCCCGTGTCGTAGCCGCGGCTGTCGAGCTTGTGGGCGGCCTTGCCGTCCTCGCTGTACCATGAGAGTCCGCTTTCCACCAGGGAGCGCTTCTCTGCGTCAGTGCGGAGCTGCAGGGGGAGGAAAGGGAAGAGGCACAGCGTGGGTAAACCGTCAGACATGGTCTGTGTTATCTATGTTCTCCGTAATCTTTGTTTCATCTCAGCTGCATTCCAGTGGGAAAGAGAGACAGACTGATCTGCCCTGAGCGGATTAAAGAAAACACAGAGGAAGACAAAAGAAGGAAAACAAAAAATAAAAAAAAAAACTGTATGGACTTAACACTTTTAGAGATATATCAACATATTAAAGAATAATAAAGAATAGAGGAGAGCTTGGGCATCTATTTTTGTAATGTATGACTGTGGATAAAAAAAGACAGCTACACTGCAATAGAAAAACGATCATGTGGTGCACCGAGGAGGTGGCACTGAGGACAAAATTGGGCATGCTGCTTCTTGGCACCCTATTAATGCAATATAGAGTAGCAGATGGCTCATTGAGTAGCACTAATTTTCATTTCTGCTTAATGAGCATTCTGTAAGTAAGCAAAAAACAAAATGTTTACCTGTGTGAAAGGTAGAAACCACTACCACTTATTAAAACTGAACACGAAACAAGTTTGTTCAGATTTAAACATCTCCAGACATGTTTTAAGACATCTTTTGTGTCTGATATGGGTTTTTTCCCCACAAAAATGTTCATTCATTTCATAAAATGACATCTACTCCTTCTCCCTTATTGAAAAATTCAAAATATATATGTCACAAAATCATACTTTTACATGCATGTGTTAAAGTTTAAGGTGAGCTCAGAAACTTTCCACCTTCAGATGAACCTGAAAATGGTCTTCTAGTGTGAAACTGTGCAGGTCAAACATCCAAGTGAAGCAACAATAAGCAGGATACATTTTTGAGTGAAAAGGGCTCTGAGGCTCAGTGTAACAACCAGAAGTCAACATGTAATTTTCTGAACAGAACAAAACAGAGAACTACCACAGTAAAGATTTATTACACTGTGACATTTCCACTTTAATGACAGAGATGAGGTCTGCGGTGCCTTTCTGTGGCCTTGTCAAAACAAAAGGACTCGCATTTAACACACAATACAAAAGTAAATCACAGAGTGTAGGCATTAAAAAATGCTTCAAGTAAAAGGTCGTGGCCTTTCACACACAAAAAAAAAGCAAGATAAAAGGAAAGCCAAACGTCGTCACAGACGGTTAGGTACAGTAAATTTCAGCTCACCATAGCAGAAGAGTTGCGTCTGGATCCCAGGGGCGTGGTTGGGAGCGAGTTGAGGGAGGAGCTGACGTTGAACTCCTCTGAGCTGAGGTTCTCCGAGCCATCGCCGTCACCGTCGCTGAGCCCGCTGCTGATGGAGCTGCTCTCGTCCCAACTGAAACGAGACAGGATGACCGCTTAGCAAAAAATGTGTCGTTATCGAGCAAATGGCAACATACGAATGTACAGTAAAGCTGCAAAAAATCTGAGTTTGAAGGGACAAAAGGCTGGCAGCAACAGACACATGTCCATCTGCCTGCAGTAAGCTGTCCCTGGAGGTGGCCACATGCTCAAACAAGCAGGTAATTCCAACATGGCTGCAGCTGCTTTGATTCAACTAATACACCAGAGCTTCATATGGGGACCAAGTTTTTCACTTATTATCTAATTGCCTCTGCCATGTACTTATTCCAAAACTTATTAAAAAATATATATTTTCTAGTATTTGTATATCAAATAGCTTTGATTACTGTGCCAGAGGTTGTAATTCATTCATTTTGACAAGTCCAGAATCTACAGTATGACAGCTTCATAAAACCCACGCTTGGAACTCTCTCCACCCCCCGCTATAAGCCACCGTTCACAAACTGTACAAAGGTGAATGAAGCTTTTAGCAAACCGCTAAAGCTTATTCGGGAAACAGCTAGCAGTCATGATAAAATGGTCAGCTTGGACAGTTAATTTTAAGCTTAAAAAAACATATAAGCTCAGCCATAATTTAATAAATCACCTAGACAGCAAAGCTAGCCGTTTTTTAAACAGGGGCCAACACACCGCAGCTTCAAGGGAAACTTCACAGGATACGCTGATAAATCACGCTGAATAAAAAGTATGGCGACTGACAGCTCGGGGTTTAAGAAGGCGGTCTGGTATGCGCTAAAGAAGCAGGATGAGGGGAAATCAGAGTGACAGGCTTCTAACCCCTCCCTGACCCTTCCCTCCACCCGACGACGAAATCGCCCTGAAACAGATGCTGCCAGACTGGCCTCTCTCGTGTGAGGATGGCAGGGACAGCTCAGAGAAACCGCTCACTGGACATCAGGTCTCTGGATACACGATATTTGAATACATTTAAAATGCAGATGGAGTTCAACAAGAGGTGCAGCCTCTCGGTCAACCGAAACATCGCATTGAGGATAAAACAATTCAGAGTCAGAGGGGAATTTAAAATTAAAGAGGAAAATATTTTCATGTGCTTTAGTAGAGCAATAATGCCAATGTTGAATATAAAAATGATATCTCCAGAGAGCTAAACGCGAGTCCAACTCGAGATTTGTATAATTAACGTTCCCCATCATTACTACTGGCAAACACAGGTGGTAATCAAATTCACGTTGGCGCACAGAAATGTGGCACAGTGGAAAAGGTGAATTAATAAGACCCTTTAAAAAGCTCAGTCACTGCTAGAGCTGAATCTTTTCCCCTTTCTTTTGCTTTCCCTTACTGAGCTGAAAATGCTCTTTGTGGCTCCGCAGTCTGCAATTAGCAGAGGCACGGAACATGGAATTGCATAGAAAAATACAGGGAGACAAAAATGGCCCGTACACGCTCAGAATTGGATTTAAATCACATGGCTGCAGCTGAGCTGTAGTCACGGTTGTAAAACATTTGGGTTTTAACCATTCAGATGCACAAAAGCAACATTTCAGCGAAGTGATTTGTGACCTCAGAGGCGTAGTTTGACACGAGCGGGGGAAAAACCTGAGATTAATGCTTGATTTGAGAATTTTAAAAATGTTTTCCCATACCATCAATACGGAGAATCATTTTGATTTACATTAGGCCCAGATGTTCGTGGTATGTTTGAACAATACCGCCTCTGTCAGGGGCGACAGAGGGGCCGTGAATAACCCCCACAGGGATGTCAGCCTGAGAAGAGGCAGGAGGGCCCGTGGGCTGTTGATACTACGAGCCAAAAGTGTCTACTCCCAGAGGTGAAATCTAGACAGGGAGAGGGTGGGAGTACGCCAGCAAAAAGTGCATACTTTCATACATGGGGTGGCAATTAACTTTTTGTTTTCGGTGGCACAACTCCAACATCTCTCTCTGATTTGTGCTATTATTTGAGTTGGGTTGCTGTGAAAATGTTTGGATTTAAGAAGACTGAGGGATGATTGGTGCGGTGGAGCAGGGCGGGGACGCGACAATCACTGTCCAGACTTGGACCTGGATCTAACAGCATCACTAAAAAAAACACACATGGGACACACATTCAAAGTGCTGGATGGCAAGACTTGTGGAGCACACTGCAAAGATAGACGAACAAAAAAAAAAAAAAAAGCATACATGACAATATATAGAGATTTCGAACTTGAACTGCTATGTATAGGTTGAGCTCTACCCTACTGTAGCTATAAAAACCAGATGAAATGGCACACAGTAAGAAGAATGCATCTCGCAGTTCACTTCTGGCGCTGTGTCTATTTACTGCACATGGGACAGCGAAGACAAAGCTCCCGGGGTGCATGCCTCTGGGCTGAGTGAGTGGTGAAGACATCCTCTATTATACAGATAGCTGTGGTGTTCTGGTCCTCCAAGAGTACAATGCGCTTTTCCACAGATGTTATCATTCCTGGTGCCAAATCACTGTCAACATACTTCCCTGCACTTTTCAGTGTTTTCAACTTCATGTCAACATAATGCACACGTGTTTAACTCATCAACAGTGAGCTTAAATAAAGAAATATAACTGCTTACTGAACTCTACTTTCTCGTCAAAATAACGTTATTCCAGTATAATTTCACTAATCAAGTTAAATTTTTTTTTAGTAAAACCAGCCGAATTCATCCTCTACTCAAGAGTATTTAACCGGCTATTGTTAGTATACTGTACCGGTAGTCAGAAGTCATGTTAATAATGTTTTAAATCCAACAAATAAATCTATGAGCCCTCAGTCCCTATGAGTCCCCATGACAACCATTAACGTTAGATATAAGCATATCAGCCTACAGTTAGAGGGCGAAAAGAGACAATTCACAGCCTAAAAATGTCGTAAAAGTTGTTCAATGCGTCTAAAGTAAAACCCGTAATGAAATATCACCTTTACCTTGTCGTAAAGAGTACAGTCCTTTTGGCTCTGGGCGCCGGCTGCAGCGGAGGAACCTTCCCGATCAGCACACGGCCGCTCATTTGGGACCGTTTTGAACACAACTTCCTTGAATTATCCGTGTGTGCTGCAGGAGATTCAAATTCATATCCTCCCGTAAGCAGAGACCCCCTTTTTTCCTCCCATTCAGCGAGCAGAGAGAAGCGCTCTGCGCACTGGACAGGCAACACCCCCCTTACCATAAAAAAAAAGGAAAAAAAGCAGCAGACGACACCAGAGACCCTGATGTTGCTCTGAGAGATGATGGCCAACGGCTGTCGAGCTGAGCGGTAACCGTGGTAACCTACGGTGTAAACCGTAGTGACCGTTAGCCGTACGTAGTGATCTGATTACCCTTTAAGAAGTAAAAAAACATGACTCACTGATTTATGTTCTTTATGTAGCTACTCAAATATCTCACTTTTAAATCTGAATTCACGTTAGCCAAAAACAGTATATTAGCCTATGAAGAATGGCATTAACATTAGCTTGTCAGCAATTAGCAAATTGCCAGATATCAACCAAGACCCACAGGAGAGATAGCCAAATAAAGGGGCATTTCACTAATTTTACACATGAAGTTCACTTTACTCCCCATAAGAAGTACTACTCAGGCTGTGGAAAACAAAATTCTATATACACATATATAGCCTAATGTAGCCTATTCTTTGGCTCTACCTTTCCAGTTTGAAAAAATAACCCCGATGACATCATCAGGGTTAACTCGGCTTGGTATTGAGACTCAAAAATTTAAACAGAGAGCCTGCATTACAAACTGAATGTGGGGGGGTAATGAAGCAGGCATCTAGGAGGCATGCTATTGAGGTACATGATGGGAAATGTAGGATCCAGCGTTTTTGGAGCTTGACCCATACTAGGGACTAAAAGTCGTGATATCTCTCCCTCTGCTGCTTTGATTTTGAGCATTCTCCTCATAATCTGTCTCTTGTAAATCCCTCAGTTTAAGAAAGGTGGAATATACTAAATTGCTGGAGTACTCCTTTAAGCTAGATGATGCATAGCCTATAACATATAACAAGCTATTGTATTTTATAGCCTACTACAGTATACTGTACAGTGTATTATTAATGTAGCCAATTAGCTTATATCCTTAGATATAGTACTTCAGTACTACTTCACTGGGCCTACTACAAGTGGGGAGGTCAGTGTGAGGGTGGTGTTAGAGAGATGATACTATATCACTTTGCCACACGAGATAGGCTATAGCAACTTAAGTAAAACATTAAAAAAATACTATAATTAGCCCAATTTGCAAGACGGTATTCTAATAAGGTGCTCATATTGCTCATCAGCTGCTGTAGGGAATTTAGGCAATAAGAATTGGGCAGATATTAAAATATAGTAAGGCTCATTTTGGTGATGAGTGCTGAATGGTGCTTATTGTTGAAACACTTCAGAGTCTCTAATAGAGTGTGCCAGGGATTTTTGTAGGCCAAGTTAGCATCACCCTGGGTTCCCTCGACAAAAAGCCAATGGGATTTTTCCATTGGGTTTTGGATGATCGTAGAAAATAAGCTCTGGGGCAAGCAAACGTTTATGATACTTATACGTTTTGTTCAGCAAGAAAATCTTCACAAATGAACACCGTTTCTATGATATTTGAAGCGTGAATGAAATCGCTATAAGTAAAACGCTAACGTTAGGCTATAAAAAACTACACCACAGTCGCATGAGAGAGAGTATACACACAACGAGGCTGTAAAGGCGGACGAGTCGGCGTGATGACGTATTGTACTATCGTTTAGCCACTTGTTAGCAACCGCCTTTTTTAAGACACAAAAAAGCTTCAAAATTCACAAGTGGGGTATTCATTGATGTACTTTATGTCGTAGAACAAAACGTTAAAATCTCTTAAGCTTGTGTTAACCACAGACCTTATTTCAGGCATCTAAATAAAAACCCATTCAAAAAAAACATTAACTTCAAGACGAGGGAACTGGAAGTGCTAAAATGCTAACTCATTTCCAGGTTTTAGGTCTCATTCCAGTAGCACTCTAAATTCACAGATTCCAGTGTAAATGGTGTTTGGTCTGTGTCAAACTCAACAAATGCTGTGATGAATGAATGATTTAGTCTTGGTGATTTCTCAAGTGAGACTTCGGAGTGATTGTCGGTGTTTTAAACGAACCTTTAATTTTAAAGCCCACACAAATAAACCTTCCTCAGACTCACTTTCACATCAAAGAGATTACCATGATGAGTGTCCTTAAAAATAAAACATGTTCCATCTCCATTCATTACCTTCTAGGGGCCTAGCTGGAAAAACTCAGTCCAAGGTAAGGCCTGAATCCCTGCGAGCGCTAACCACAAACCCACAGATGACACGAGGACCTCCAGTAAGGCATGAGTAGCCTTGGAAAACCTCCTTCCCCCCTCTCATTAGCAGTGGAACAGACTCACAGGGATGATCTCACTAGATCCCAGCTCTGTAAACTAACCTCTCCAGGAGGTAAAGGCTCTCTGGGCCAAGGAGGTCCCACTCCCTGTTCACATCTTAGGCCAAAAATCGGTCCGTCGACTGGTTGGAAATGTACTGACAAAAGATACGTGACCAAACGACATGAATCCGTGCTTATTTCATCTTGCAGGAGATCCTTTACAAAGCAGATACAGCTGAAATGTCAAAAGCACATTAGGACTGTCAAAAGTGAATATTTCAAACATGAGAACTTATTGACCCTCGTGATGTGTTATAGTTTTGAGTCTCTCTCTGTTTTTCCACATCAGGCCACATTTTGTAATATAAATACAGAGTCAGCTTAAATGGAATTTCACTGTGGTTTTACTTTTTGTTGAAATTAAACAACTATGTAGCTGTCAGTGTGTGGACCAGACATACAGGCATTCATCAAAACATCTTTCACAGAATGAGATGCTAGTTTGATAAAAGATTGTTGTGTCTGCCTCCGTCTTTTTCATCACACTCATCTGCCTGTTGCTCTTTTTGTTTTGCTCACAAAAACCAAAAAACATTTTTGTTTAAATACCTGTTGGTTACTTCAAAACTTTATTTTCTAATAGAAAAACAAAAACGTGTACAGTATGTCTTCGCCCAGAATGATAAATGATATAAATTGTTTACAGTATTAAAAAGAGAGCCGTGTTGCTCTCGTCTCCTGTTTATCTCAGCCAGGCCACAGAGCTGCTAAACAAGCCGTCATCTGAAAGGCCTTGAAGTCATGTTTGTACTGCATACTAACAGCTGTCCCGCATCGATAACCAAATGGCTTGTGACAGAAACATCCTCTGCGTGTTTGCTTGTTGCCTGTTGGGTTATTTACAAACTGTTAAAATAGAGATTCAACACATCTGTGGGAGGCCATAGCACCATGAGGACCTTTACTTACGTCACCAGACAAGAAACCCTTTTCACGATCTGACCTTTACTGCTGTGGCTTTTGTTCTATCGGTGATGTCTGCCTCTGGCGCAGTAAACTGTGCTGGAATATGTGAGTATAAAATGCATTTAAAAGATACTGAAGGGAATAAAGGACAGAGACATAAAATCTCAAGAATTCTAAGGGCCTTTTTTTTAATATATTTTAAATATTTAGCACTAATTGGGCACCTGAAACATTAATGTGATGTCGTAACAATCAACGAGCCAAGGTGAAGAAACTTAAACGGGACATATCATGCTCATTTTCGGGTTCATATTTGTATTTTGGGTTTGTACTAGAACATGTTTACATGCTTTAATGTTCAAAAAACACATTATTTTTCTCATACTGTCTGTCTGAATGTACCTGTATTCAACCTCTGTCTGAAAACGCTCCGTTTTAGCGCCTGTCTCTTTAAGAAATATTCTAATGAATATAGGAAGGGGAGCCAAATCTGAATGGCTTGTTGAATCACATGTTTTCTGATCTAGACAGCCCACAAAAAACTGACTGGGTTGTCTTATTTCACAGTTTGTGGGTCGGTGGGAACTCCAGATACCCAAATGTATGAGCACAAGCACTGAAAAAGTGAGTTTTTCATGATATGTCCCCTTTTAAAGTCTGTCAAATTATGAATAGCTAAAAGTATGACACCCATGTTGATTGTTGTAAATATCATTCATAACCATGGATATTATTATGAAGCTATATAACAGTCTCTACTCTTCTGGGAAGGCTTTCCATAAGATTTGGAAACCTGGCTACAGGGATTTGCTCCCTGCATCAGTTGTGCGCTGACGAGGACCGGCTCTCTCAAACCTTTTGTTCCAGTTCATCCTGAAGGTGTTGGTTGAGACTGAGGTCAATAATATGTTGATTGCCAGTAAAGTCTTCCACACCAAATGTGGAAAACCATTTTTTCATGGACCTCGCGCTGTGCGCAGAGGCACTGTTATGTTGAAATAGGAAAGGGCCCACACACATATTGTCTAAAATGTATCAATAAGATTTCCCTTAATTGGACCTAAGGGGCCTAACCAAAAGCATGATAAACAGCCCTATGGGCCATCAAGTATAGTATGAGGAAAGGGGAGACATATAATGCACCTTCCAGTCACAATAGCATGTTATTTTCAGATGACACTATTCCATAATAAATAGATAATAGATAATAGATAATAAAATAATACAGTAAACCTGCATGAATTTAAACGGAGTTGCTGCTCTACAGCCTGGCTCCATGTGGTGTCATGACATTAGATTTCCAGCAGGAGGCACAATGAGTTAAAGCTGAGCCTCCTATGGCTACAGTTTAGTGTGTGCACTCTGTAACTGTGTATTAAAGGAGGCACCACTTGGCATTTAGAAGAAAAAAAAAAATAGGACTTCACTGGATTTTGAAGCCTTTGATGCAGATAAAGAGCAGACATTCCTCTACTCAGTGGATTCAATGGTAAAATGTGGGGAATTATTTCAGAGATACAGCATGACAGGCTGTTTAAATATCGTTCATTCAAAAAGGACTACAGTACAGATGAAAAAGCCAGCCGAGCTTTACTCCAGCACATCTCTGATCTTCCCGGTGCCTAATTTTGATCCGGATTGAGCTCGACCGTGGCTAGGCAAATAGGATCGGGCTTCATCACAGAGCAGTGGCATATCAGTGTAGTAAATGGGTCTGAGATGCATCAGTGACTGCGTCTGGCCGCCCCATCTCCGCAAGGCCCCAGAAAATGGACTCGTCGTCTGCTTATTGGACTGGAAAATTAATGTACAGTCTCCATCAGTCTTAGACAGGAAACTTCCCCCCACAGATGTAGCCACGCCACAGCTGATGTACACTTCATCCTGTGACCCACAGACTCATGCGGTGCCACATTTAAAACCTGATAGTCAGGAATACTCTGCTGTTTGGGTACTATGATGTTGTATTGTCCTCGTACTGTGTGTTTATCTCAGCCGCCGCACTAAGACAAATTAAAGGGGAACACCAGCCAAATTAAGAATTCCAATATGTCATTTCCACGGCCGAGGAAAGTTCAATCAGTATTTGTGAACATGAGCTTCTCTCTCTCAAAGCCAGAAACCAGAGAAGTAAGTCTCAAACTTGTGATGTCATAGGGTATAAAGTCTGGAGCTGCTCCATAGACCATTAATGGGAGACTGATTGACCCACATAATGTTTGTTTTCTTTTTTTACCTAAATGAGCTTTATTCTATTGTAGTGTTGTCAGTTGTGAAACAGAAAATGTTCCCATATAGTCAGAACATTCTCCTGGGTGCTCTCAGTGTCATCTATAACATCTCTCCTCATTCATTGTCTATGGAGCAGCTCTACACTTTGTACCCTATGACATCACAAATTTGAGTTTTAGCGCTCTAGTTTTTGGATTTGGGAGAGTTGCTCATGTTTACTAATATTTTTTGGACTGTTTTAGACCAGAGGAATAACATGTATGAATTTTGAAAAATGTGCGTAGTTCCCCTTTAATATCAACTTGATTGATTTGCACTTAAACACTGAACTTGAAACGACTCTGCTTGCTGTCTGAGTGATGCAGATTCAGTATCAAGTTGAGTTGAAGCGGAGCCAGATCCAACATAGAAGCAGTATATTAATCTGAAGCAACCAGACCTCATTTGCCACACTTAAAGCAGATAATCTGACATTTTTGTACCAACTTCAAACAAACACAGTGATGAATGGGGAATGATGGATTAACAGGTACCCCGTGATTCACATTTTTTAAAAATATAATACTGTGAGCCAAAACAGTATCACATTTTCCACCTGGGGCTGAGTATTATGGGGTCCAAACTGCACACCGCCCAGACGACCACACGCAGACTTGATACAGGGATGATTCATACTCCCTGGGGTGCTGCTGTAATGGTCCATTATTCACGTGGCTGAGGATGCTGGTGGAGGAGGTTTTGGTGTTGGGGTGGAGGGGCTTCTAGAGCCAGTATTTCACTGACCCTTGTTGGGGAATGAGAGCTCCATATTGACCCCAGATGTGTTTGAGCTGCTGAATGTGGGAACCTGTGTGTGCTCTATGTCTGGGTAACAGCAACACGTAGCAGGGTCTCATGGAGTGGTTGCTTTTCATTATGGCTCCATTTTGAAGATAACAAATGAACTTGACTTTAAAAAAGCATTTCAAATGACTTTTGTCTGAGTGTGTACGTGTGTGTAGTCTTCAGAGGCAAGAAAACACCATCCCTCCATGCAGAGCAATAGCCCATGAAGGACTGACCCCAAGTGGCGTCCTCACTAAACTGTAATCCCAGCAGCGCCTGCAGAGAACAAGAGCAAAGAGGCCGAAACCCAATTTTCGTGCAGATGGGTTTAAGTGGGTCAGAAAACGTGTGAGGCTTCAATAGTTAGGGAAGCACTATAGAAAGGCCTGACCCGGGCAGTAAAGGGAAATTGAATGCAGACTGCCGGAGGCACAGATCCAGGATCAGATGACTGCAGCGAACCCTCTGTGCATTACAGAATGTGTCTGTCGATACGCATAGTTTTCCACGAAGTGAGGCTGTAAAACTACAACCGCTCGCCGAGCTTTGAACGGATCCACTCACTAGCATGGGCAAAGCTTTATTATGGTTACCATGGAAATGACATTGCCATTGCCAGAGGAGCAAACTAAGCCAAGGGCTTATCTACAATATACAGTAGGCAAAGATAGCACTGGAATGCATTGAGTGCCTGTGAGGGGTGAAAATGTGTCTAATTTTTTGTCTGTAACGTGCAATTGTACGCTTTCGCTTTTAAAAGGAATTAAATAGGTTTGTTCTTTTTGGGTTAATCATACAGTATTCTATATCAGATTTCTGGAAAAACTGCTTGAATGGAACTATTTTCCACAAGCAGCACTACTGTAAATCCTGGCAATACCAGGACACAAATGGAAACACAAACAATAGCTTTATAGGCAGACAGCTCTCCCCCACAACGCCAATTATAAAACAATCTAATTAAGTGGTTAGCATGCCGTCTTCACACCAGTCTCTCTCTCTCTCTCTTTGTCTCACTCAGTCTCTCATTTTTCTCTGTCCTTTTCTTTATTTCTTTCCACAAGCCAGCAGTCGATGCACACACACATCCTCCACACATACATCCGTTCAGCAGCTATCACACTGACACACAAGGCAACCATCAGTGGGTCAGTGGAAGACGGTTGCCATGGCAGCACATCCCGAGCCATGTTGCCGCATGATCAGGAGGTGTGATGCTGCTGAACCAGCCTCATCTCTCTGCTTTGCATTGCTGCCTTTATGTATATGCATGCTGCTGTATAGAAACCTAAAAATGGTTCGGTCCAGATCCCCAGATGTCCACATCCTCGTCCCCAAACCCTCGGTCACCTTGCAGAATACAGGACGAGCTATTTTGGCCCACCTGCGCCGTGTCTTTTTCCACAGTATCTAATCTTCTGCATATGCATCAGCTATGATGAAACTGTGACTTGTTCTGTGTCATGGGTGAGGCTATGAGCAGCACATGGTGCCGTCATGAAATCTAATACATTTACCACATGTATAAACATTATCTAATAAATTAATCTGTACTCCCAAAACATACTCTATATCATATCTATACGATATTCTTTATTAAAATTAAATAAACACCTTACATTTAAAATACCTGCACTGTTAATCCCCTTATATTTGCTTTACCTCCATTAGCACATACTCTATTATACAGTAGTGATAGCTCTCTGGAGTAGTTCTGGTGGCGAGACTCTTCACTAATCACTTCACTGCTGTGTTTCTTATTCTATTTTATTCTCATATTTTTATTCCCATATATTTATTCCTGTGTCTATCGTGTTTTATATGTGTCGTATAAGCTACTGCCTAATATTCCTTCGGGATAAAAAAAAGTGTCTATCTATCTATCTCTCTATCTATATATGTATCTATCTATCTATCTTCATATATATCATATAACAGGGTAAAGGGATAAATGTATACTTCTAATTCCTGTTATCTGCAGTACTTTTGCACAGTTTTAACAGACATGATGTATTATTAGAAGTCCCTGTGCATCTGTCATAACATTAAAGCTGCTCTAATCAATATTTTTTAATAACAATAGATCAAATGACTATGCATAATGTGAAAGGGGTCGCTGAAACGGAGAAACTCACCGAGAATTATCAACCGATTCTGCACGTCCCCTTCAGCTCTACGGAGCGTTTTAGTGTCTTTCAGCTAGTTGTTTTGGTTTTGCAGCCAAAAACTTAACTGTTTTGGTTCAGCAGTTGTTTTCAGCAAAAAAGTTACGATGAACCGACTATGGATTACCTGCCCAGCACCAAGCGGCAGACAGACGAAGTTACGATTAGCTGGTGAACATGGAGGAGCATTTAGCGGCTAACTGAGCCAGATATTTCCCTCAGAGGAGTTGGTGGAGACCAAAACAGCGCTAAAAGGATTCATCAGGTGGCCGGAAACACGACTCCAAACATATGCTAACATTGCTCGGTGTCTGCTGGATGGGCAACTATTTGCTAACACGTTCGCCATATTGATTTCATGAAGTGATTATACAGTCTGTCGATGTATTCACAGCTTGTTGTGCCTCCCCCAAGTGGTCAAAAAAATCAGTTAATGTAGGTGTAACAGCAGCAGTAGGTATAAGATGGCTACTGAACAGACCACGATTAGCACTGACACTACAACAAGAGGAATGAAGTCAACCAAATAGTTTTGTACATCTAGTGATTTAGAGGTGACTTTCAAAAAATAATACTGTGCCAAACCTAATTGCCAACGAGTTGGAGTTTATGAAAATCTGATACATGATGGATTATTCTGTTCATCTATTAAAGGTACAGAACCACAAGTCTTAGCATTCTTGCGTTTCAGGTTTTAAGAGAGGATGATGAAATAAAACATGTTTTGGAACAAAAACAAGTGAGGCTGGACTTCAGCTTTCAATGAGGCATTTCAGTCATCAATAGCTCTTTATTGCAGCTCCTCAGTCAGCCAAGGAGTCTGGAGTCAAACCAAATGCTGAAAGATATTTGCTGATGAGATCTTCCAATTTAAGAGTTTCAAACTGTTAATCTGCCAAGATAACACGTAAATCTGTCAGATACAATAATCATGCTCAGGCCAATGAGCCTCCTGTGAAATTCACATGTTCTGCTACAAACATTAGGCCTGCATTCATCCCATCAAATAAATGGCATTATGGAAAAAACAAGTCATTTTCCCGATGAACATCTGCATTAGGCATGAAAAGCCAACCTGTGCTTACACACTACAGCTGAGTGCCTGTAAAACATCAACCATAATTGACGCAGCACCACTAAAATGACACTGAATGCTGAATAGCAGTCATAATTTATATACCAGATATGGAAAAAAAAAACCATACACCAGCGATATATTGTGATTGCTGCTCGACTCATAAACCAGCATTTTAAATATGGCTTGCAATAGGATGATATCATATGAGCGATGCTGAATCTTTGCCAATATGGTGTGAAGAACGTAACCACAGGAAGCTGTTATGATTCTAGACGTGGTCAGGCGTGGTCAGGGCTAAATAAGAAGCCAACAGTCACTCAGTGAAGAAGTGGTGCTCGGTCTTATATACTTAAGTAAAATAAGTATAAGTACAGTATACAGTATAATTCTAATATTACACTGCACATAATTATGGCTATTTCAGTTTGAACTAAAAGTAATCCGTTCTCTATATTTCCAGATCTGAGGTGAGAACAGTTTGAAGATGTGTACTGAATGACTACTGTATATAATGCAATCAAATACAACTGTCCTATAATATTAAATACTTGAGGCAGTGATTTAACTATGGTAATGTTTGAGACTGTACTTTGTAGTGTTAGGGATGGACTGTTTTTATTGTATTATATATATATCAATGAGCTGGACCAATAATTAGTAACACCTTTCAATATAATATAATGCAACCACCACAAAGAAAACCCTCCAAAGTTAACACATAAACGGCTAAAGTAGTACTTCCAAAAACTCCAACCTGCATTAATCAATATTTTTTGCACCAACATTGAATCAAATTACTGCGTGCAATGTGAAAGGGGTTGCTTGTAGTGACAAACCATAAGACTCACACTCATCACTGTAACCTGTATTCTCTAGTCAACTGGCCATCACTCCATACCAGGTATCAGATCTACTGGTATCAGCTCATTTATAAAACTGTCATCGGCAAAACCCTCCATATCTCCGCTTACTACTCAATATAAGTAACGGCAGTTTTAACGTTCTAACAAATTCATTAGTACGGTCATTCCTAAAGTTCGCACTTCCTTTGGCCATTACTCATTCCAGTTTGCCGGTCCTACAGTGACTTGAACAATTTGCGAAAGATGCTAAAACTTCACACCTTTATTCCGTTACCTTCCTTTAATAACTCATTGCAAGCGATAGTTTCTGATCACTGCACCTGCTTTTCAATTTGCTTCTCTGAAACACAGGACATATATCTCTACTGTATACATTGTGATTTTTTAATTTTGTCTAATGTTATATTATTGCACTTGTATCACTGTTTTAATGTCTTGTATCGACTTGCCTTCTGTCGCTGCCCCTTGGCCACGTCGGCATTGTAAATGAAAATTGGTTCTCAATTAACTTTTCTGGTTTAATAAAGGGTAAATAAATAAAACATGTCACACCCAAAAGCAGCAGAGATTTTAAGCCTCTTTTAGCTCATTGTTTATGGCCTGCACGAGCCCTTCTAAACAACACATCTTCCAGCAGCGTTTTCAGAGAACAAGCTCTTATAAACCACTACCTACTTTGCACCAAACTGCAGACAAAGTCAGCGACTAGTTGGTGAAGAAAGTTGAATATCTAACAATCTAAAGACCCAAACATTTTTCTCAAGAGTTGGTGAAGATCAAACCGGAGCTAAAACAAGAGCGACCATTGGACTTGGACAAGTGACGATTAATATTTATGCTGTGTCTGCTGAATGTTAAAGAGGGCAACGGTTAGCCTACAGCTTTATGTGCTGGTGATATCGTAGTGATTACGTATTTGTCAGCTCATTTTGTTGTTGTCTGTCCCCCAGTGGCTACAATGGATTCATGCTGTTCCATATCTGCTGGATGGGAAAATGTTTGTTTACAAGTTAACGATAACTTTATACAGTATGGCAGGAATATGTGTCTGTTAGTTTGTTTCTGGGTTATTCTGCGCTCTAGTGGCCAAAAAGTGATAGTGCAGCTTTACGTAAGGTTTATTTATTGTAGGTCTGTACTTGTTAGCAACTGGTGACATATGGTCTCCAACAGGAAGTCTACATTAATGATAAATAAAACAGGCTTCTTAAATACTTTTTTTCCCTTTAACTGGACCAAACTAGAATATCATTAAACTGTGTGTTGTCCTCTCTGATGGAAAGATGGAGCTCTTGAGGAGATTGGGAGGTATGGTGCATCAGCTTATTGATGAGGCAGACACACAGTAGCAGTGATTACTGTCAGTGTGTACACATTTAGCCTTAGATATGCAGCGCTGTCTGGGGTGGGTGAATCAATATCCATTAGACGTCGAGCATCATGCTGTACAGTAGCTCCATCCGTTGATAAACAACATGCATTGTGTCTCATTATTTCACCAGTAGATGTTTGTCTATTTCCAGACTGTTTTAAGCGTCACACATCGGTCTTATACAACCATTATATATTGATAACTAGCATTATTGATTGGCAAGAAGT
The DNA here is from genome assembly GCA_916701645.2 of Sebastolobus alascanus. Classification (NCBI taxonomy): domain Eukaryota; kingdom Metazoa; phylum Chordata; class Actinopteri; order Perciformes; family Sebastidae; genus Sebastolobus; species Sebastolobus alascanus. The sequence continues at coordinate 292,566 of CAKAOJ020000326.1, forward strand.
CCCACTCTACCATTCAGATATAGTTCATTCTAATTAGAGCTAATTTCAGATTAATGAAAGGTACGAATGTGTAAAACTGGGGCTCCAGTGAGAGGGAGCAGAAATTGCACCTCGCCATACAGTCGATTACCAGCTGGTTTCCATGGTTACGCAGGAGGAGCCTGATCTATTTTCAAGAGCCGGTAGCTAATGGCTCTCAATGAGCTGAACTGTGTGTGTGTGTGTGTGTGTGTGTGTGTGTGTGTGTGTGTGTGTGTGTGTGTGTGTGTGTGTGTGACAAGGGATGTACAGTAGAAAATGCAAATGTGACACAGAATTTGCAAGAGGATACTGTAAGAAGAAAATTAGAGCATGTGCCTGCTTCAAAAACCGGATTAACTCGTTATCTACACCAAAGGATGTTGGTGTATTTATGAGGCAGGATTAATTCTTGATATACAGAACAGCAGCACTCCAGTATTCCTGCAGGAGAATCGAGGATGATTTCCACTGAAACTAGTGCAAACCCAGCATACAAATAAGAGGGGTTTCCACACTGTTGCATCTTCCAAATATAAGCATGCAACCCACTCAAGGTCAGAGAGAAAAAAAGCATCCAGTGTTTCCATATCTTGGTGTGTGTTTTGGCAGCCACAATATCCGATAATTACTCTCGTGACATTTTCACGTATGTATCCAAACACACCCATAATCCTCTTGTCGGAAATGGTAATACTCTACTGTAGGGGCCGGTTGTACCCATGAGAATGTTTCACAACTTGTCACCTTCAAAGCATACTTAGGGACGGTTGACATCGATGGCCTAAAGGCTGAGCGTGATGAGGCATTGTTAAAAAACATGGTTACGTAAAATGATTAGCATCTGCGGAGCCTGTGGTGCTGCAAAGCAGAGGCGAGTCCCCACGCTCACCTCTCACATGAATTTGAACCAGCTGATACAGCGAGCGAGGGACAAAATACAGGGCAGATTTAACTGGATTTCGAGTGCACGGATGTTACTGTGAGGAATGGACCCATATGACATAATCCCCGTTTAATCCTAACCTTATCAGGATTCTGTTGTCTGATCGTTTTCACCTCCCTCCAAACAAAATGCTAAACCTTTACAAATGGAGCTAGTCATCCATTTTTATGTAATACAATGCTTCTTTCTTTATCATTCCTGGTAGTAATCTTATCGTGCCGTTCTGATGCACCGCCACTCCACAATTGACAGAACTTAAAATTGACCCATTTCACTTTTTCTTCGTTGCTCTAATTTTTACTCATCTAAATGTGTCTCATCTCTTTTCTGGTCCTTGCTGCATTCTGTAGTAAGAACGTGACCTGGCTAGCAGGACTAGTGAGCGCTCCAGGGAATGAGCTTAAATCCCACTGCATGTGCAACAGCGATAAAGCTGCTAAACCACACTAGAGAACTGTCCTGGATTCATTCTCTCCCTCTCTCTGACTCTCACTGTCAGCTGTCAATTTGGGAAAAGAAATTAGATAAAGACGCACAAGGGATGTGAGAGGGGGGAAGCAAGGGTGAAGGTGAAGAAGAAGAGGTTGACTAAGAAGAAGAGGAAGGAGAAGTAGAAGAAGAAGAAGAGGAAGTCAAGAAGTCAGAAGAAGGAGAAAAAGAAGAAGGAGGAGGAGAAGAACAAGAGGAAAAAGAAGAAGAAAAAGAGGAAGACAGAAGAAAAAGAAGGAGAGGAAGGAGAGGAAGAAGAAGAAGAAGGCGAAGAAGAAGGAGAAAAAGAACAAGAGGAAAAAAGACGACGACGAGGAAGAGGGTGAAGAAGAGAAGGACAAAGAAGAAGGAAGAGAGAAGATCGAGATGAAAAAGAAGAAGAAGAAGAAGACGGAAGTGAAGAAGAAGAAAGAGAAGGAGAACAAGAGGAAAAAATAAGACAATGAGGACAAAGAGGAGGGCAGAAGAAGAAGGAGGAAAACAGGATCAAGAGGAAAAAGAAGAAGACAAAGGAGAAGGAGAACGAAGATGAAGATGAAGGCGAAGACAAAGAAGAAGTAGAACCAGAGGGAAAAAACAAGACAATGAAGAAGTAGAACAAGAGGGAAAAAACAAGACAATGAAGAAGAAGGTGAAGAAGATGAGGGCAAAGAAGAAGACAAAGAAGAAGAAGAAGAAGAAGAGAAACTGTAAGATGCAGCCTTCCTGTTAAGAATGAAAGTATTGTCTGACTCTAATCTAAAACTATTTGTTGCTTCTGAACCCGTTGACATGTTGACATAATCTTCACAGGAATGAGAAGCTGTAGAGTTTCTACCAGTCAGAGACGAGGGAGCGTTTATTACGTAACCGAGAGGACACCTGATGAGTTTCCAAGTCGTCTCCTCTGTGAAAAACTTCTGAAGGCCTTCTCACATCGTCAGCAAAAACAGCCTCTGACAAAGTCATGGGCACTTTGAGAAAATCCTTAAAGAGCAAGAAAGAAAAACCTTGGTATCAGCAGAAACTGCTGATGAAAGCTGTTTGATAGGTCTGCCAAGAGCAAAACATCAGATAACCAACAGAAAGCCACGATGTCGGCATGAAAAGTTTCCTTCATGAAACCACTGTTGAATGTTAAAATGTACATATTCAATGCATCCGAATTAAATACTGAAATGCATCGTGGGAAAATGACCAGCAATTACAGCAGGACACCAATTAGCTTATTGCTTACTGGGAGTAAAATGTAATGTGACAACAACCTCCAACTGACCTTTTCAACGTCACAAGGCGGAGGCCAAAGGACAAAGCAGCATGCCGCCATCTGCAGTCACTAATTCATGTTGTCATGGAAACAAGAGGTTCAAACCCGTGCTCGTCTTCATACTCTTACCCGTTAGCCAGGTTGTCGTCGTCGTCATCCGGCAGGCTCTTCCCCAGAAGGTCGCTGTCGCTCAGGTAACCAGACTTGAGGTCGGTATCGTCCAGCCCTTCGATGAGCTCGATGCGAGACGTGCTGCTGAGGCGGCTGGAGCAGCGAGCCGGCATCGTGTGGGCCGTGTACTGGGAGCCGGTCTTATGCCCCTGGTATCCTCCGCCCGTGGAGGACGGGGCGTCGCCCGCTTGAAGGCGAGGGCTGGACTGGCCGTGGCGCCAGGAGAGAGGCGACGAGCGGTTGGACATGCTGGATATGCTGCGAGCGTTGGTCTCGTCGCTGTCGTAGCCCACGTTACTGCTGTCCATACAGCTAGAGAGACGCATGGGGGGGAGGGTCAGCGTTATATTCATATACTCGAGGCATTTAGCTGACATTCTTGTCCAGAAGTCCTTCAAAGAAAACCCCACGGTGGCATCGAGTCGCTGTTGACCCAGATACAGCAGTTGTGTCGTATCGTCTTCAGGGACTAATTCTAGAAATGTGAACTCTCAGAACCCAAAGACTAAGAGAGGAATGACCTGATATCTCTGTGTTAACACAGCAAACAGCATCTGCTTGCTGTCATAACTACAGTACTGCTCTTTCTGAATAGAGTATATCAAAGTTTTCCCCTGTAAGTGGGTCAGGGTTAGAAATGTCCTCCAAATGGCTGTAAGCGTCTTCTGTGTCTGCCCATTACATAACTGGATGTACCAACTCACCCAAATAAATATTGCAACGGATGGCTGCGACCATGGGAGTATTTTTATCCATTGTTGATGGATAATTCATCAATATGGAGGCTAAATGGTGCCACTCCAGCACTGAAGCGGACAGAGTGAGAATTTTTACTTTTGTCAAGGAGTGCTTGTTTAAAAGATTGAAGATAACTACTATACTGGTGAGAATGTCTTCTCAAGCATCCATTGTCAAGGTCTGACCAATGTCAAGTACACAATCACACGATTTCACAGATAAGATAATGAATGGAGTTGATTGAGGGATTTGAAGAGTGTTTGTGTGGACATTGATATCTAACTTATGCAACGGGTATGGGTTGAAATGGCTTGAAGTCCTTGTGATAGCAGTCTGAAAACCGTTCAAATCAAATAAATGGTTTTATACTATAATACTTGATCATACTCAATCATGGAAATGAATTAATCAAAACATCTCAAGCATGTTGTTCAACCCAGTTGCCAGGAAAATGGTTGCCATTGTACTTTTCTGAAAACCATGGATACTTTGAATGGCAACGTTTCTGAACCAAAAATACATTTCATATCAGCCTTGTATCACGCTTGCAGAAACGTAATACCACGCGGTTAACGCTGTGCAACGATGGTGTAGGTTTAGGCAACAAAACTACTTGGTTAAAGTTAGAAAAAAGATCATGGTTTGTGTTCAAATAATAATGTAACAACATAACAACGTAACAAAACCACTTTTGTTAAGTTTAGGAAAGAACTACATGGTTGAGCTTAAAACGCTGAATGTTGTGAACACGGGACACGAACAGCAGTCTCCTGGATGTGGATCTCCTTGTGTTTGTTGGACCCATTCATCTCCCCTCCTGCCCAGCTGGATTTTTGAGGCTGATTCCATTATCGATATTTAAGAGTTAAAACAAATCAGATAATAATATTTGTTTATTTTTTTGTTGTTGTACATTTTTGTTAAGGATCCTTTAATTTTGTTTATATTTGGCTATAGTGACCATGACATGTACTTAGCAGGACATTTTACAGCTGAATGATGGTGACCTCCAACTTATCTTCAGCATTTCTTTATTGCAATTTCTTGCTAATTATGGGTCGACATATTTGCTGATACCAAAATATCTGTATCCGCACAGCATTTACATTCAAACATAAAGCCTTTAAAGCAGCTTTAATTCATTTATGGCCTAAACAGACTGACGTATACACAACTACCCCACATTTCACAAGCTTATAAAGTTGTTGTTAATGTTTTAGCAACCAACTGCGTAATTACACATTCAGCAAACAGAGAGTATATAATATATTTATCCTAAGTTTGGTATTTCACTGGCTCTGTAGCTATGATTTTGATTGGCAAAAAATAATATCTAGGTCTTTAACTTTCTTCACCAGCTAATCAGTAACTCTGCCAGCCATATAATTGGTTTATCAGCGCTTTTGTTTTTAGCAGGAATCAGATGCTTACAGCGGTTAATGAGAGCAGCTTAGACTCACCTACACAATAGTAAGCTAAAAGAGGCTAAAAAGCTTTATAGAGCTGCAGAATAAATTTTTCTACGGTATCTGCACTATGAGTAAGCCTTTCAAATTAAAAAATGTTTTCTGTGTTAATATAAAAAATACTCATTAATGCAGGTATAAAGAGATGTCAGCAGAATGGCGTTCCTGCTTGCATTCACGTTACACAGGATATTACATCTCAACTTTTATGTCCAGCTGAAAACAAAAAGACCTGTCCTCCACCAGTGCCTTATGTTGTGGTTGTTGCAACAAATTAATGTCTGGGCCTTTTGCCTATGAGAGCCTAACAGAGAGATTCCTAGAATGAAGTCATGACCATGAAACAGAGACGGGCTATTTAAGAAGGATGGAAGCCAGATGTGCACCAGGTGGCAACTCTCCAAGCGGCCGCAGCACAACTGTTTACACATGATTGTGTTATGTATCGATCCAACAACGTTGCTTGTTCACATGAGAGTTTTCTTTTTTCCAGTTTGAAGCAAAGACAGAATTTGGCTCAGGGTTTTATGATTTCATGAACAAAAACAGACACCATCTTTGGTTTATATGTGATATTAGCCAGTGGTGTAGGAGACAGTATTATGAAACAATATAAATTTAAAAAATGCAGCTGTAGTGCGCTTACCTATGACTTAGCTGGGAGCCCCGCAGACTCGACATTGTATCCTCCAAATTCTGGCGGAGGTCAAGGACGTTCTGCACGGTCCGCTTCCTCTGGGACTCGGGGTCTGTGGGTCAGTCATGCAGAACAAAAGGGTTATGAAACATTTAGAGTGTCAAAATAAAACTCAGACACAAGCTGCCGTTTTATTGTGTGTTTTAAGAGAATTCATGCACACACACATTTCTGCCTCCACATGCACGAGTCCTCTTCTGCATTATTTGTGTCTGGGCTGTTGTGACAGGTGTCTTCCTTGTGAGCACACAGCCGACGTATGTTCACATCATTAGGCAGATAAATTTCACTCCATGGGCTCCCTCACCATGGTAACCTCCGCTCTACCCCCCCCTTCTGCACTGCCATGGTACATCCTGAAAAATGTTGCCTCTAACTTAGACTGCCCACCAGGGGGATGTTTCTGACATTCATGCCACACCAGGATCTCTTTCAAGGAGTTTTTCCCCTTTCTTCTGTTTTATTGAGCATTAACTCAGAGTCATTCAGTTGAAGTTGTAAGGCTAACAACGAGCTGAACTGCAGCCAGAAGGGTTTCACTGTGCAGGTCAGCTTATTTTGGACAGAGCTGCGTGAGATGTAAAGTGTTCAGCCAGTGGGTCATGACGGTGTCAAATCAATATTACAGTGCAATTATGTTGTTGTTGTGTTAGCTGTAACAAATGAGAGAAACCACCCTGTCTCAAAGCGAAACGAGACGGGGTTTTCCACTGCAGTGTGCGGAGGCAAAAACCACTTGGGACGAAAGGAATTAACATTCAATGCATTTACTGGAATAGCTGGAGGACAGGGGAGGATGTCAGGGGAGCACACGTCAAATAATGTGCTGCTCTCATAAAGGGATGTTGAACTAATTCAGCAGCAGGGTGTATAGAGGGCATCAGTATCACATGCAAACATTTACATACAGTTCACACATTTTAAAGACATTCGCTAACCAGCAGTGGAGACATAGGAGTGCAAATCTGCACTGAAGCTGAGGGCTATATTATAGAGCTTTTGATACATTAGCTGGTTTCCCAAATACATTACATTTGCGGTCTCAGTGAAAAATCAATAAATAGTCTTCTAGAAACGTGTGTACTCAGACAGTATAACACAATATAGGTGTATACTGTATATGTTCAACATTGACAAGCACTGTAATCTATGATTTATGAGTCTGTGAGAGGCGAACTAAATGAGATATTGAGTTAATGTTAAATAGCAGGCTGGGCTCAGATATAGTTAGCTTTTTTGAAGAGAGATTCTATAATGCAACTTGATTTATACATAGACTTTTCTCAGGGTTTCTAAGATGTATTAAAGGTGCTAAATGTGAGATTGGGAGCATTTCTATTGCTTCTGCATGGCTCACAGCTAACAGTGCTAACAATGGCAAAAGTGCTGACAGAACTAACAGTGTTAACCTGAGGGGGAACCGGAGGGTGGGTGCTAGACTTCCGCAACGGCGCCGTTGGTTGGGATGGCGCTATCAGCTGTAACCGTCGTATCGGAGCAGTGCAGAGCGGCGGCCGTGAGCTAGCTAGTGGGACACGCCCACATTCACCAACATGCACTATATAAGCATGCACGGCCGGCCCGACTTTGTCAACAAAGCACAGAGAAGCTCAGATTACAAAACACACACACAGAGGGAGAGTGACTTCATTCTCTGCTCAGGTAGACATTACTCCTCTATATCTTTACATAGCAAATAGTTGTTTGATGCTATATTAATGCTCTTGATATCATATAGAGGACCTTTAAAAAGAATACAAATCTAATCATCAGTGGAAGTCAATGACTGTGTCCGAAATCACTCATTCACTCACAAATCCATGGCTTCGTTCACTGTTCACCATCAGACACATAGTGAGCATTACAGTGAGATCTTGGACACAAAGTGACGATGACTCAAATGTATAGGTTTCTGTCACAAAACTGTTTTGCATCTATAAAATATGATGTGTTGCATTATGGGATTTTTAGCAGTGACAGTGGATATAGTGCAGTATTTAGTGAAGAGGAAGTGATTTCGGACACAGTATCATTCACAGTATTTGTCAGCAACTTTTGAAGCACTATTTTTCACAAGGTTCCAGTAGTTAGATCAGGCTGTTCTTATACACAGTTCGTACGTACGAAAAGTAATGCACTGTAATTCGTAGTATACATATCACACAAAATCAATTTGTATGTAAACCATGTAATCATCAACCAGATCGTGAAATAAATTGCGACAAACGCCCTGTAAGGAGAAGGACAGGGAGGATGGGTGGGTCAAAAAACACCGGACATTCGCCCAGGAGACAGCTGTTCGTACCCCGTGTCAAACCAGAAGTCAGCGTTGATTTATTTGTCAACTAACTTCCGTACTTATGTTACGCCACATCAGGAGTTATTTTAACCCAAACCACAATCTTTTCCTAACCACAACCAAGTCGTTTTGTTGCCTAAACCTAACCAAGTTGTTTCCCGTGAAGTCGGAAGTTTATTTTGAAATGAATGTATGCATGTATTGAACGGAAATTGACACATGTTGCTGGACATTCGTATAAAAGCGCACCAAAAATTAGGAATAACCTTTCTTAAGATATCATACAAACCGTTGTACGAGGATACATTGCATGTCAGAAAGGTGCTCCATGTTCCATTCAAAGCAATAATTTTTCTAATTTGAAAACAAATTAAATATGTTGTCAGTGAACATTTTGCTGATACGTTCAGTATCGTAATTTTTGCGACTTGCACAGATATGTTAATTAGCAACATTTCCTTATTATGTTAATAGAAAACGTTATAGTTTCCTTCAAAACATTTTGGCTAATGCTAATTAGTTGTACATAAACGTAATTTCTAGGAGACGGGGTTGCCCCATTGAGTCTCCACCGCTCTCTCTCACCCAGCCTATACTTGGATAGGCACAAGCTTCCTGTGATCCCAAACACTTTATTTATTAATTTAACATCATGTTAAGGGAGACAAAGAATAATCTCATAATTTCAAGGCTAACACAATAAAGTCCAACACTTATTTCCCCTGTAGTCCTTGCAAGTCCTTGAGTCTAGGAACCAATGCACCAACCACATTCTAATTCTGGCATACTGCCAATTTATTTATGACGAATTCCTGGGTATGTATTCAAACCTGCGTCCATCATGGACACAGAGCACACATGTGTATCACATCTGTTTTGAGTATGCACTGTTGTTGTATGCACTATGCTCTGTGACTGACAGTCCTCTGGCACCCTGCATTGCAGTGATGTCTCCAATACAGAGGAGGAAAACTCAGACAGAATACTGAAGCAGATGTGAATCGGGAAAGACCCGATGAATGATGCAACACCACAGGAAGTGCTCTATATCGACACAGTGCAGAGGCAGATTAAAGTGTGGCAAAATTAATTATAAAGTCTTGTTAAAGGCCTATAGCTCTTAACCTTACAAACACTGCTGAATCAACATTAAAGGACCTCCATGGTGCCCCAAATAATTGAGACATTAGTAAAATTTCCATAAACAAACAAGAGGATCAGTGAGAGGAACGATCTCTACAGAGCCCGTTTCATTGGATCAGATTTCACAGGGAATCTGAGGCACTTGACATAAAAAAAGAGAGGTTGCTTTATGGCACAGAACCAAAGGATGATGTTTTTCTTCTACTTCAAATAGACCTAGAGCTTTTCAGAGCTTCTAACAATGGCAGATGATACAGTGAGTGAATACAGATGGGAAAATAACTTGATTGCTTCAATAAAAAGAATCTCACTCACAGTGATGTCAGACAGAGGGTGAAGGGGGCAATTTCTTCTTTGAGGTCCACATAGATTGCTCCAAGTGAATGTCTCTCAGTCAGTGGTTACACTCATGTTGCAGCTTTGTCAAATAAAGGTGACTTTTTGATCTTGAACCCAACTCATCTTTTTCCACATCATTTTAACAACTTGTGATATAGAAGAACAGAACCTAACAATTCAAAACAGAGGCTGCCCGCCATTTCAACTGGGGTATTCAAATAGTACATCATCAGATATTACTTAACTATGGCCGTGTTTCCATTCAATTGTCAAGCGAATTTTAAGCGAAATCTTGAAATGTTACAAAAAAGACAATCAAAGCACATCAGGCACGTTTCCATCAACTGGTTTGGAGCGAATGATCTCGGCTACAGGGTAGTTAGGTCAGAAGTTGGCACTTTAGGCAACGCTTTACTCATGGCTGTAATCTGCCAGTAAACAGAGTAGAAGAAGAAGTAGAGGTTGCAAACCGTAAATAAAAAAAAAGTTGGCTTGGCCATCTAACCATCTACGAGAGAAAAATGGAGAGAGGTCTTCAGGAATTTGTTTCAATTGCTCAATTTGTAATTGTTCTTTCATGTCAGCTAACATTGGCCATGTTTCATGATGTCCGGAGACGAAGACAAGCATTCACACGTTAAGGGAACATCCAAGAAGACGGCAATAGTAGAAACAGCTGATCAGTCATGTGAGTTAAATGTTTGCTACATAAGAATGTATTCGGCAAAGGCGTTTCTATAACCCATTTGCACATCAACTCTTTTTCAACAAAGGCAAAATCCACCTCAAGCAAGCATAAATACTTTTTTTTCGCATACTGCTTTTCTAATGCGATACTTCAAAATGCGATACTTCAAAATGCGAATACTCGGGGTGGCTACAGCTATAAGGTTGACCGTTTGATCCCCGGTTCCTACTGTCTGCATGTCAAAGTGTCCTTGAGCAAGACACTGAACCCAAAGTTGCTACCCGGGTGCTTTACAACAGCCCACTGCTCCTAACGATGGGTTAAATGCAGAGGTCAAATTTTATGTATGTACCTGTATGTATATGAGGAGTCTAATAAAGTTTAAGTTTAAGTTTAAGAATAAAAATATGTGCATGGAAACACGGCTTATGAGACTTTTTTTTTTATTTATTTTTTTTATAAACGTTACCTTTACCTGTACTGTACCTTTAAGAGACAACATTTTTGTGACCCTTGCATGCCTGTATAGCTTGAAATAATGCAATCTGTAACCATTGCTTCACCCATTTACCCATCCTACTTTTTCACTATGATACATAGCTGTGGGCCATTGCAACGTTTGAGATCTTGCATGACAGATCACATATAATTACAGTGAAATGAGGTTTGCGCATCCCTTTTTTCCAGGAGTCCTGCTGTCTGTACTACTATAATCTCCTGCTTTCTATCTGTCGTCCTAATGACCTGGAATCTATTTGTCATAGTACATTCATCATTTTGAAACTAATGTCAAGCAACTGATTTGAGGTTAGTCTGTTTTCATTCATCACACAGCAGACAGAAGACCTGAGTTAAACAGAAGTATTTTCTAAGATTATTAAACCACAAAATAGCAGCCTTGTCCTGTGATGAGGAGGCAGTGGTATAAGACGTTCCAGTACTGTACGACAGCCACGGGGCACAAACTTACATGGTGAGTTCAATAAATGAACTCGTTAACTAAGTTCACCATTCTTGATGTCATGCTGGTAAACAAAGAGACCCTCTATGGTCAGAAATAAGAGCATCCTTTCAGCGAGCTTATAATGAGCGCTGTATTAAGCATTAAGCTGGCCTTGTGTATATATAGCAGACTATGAATAAAAAGATCTATTTACTGTACAAGCACGTGTGTTCACTACATGAGTAAGGACACGGGGAAAAAAGGTTCCAGTTTACTATGCAGAAAAGAGTGTTCAGACAATGTTGCCATGAATGCAAAACGTCAATATTACATTAAAGATATTTTTCTCCGTACTGCTGATCAATTTAAGTCAATAATCAGTGGTGTGATTGTTTCGATCACCATGTTCTGTTTCCATAGAGTGCTACAGAAATAAGTCCTAAAACCCGTAAATGAATTAGCATTTTAGCACTTCTGGTTCCCTCGTCTTGAAGTCAATGGGTTTATAAAATACGTCAGTAAATGTCCCACTAGTGAATTTTGAAGCTTTTACGTTTCTTAAAAAAAGGCAACAGCTAACAAGTGGCTAAATGAGACTACTAAACGTCATCGCACCGACACGGCCACCTTTACAGCCTCGTTGTGTATACTCGCGTTCATGCGACCTTGGTGTATTTCGTTTATAGCCTGACGTTAGCTTTTTACTTCTGGCGATTGCATTCACACTTCAGAAATCATAAAAGTGGTGTTCATTTGTGAAGATTATCTTGCTGAACAAAACGTGTAAGTATCATAAACGTGTGTTTGCCACAGAGCTTAATTTCTGCAATAATCCAAAACCCAATGGAAAAATCCCATTGGCTTTGTGTCGAGGGAACCAGGGCGATGCTAAATTCCTGGTTGGCCTACAACTGCTTTTCCTTTCATGAGCACAAAAGCACTTGACTCGTCAAAGGCTCGCATGGGATTATCATCTTAAATGATGATAAATATTTCATTAAGATAATAAACTCCCCTTTTTGAGGAACAATGACTTTCGATTGATTTGGAAACATCATGGAGGTCAAAGCCTTACATTGAGGAGAAAAGATGTATCAGACCCCGAGGCATTCTGCTGCAAATTTGATGTAATTAGGTTAATAAAGCAGACGTGGATGTGGTGCCGGATTCTTCAGAGCTTTTTAGAAATTTCGGTTGCGGTTTCAGTCTCAAACACAACAATGTCACCATGCTGCCATCCTTGTTATTGTTTACAGCTCGTAGTTGCCTTTAAGTGTGACTAACATGAGTGATAGATGTCCATATATAGGCTAATGAGGCATGGATAACAGATTAAATCACCACAGATGTGTTCATTAAGATGCAACAGAGAACATGCTCTCCTGATGATATCAGAGCAACGGAATGACAAATAATTGAATAGCACATGAAACGCTTGTTGGTATAATGACATGCTTGAACCAGATTTGCAGATGATAGGATTTTAGGAATATGAATTAATGCGGTGAAGTGTAAATGTGTGAGAAGTGGACGCGCTAACCTTGCTGTTCTTTAAAGGGGACATATCATCACTTTTTCAGTGCTTGTGCTCATACATTTGCGTATCTGGAGTGTCTACCGACACACAAACTGTGAAATAAGACAACCCAGTCAGTTTTTTGTGGGCTGCCTAGATCAGAAAACATGTGATTCAACAAGCTTTTGAAAATTAAAGCATGTAAACATGTTCTAGTAGAAACCCAAAATACAAGTACGAACATGGAAATGAGCACGATATGTCCCCTTTAAATTAGAAAACCTATCAAAAATGGCATCAGAAATCAAAACAATGACATAAAAATATGCAGTTTCATGCATTAAAGAGAGTAATGTTCAGTCTCTCTTTCTACCCAGTAGTTACTTAAGTAAGAGGTAATGTACAGCGAGCCGGTCATTGTTGTGAAAAAAACTTGCATCGCCCTGAAGGGGTTTATTTCACAACAATGACCGGCTCGCTGCACATTATTCCGCTTATTACACAGCTACTTACTTAAGAAATCAATAATTTGACACAAAAATGGTCCTCCAGAGTCTGAGATCAGAACTGCGTCCATAGCAACAGTCTGTTATACATAGCAACGGTCTGCTATAAAGAAATAACAGACTATAGAACGCTGTGATAGACCAATCAGATTAGATTTAAGGTCTGAACTGTAAAATAACTAAAATCTAAGACGTCAAATAACCTTGCAGGAAAAACGGAGATGAATTTGAATTGTAATGCATGCAAGTTTCCGCAGACAATGACATCTTCTCTGGAATACAGGTCATAATCAGATACACCTCCAGTTAAACACGGATGCATGCTTTGATAATATACAAAGAATGTCATCAGAATCAATACCCTTATTATTCATCAAGCCCTTCCTATTGATGAACCTGACCCACACCTCCGGAAAGAAAGCCTTTTTCTCTGCAATTTGCACGGGGTGTAAACCATCTGTCAGTGCTCTACAGATGAATGGAGCTGGGAGGAGGCTAAATGTGTGTCTGTGTGCCTAAAATGAATTCAATATTGCATGCCTTCCTTTCCCCATCTCTCGTTTTAATGGAAGCGTACGTGGAGCAGTGGATGGACCCTCGAGTGCATCGGCACATGTTGCAGCAAACAAGGGCTTTAGAAAGGAGATCAGTCTGCTGCTAATAATCCCCCAAACCCCTCAGGCTTTTTACATGCAATCAGCCGGCAATGCTGTGATGGGAAGCAAGCATGTTTCACACGATCAATGGCCTCAGACACCTGAGCGACATGCTGGAAGAATAAGAACAATAGAGCATCACTGGAGCTTTGGCATTTTCACTTAAAGTGGATGATACCAAACTGATGCAGCATTCAATGAAATAATAAGAAGAGGAGCATGCTCTGCAAGCACAACAAGGATGGCTTCATTTTTTTTCTCAGCTGCATTAAATCCGTTCAGGGGGGGGATGTGGGTCTGCAGCAGCCAGCAGGTGCCGTGTGGTGGCTGTATCAAAGGGGGCGTGCTGCCGAGAAGCACCGATGGTATCGTACAAGCGGGGCGTTCGGTTTGTAGCACATGGCTGCCACACCTACTGCCAGGGCCCTGAGGTGGTAGAGGCATCAAGACCGCTCCGCTGTACTCACCTAACATCTGACTGAAGAGCAGCTGCTCCAGGTCGCCCAGCACCGTCACCACCAGCTCTGGGTCCACCTTCAGGAAGGGCTTGTCTCCCCCTTCCTCTCCCTGGCCTTTGGAACCGGACTCCCCTACTGCTCCGGCTCCCTGCTTCTTGGCGTTGGCCTTCGCCTTGCTGGAGAGGATCTCGTCGTCCGACTTCCCGTCCTCGGGTGCCTTGCTCAGGGGCTTCACCTCGGCGTACGGGGCGCGAGGTATGCGACTCTGCTTGCTCAAAAGAGACGGAGCGGCCAGGGGGCTGAAGGGCTTGGGTTTGCCCTGGAACAGCGAGTGTTCCGATTTGGATAGGTTTCGGGAGAGAGGGGCACCCCCTCCGGCGCTGCTGCCACCCCCTGCTGTCTTCGGCTTGCCCATCTTGGTCTGGCCCGCTCCGGGCTTGGCCATGTCATCGCACCACTTGGGCTCATAGAGGTGCAACTTCTTCTCGGCATCGGTGAGCACAGCCAGGTTTGTCATAGACCTCTGCTTGCGGAGACTGGAGGGCACTGGCAGCCTGCCCTCAGAGCTGCCCGCCCGGTAAACCTTCAGCTCACCCCTCGGTGTGCTCTGGGGCACTCCAGACTTGGCCCTCTTAGCTGCCATGCCAACTCCTTTGCCATCTGCTTGGCCGTATGCCTTTGTGCCATCCGTCCTTTCCATCTTCAAATCTCCTTCTCTGCCTCTCACACTATTTCCAAGCATGCCTCCTGCATGAGACCATGTAGAAAAGCATCAGCAAGGGAGAACACAGGCTTCCGCATCAAACCCCTTTCCTTGTGCAAAACAAAAAAAAAAGCTTCCTCTAACGGCAATCCTGCAGCCTTCTCTTTCTCCCCTCCGTCTCCTTCTCTCCCTCTTTTCCTCCTGACAGGCTGCTGCAGATGCAGCTGTTGCAGTGCTGCCCAGGCACTCCCTTTCTCTCTCCTTCCCTCCCGTCCTCCTTTCCTCCGATTTTTCCACACTCCTCCTCCCTTCAGAACACCCTCCTGCCGCTGAACCGCGCAGCAGCGGAATGACAGCGGCAGCAGACGCAACAACGCTCCCTCCTCCTCCTCCTGCTCTCTGCCGCCTCTCCCCTCGCCTCCGACTTCCCTCCCACCCATCCTCCCTCCTCCTCCTCCTCCTCCTTCTTCTTCCCTCGTTTTGCCTTCATTTAAAAAGATGCTTCGCTGTGTCTCAGCAGAATACGTGAAATGCAAGGGAGCGATGAGAAACGATCATCTGTGGCTTTTTTTTAACCATTCTCCTCTAACACACCATGTTTTCCCACCATCTCCTCTGATTCCTTTGTTCTTCCCCTCCCCCTCCACTCACCTCCAGTGTTCCCTGTTCAATACACTGATGCATCATTTGTGATGTTGCTGGACGTGTCATCAATGTCAATGGATGCACATTTAGATATGTAATTGCAGCCCACTGCATAAATCATCATCACTGTCAAAATCCCACATAATGCAACAACTGGAGCATCCAGATTATCTCCTGATCCTGTCTGAGCTTCCTTACGATATCAATTCCAGATTAACAGCTGGATAAACCATATGCTATAAATCAGCCCGGTGTTGTCCACGCCATAAATGGACAACTGTATTCTTGTCAGATATTATCAACAATGATGACTGTTATGGCTAATGCACAAAATGGGATGTTTATGAAAACTGTTGAACTAACAAAACAGGATTGTTTTTGTCCACTGCTTGAAATAAAAACAGAGAAAACTTGGCTTAAAATCCAAAAAGTGTATCGGCCAAATGAGTGACTTCACTTCAGCAGACTGAGCGAGCGACAAGATGTGCCAGTGTAAGCAAGAAACACACCCAAAACCACACTTTGGAAATATCATCAAGCAAGTGAGTTTAAGACACGTACACGTACACGTACACGTACACGTACACGTACACGTACACGTACACGCACACAGGACTGTGTTAAATTGAAAATCTAGTCACATTGTTTTTAGGCATGTTTTGTTTTTTGGGCTAACATATGAGTGTAATCATCCTTTTAAGATATTCCACACTGCCGTCTCTCAGGAGGATCGGGGAGGATCTGCAGCGCTCGCATGCAGCGCTGCTCCATGGAAACCACCCTGTGTGTCATCTGCACCAGACCTCGCCGCTCTGCACAAACACAGCTGCCAAAGAAACATTTACCATTGCCATAAACTACATACATAAACCACCCTCATGTTGTTATGTGCTCATCACATAAAATGTCTTCTTTGAATAATCCAATGCTGGTGAATAGATTTATTATTACGTGAAATGCTCTTTTCCACAACACAGCGTGGCTGAATACAGGCATGCTAGATGGTGCTGATCCTTTGGATATGATTGACCTGTTAGCTACAATGGCCAGAGGGTACCGCTCTAACTCTCACAATGAGTTTGCACCACACTCCACTGATTTCTTTTTTATTTGGGTTTCGGGGCACCTGGGGCGGCTCACGGACTAGTGAGGTGGTTTGATCTGGCAATTAGTTTCTGGAAACAATGTCATGTCTTGTTCCTCCTCATCACGAGTTCCAAGTCTCCCCTGCTGACTCCAGAGCCACCGTCTGGGACATTACTCCCATGATGCTTTGAATAACTTAGCTATTTTGGGGAATGGGGATTTCTTAATGAATCATAGGATAACAAATTCCGACATGCCAAATTTCCTGCAAGCATTTGAGGTTTTCATGGGACATCTATGCATAAAGTTTGCAGACGGACAGACACCAAATCAACACCTCCTGTCAGATCAAATTTTAGTTGCTCTAGTGAACGAATGGATGAATCCTATTGACTTTATGAATCCTGTGATTTTTCCTCTAGCTTTGTTTTTTTAGGGAAATGTCTCGACAGCTACTGGATGGATTGCCATAAAATTTGGTACACATAGTCTTTGTCCCACGAGCATGAATGCCAATTGCTGTGTCTCAAATCAAATACTTCCATTAGTACACTTCAGTAGTACACTGTGCACACTATGTACTTGTGTTGTGCGTGCATTTTGAACGGGGTAGTGTTGTCTCAAATTGCACATGGCTGTTGTGCACTCACCGGAAACTCAGTAGATCAGCTGGTGATAGTCGGCCACGGACATCACGCCGTATCAGCAGTAATTCAATTCAGACGGATAAATTAATCCAATAATGGCTTCTATCCAACTACAGTATAGTAGTACTTATTGGTAACAAAAACATGTATAACTTAAATTTGTATAGTTCGGTGTTTGCCGTTTCAATCGCAACCACCATTTTCAAGAGTTTGAAATAGGTTGGTGGTCTCAAAGATGGCAACTATCAAGGGTGAGAAGGGTCCAGAGTTCCACACTCAACGTTTTGATTGCTTTGAGTACAACATCCGGGTACATAGAGTGCACTGCATTTTGCCATACTTCTCAGTGTGAACACACTTGTGCACTCAAAATAGCAAGTATAAGTACAGAAGTCCGCAAATTGAGACGCAGCAACTGACTTTTCCTCTAGCACCACCGTGAGGCTGACATTTGTGGTTTTGATTGAAATTTCCTGACCATAGACTGTGTATAAAGATGGACGACAGGACAGCTCCCCAAAAGTGGAGCCAAAACATCTTGATCGCCCCCTGGTGTCTGGCTGCAGTATAGGTCATAAACCCTACCTTCCTCAAACTTAGCGGCTGGGACATGGGCCAAACTAAAAAGTACGAGTCAAATAAATTTTTCCAAAAGATGGTTTCTGTCATTTTAGGTAGTTCTTATCACGCTGATGTATATTCAAGTGTTAATTTTTTCTGATAAGTTTGGTTTTAATTATTTGATGCTATAAAAGGGGGTGAGACGTCATGATTTACAGCTGCTCTGAGTGAAGCAGTCGCAGCCGGAGGCTCGGGAATTGTACGAGAGAGGAGATGTAACTTTGATTTTCCATAACCTTCACAAGTCTGTGTGATAGAACATGTGTCAATTTAATCATAAATGTAGTTATAGAGATATTATGGTTAGTTGTTGTGTCTTTCTAACCAAATCTTTACCATGGAGCTAACGTAGCAGCTAGGTGATTCACGCTAACAAGCTGCAGCCGTGCTCGACTCGTGATTGGCTCGGGCGGGTGTGTGGGCGGGACCTTTATATCGCGGCTCCAGCCCCTGGAGCCGCGACTACTGCACAGACTCTGGTTCCAAATGACGTCAAAATCTCAAGATGGCAGCTCCCATATCCGGGATATTTTGGCTTCACTTTTTTGTACAGTGGGAGGAAGTGGAGACGCGTCGTCCATCTATATATATATACAGTCTATGGTCCCGACGTCTATTGGACGGACTTCTGTAGAAAAAATGTATAAACCTCTGTAGATAAAAATGTAGAAACTTTCAATCGACACCACTTCTCTGGAGAGAGGAAGGGTGGAGCTGCATCTTTCATTTGGTCTCTTTCACATCTGGGTCTGATTCTCACTCTCCAACTGGCCATCTGAGTAATTGTGTGTACGTGTATGCGCAGGGTATGACAGCACGGTTACACAGCTGTCCATTATATATTTCCCTGGACAGCACATGTAATCATTTTGGGGCTGCTCAGCTGCTATAACGCAATGGATTCAAGAGCCTCCACATGTGCACAAAGGGGAAAACCACAGAGAACATCGGCACATGTAAAGATTGTGTTTGTGCTTGGTGTTGAAGTCATGTGGTAATTATTGCTATACAAAAGCCTCTAAATAGAGATCTAATAGAATCATTGTGTTTGGTGGAATGCGAGCAGCCCGAGGGATGAAGGTTGACCCGAACAGTTATGAGAGTTTTTTCATGTGCTGAGAAAATAGTCTATTCACGATGAACTCAAGCTGCTCAGAAGTTACACAGAAGAGGCAAAACCATCTTGTTTAAACATTTGCCAGTGATTAATTTGATGTTTTGTATGAATCCTGGAGCATTGAATCCTCCCTGCTGTGAAACTTAATCATTTTAAAAGTAAGATTTCTCACCAGAGATTCTAACCGAGCTTCAGTTTCTGCAGATGTTTCCTACCGAATGGAAGCGTCATTAAAACAACCCTATTTTTCATCTTCCAGCTAACTTGTAGTTGAAGCCGGATGACAGCTTAGGAAGACACATCTCTCTGCTCTATGGTCAAAAACTGGATTTAAGCGTCCCTCCGGTCCGTCCACTTGGGACAGGAGGAACTCCCAGACAGGAGGTGAAAGCCGATCCTCCCATCAAACCACTCAATCTCTCAGTCCGGCATCTGTCCAGCCTGAGCTGAGGACCACTCAGTCTCATGGTCTGGTCTCTCCCTGAGGAGGCTGGCTGGAGGCTCTCACCCCTCAAAGTCATTATGGTAATTAAGAAGACAGTTAGAGGGGTTTATAAGAGCCCCGTGCAATTACACAAGATCATTTTCTAACAATTCTGCACGTTGGGTGATCAGACATGTTAGCCAAAATGACTTATAAAGTAAGTCAGCCTAGTAATTTAGGTTTTGAACATAATGCTGCTGCCATTTAATCACTTGTGCTACCAACTTATGAGAATTGGGAGATAATTTCCCAATTTAAACAGACAAATGCTAATTGCTATTAGGTAGTATTTTAGTCCTGACAGATTCCTTATAAAAAAAAGTAATTATAATGCCAGATAATGTCTGCATTTTTTTTCATACCATTCATCACACTTTTAGCCATGCTGGCGGCTCTAAAAATGGACCGGTCCGGTCTGAAATATCTCAACAAATTTGGGATGGATTGAACTTCGGTACAGACATTCATGGTGCCCAAATAATGAATCCTAATGAGTTGAGTGATCTGCTGAAATTTCCTCTAGCACCACTGTGTGGTTGACATTTGAGGTTTTGGTTGAAATGTCTCTAAATCGGCTATTGGAGGAATTGCCATAAAAGTTGGAATGTACGTTCATGTTCCCATCAGGATGAACTGTAATGACTTTGGTGATCCCTTAACTCTTTCATCTCGCGCCATCATCAGGTAATGTATAATATTATTACCATCTTTCTCAGTCGTACGTTGCGTTTAGTGCAAATCATCAAATGTTAGCATGCTAACGCGCTAAACTAAGATTGTGAACATAGTAAACATAATACCTGAAGTTAGCATTTAGCTCAAAGCACCGCTGTGTCCAAGTACGGCCTCACAGAGCTGCTAGCGTGGCTATAGACTCTTATGGCCTGTACACACCGGGGGCATTTTTTCTTATGATTAATTTGCACAGCAATATACATAATAATATAAAAATACATAGTATATATATTTTCTAACTGTTGTTTTTGTCATGAATACTTTGACACAGAACTCGAATATTACACGCCGCAAAAGCAACATATTTTTTTTTTCCGGAACAAGGACGATTTTTCTGAGCTTTTGCACCGCGAATAAAGAAAGGCATCAAACAATCAGGTTGTGCAGAATGGGTTGAGTTGAACCTGTATTATTATTAACAACAACGCGGAGGCTCCGTAGTCCGAACCAGGACGGCAAACTTTATTACTCCTTTCAACAGCGCAGACCAGATCCACTCCTTCCGTTCTTATCTTTCACAATAAAAGCCCTAGACATATAATGTTTGATTATTTCGCATTTACGTGTCGTTTATTCGTCAAGCCCCCGGTGTATAAAGGCCTTACAGTAAGTCTTGTTTATTTAGTGTGTTTGGTTGTTTGATAGGTGCATTTCAGTTATTTGGTTTGAGGTCTTGAAAGAACTTGTTTTTTCTCCAACAGTGAGTAACAGTAAGTTTTAACATGATGAGGCTTCTGGAAAAACATCTACCAATCTCAAACAACAGACATTTTAAAGTATTAATTCTGTTTTGTGGTGACAGCTGTTACCCCTGAGTCGATAGTGTCTGCTTACGTACTTAAATCAATATCCCTTATTTACAGTAGATCTTTAATTATGTAAACTCTCTCTAATTGGAACTAATTGATTGAATTGTTGCGGTTGGATATGCTAATGGTGAATTGTCTTCACTAAGCAAGATATTCCCAGTTCCTTCAAATAATGAAATATTGACCAGGCAAATACAGAGTGTGTGTTTGTGTGCACACGTCATGTTTGTGTGTCAGAATCTAAGCAACGTGATGAGCGGGGTACAGAGTTGTTGCAGGCATCAGAACAAAACACAACACTCAACTTTTAATGTTTAACACAGCACTGACAGAAATGACGTAAATATAATCGCAACGGTGCACCAGAGGCAGAAAAACATTGAGGGAACAGCGCTGCATTATCGGTGCTGTGTGATTTGAGAGAAACGCTCTCTGCCAAGAATCTGTTTTCCCACATGCACATAAAGGAAGAAATGAAGCACTTCAGGAAATCCTGATGCACATAACAGGTGGTACACATTCACTATGAAGAGTTGGCAGCAGCTCTGGTGAGAACAACTGCCACGCTGAACAGACTCCAGTGTCAACATTCGACCATACTAAAAGCTTGGGTGTTACAGGATACGATATAATACAATTGGGTTTCGCATCACTAACTGGTTGAACTCTCTGAACTGAGTGAAAAAGTTTGTTTTTTTCCAAGATTTAAGTAACTCGTTCTGACACTGCAGATGGAGGACAAGTACTTCTAAGGACAGAGGGCGAATTCAATTGTGAGTCGATAACGTGATTAAACTTTATGGACAGGCTGCTCGTTTTTAAGATCCTGGATGATATCAGATATAACCCTATTTTATTATTGAGCACCAGAGTTTCTGCTCATTGGTTTTACAGCAGTGGTTCCCAACTTCTTTGCCTCGTGCAACCCCTTGTCACAGTCTGTATATGTCTGAGCTGTGGGCACTTCTTTTATATATGTATTTTTGGGGGGATTTTATGCCTTAATTGGATAGTCGACGGAAAAGAGATGACAGGAAACAAGAGGAGAGAGAGAGATGGGGAATCAGATGCAACGAACCGGGGATGTTGCCGTGCATTTGAATAATGTCTAGAGACCTGAAGAAGAAGAGTTTTCAGTATTTCACGAGAAAATAACAAAGATTACAGAAAAGTCTAGGAATATGTTTTTTTTGTTCATATCCAGTCAATCATATTGTGACCCCTTCGGATAAGTCTGGACTCCCAGGTTAGGAACCATCAGCCCGTTCTCATTCCTAATTCCTGATGCAGATGCACAAGGCGTGCTTTAGCGCCTGTATTAGACGCAACGGGCTTTCAAGCAGCTACAGTGGAAATCCATCCAACAATAGACGCTCAGGGAAAGCAGGGAGGATGGTGACGCAGTTAAAGGAGCGAAAAAACACACTTAAGGTGGGTGGGAATGGTGGTGGACGGGTCCAACAAACACAGGCTTTCAACCTTTTCAGACTGTGCGTTAAATTTCCCTTTCACTTTACAAACGTAGTAATTTTAAGCCAAACCATCTTGTTTCTTCCTAAACTTATATCAGTGGGGTTTTTATGTGGCACGGTGGTACAGTGGTTAGCACTGTCGACCCACAGCAAGAGGGTCGCAGGTTCAAACCCAGCTTGGGGCCTTCTGTGTGGAGTTTGCGTGTTCTCCCCGTGTTAGTGTGGGTTTTCTCCGGGTTCTCCGGTTTCCTCCCAAAGTCCAAAGACATGCAGGTTAATTGCTGACTCTAAATTGCCCGTAGGTGTGAATGTGAGCGTGATCTGTCTCTATGCGTCAGCCCTGTGATAGTCTGGCGACCTGTCCAGGGTGTAGCCCGCCTTCGCCCAATGTCAGCTGGGATCGGCTCCAGCCCCCCCCCACGAACCCGAATGGGATAAGCGGTTACAGATAATGGATGGACTAAGCAAGTGTTTTTGTTTGAATTCACACATGTTTATTGTGACCGAAATGTGGCGCCAAGGGGTCTGACAAAGCATCAGTATGTGACGAGAATGTTTTGGAACCACTGGTTTAGAGCATCAGGTGTGTCTTTACTCCCGGGATGGACAGATCAGTGGGAACAGATTCAAAGAGACTCACCTAGATCGTCACAGCAGACCTCCATGGAGTCAGAGGAACAGTCACTAAGATCGTCAAGGGTGGGATCTGTGTCCTCATGGACCTGAAACCTACAGGAAGAGAAAGAAACATACAAAATACAGATTCAAGTTTGATGAGGTGCTACAAAAAGTGGAAAAAAAACAAACAGAGATGATTTATAAGAGGCAGCCTGAGGTGCCCTACGACTGCATCGTATTCAGCGTGTCCTAAAAATAAACTGCAGCATTGCTGCTTATCTTCCCATCTTAAAAGGATGAAACACTGCCCTCACCTGAACCTGAAGGGAGCAACAGCGGCCATGTTGACTTTCCCTGGCTCACTCTTTCTGCGTGGCATGTTGAATGAGTGATGAGAAGACTTTGATTTGTTGCCGGACGCGTCACTTTCGGAAGCTCCCAGGAGCTGGTTGGAGATCGTCCTCGCCTCTCTTTGGATGTTGCTAATTCCAGCTGAAGACACAGCTGATATCTCATTCCCATTTGCACCTTTAGAATAGAAGAGACGCCCTCTACCGTGGCCTGACTGGACATTAGCGGAGAGCCGGCACAAGGCGTCATCCTCTTCTGCGTTGTCCACGCTCTTCAGACGATATTTCCCAAAGGTCCAGTTTTTGTTGGTGGTTCGTCTTAACTGGAGGTCTCGCAAAGCCTTCTGGTTGAGCGTGCTGGCGCGGAGGTCCAGCGTGTCTTTAGAGCGTCGGACTTCCCTCTTCGGTATCTGCGGGCTGCTGTACGCCGAGCACGTTCCATCGGTTCGCTCCGTAGCTGCCGGGCTTCTGTGAGAATACATGCCAACTTTTTGCTGCAGCAGGTGGTTCTTTAAAGCTGCGCCTCTCAGCAGCTCTGCAGGACCCGGGGAAACAGAAGATGAAGAATAGGAGGGTAGGCGTTTGGCGGCGTGCTGATACTGCATTGTGGGATTGGGGGGGCCGCCGTACTGTTGCTTGGGATCCATCTTGGAGAGAGGCATCATGCTTCGAGGTAAAGGCAAACTCGAGCTGACACCTGCGTCGCTCTGACTCTGAGATATGACTTTGATATTCACCCCGCCGCTCATGGTTGGTGACAGTCACTGGACTGATGTCTGGAGAGGAAAGAAAGAATATCTGATTTAGAATATATATCATTATAATAGCAGGCAGCAGTTTTACAAATAGAATTCAGAATGAGAACATAAAAAGTAAATGTAGCAGAACAAACTACAATACAAGTAAAGATTCATAGTAGTAATCTATGTGCAACATCCTGATTTATGAAATACACTAAACAATGATAGAAACATGTTTGTTTTACTCAAAGAATATCATCAGAAACAGAAGAAACAGGCAACATTTCAACCCTCTTCATCAGGCAAATGGCCAACGAGACAAAGGGCAAGGTATAGCATATAGAGTAGAGCAGCCACAAACGTGATGACTTAATGGTGATGTCATGATCGACCTATCAAACAAAACAATCTAGTCTACTGCCTTCAACAGAATCCTCAACATGCATTCTCAAAACAGAAAATAAACAACCAGACTGGTTATTTGTAAGAAAGATCTGAATGAACACTATAAAATTTACAGCGTTATGCAAACAACTTTAGTTCTTTTCAAACGGCTACTAGAGTTAATTCACAGTATACTGATGGCACATCCTCTACCCTCTCAAAAAGATGATTTTAAAATTAAAGGAAAAGTTTGCCATTTTTGGAAACTTTGTGCATTCTCTTTCTTGCCAAAAGTTTGATTAGAAGATTGATACCACTCTCATGTCTCAGAGTGGTATCTATCTTCTCTATCTTCTTTATATGGCTGCGTATCGTCACTCGATACCGACCGAAATAACCCAGTACCAAGTAGTATCGAAACTTCTCCAGTCAAACGATGCCTGCAATCTGTCCTTTGTGTACCCAGATCTAGAAAAAAAGAGTATTTGTAAGATTTTGCTCGCAGCCAATCACCACAATCACCGCATCAACCCATACAGCCGGGGTTGCCTGCCTGCACACATGCCGGCGGCTAACAGCTAACGGTGCCAACAGTGCAAACAACGCTAACAATGGGAAAAGTGCTGACATAGCTAAAAGTTTTAACCTGGGGGGGGAAACTGGAGGGTAGGCGCTACGCTTCCAGGACAACGCCGTCCCGCAAGTGTGGGTCAGGGGACGGCATTAACAACGGTGGGACACACACATGGCTTCCATTCGCATGAAGTACTCTATTGGTATCGGAATCACTGTAAGGGTGCTGGTACTGGTATTGCTACTATACTGTAATTTTTTAAACGATACCCAGCCCTACTTCTTTATCTAAGTTTTGGCCAGAAAGCGAATAAGTGTCCAAAATGTCAAACTTGTCCTTTAAGTCCGTTGAGATAGCCATCATGCCTGCGTCATCGTTTGGAGTTACCTGTTAAATACAAGTGCACTTCAGAGCTACTGCCAATTCCAAATATCAAATTTATCCTACTGGCATAAAATGCGTGTAAAATGTGAGTCAAAAAGGCAAATACTGTGTTTGGTGGTTAAATGAAGATTATGGTGTGCAGGTCTCTACTGTACATAAAGCCTTTGTTAGTGGGAGGCTGTGGACATATATCCTTTGCTGTATATACTGCATGATGGATAACAAGGTTTCATTTAAGATGTATACTGTAGATGATACTGTAAAACAGCTGTGCATTCCAGGGCGTCTGCCTCACAGAGAAGGTTTCTAACCACAGAGGTACTGACTGAGTGTGGTTGTAAGCGAGCGGGAAAGAAGAAAGAGGAGAGGATGGTTTGAGGGGAAGGACCATTATACCAGTATGTATCGGTTACAAACATCAAAGTAGCCCAAAGGTCTGAAACCAGACTAGTCACAGATTACTCATCTCGGAGAAACATTGAGATCAAGAAAGTGAATGAAACTCTCCTGTTGAATGCTGTTTGGTTGAACTCTTAAGAGAGGAAGTGAAACTGCTGATCTAAGGCTAAAGAAAAAAAAAAAAAAGGTTAAATAAGGGTTAAAAGAAACCATAATTTGAATTATGTTGTATTTAAAAAAAGCTTCAAAATAATCAAACGGCACAACATAAAATCAATCAAAGCATCGGTTGCATCTACAAAGAGACCATATGCTTCAACAGCTTTTCCTAATGTATTCCTGGTCCTCTCGCCACGACCTCCTGTGTGAGGCATGCTGCTAAAGCCAGCAGCAGACTGACACCACTTGGCACATGCAGCAGGAGAACGGCTCCTTTCAGGCCGTGCCAACACCGGCTGTCCCCACCACGGCCCCGCAGACACCACCTCTCCTCCAAAGACATGATGGTGGGGGCTTCATCAGTCCCCCAACTCCATCACCTCCATCCCTTCATCCGGTCATCTGATGCTGATAACTAACAAAAAGTATAAGATGACCATGATCAAAGTATTATTACTTGATTGGAAGTTAGTCACTGGTTAAAAAATACTTTTGTTTTCCCCTGAATGCATATTCAGAATTTTATAACAGAATTTCTCTGAAAAAACATCTCTTACCAGGTAGACTTCTACCTTGCATCCGAGAAACTTTAACGTAAAAGTCACAAGGGCAATTGTACCGGGTTGGACCTATAGTAACACTTCAAAACAAAGTCTGAATTGGACTTCAGGTCAAGTTGAAGCGATTACTGTGGTTTAATCGATTATCGATAAAAAGTTAATCTGCAACTATTTTGATAGTCAATCATTTGAGTCATTTTTCACACATACAGACTCACAGATCAGGTTGCTCTCATACACCGTTCGTAGCTATACGTACAAAAAGTAATACACTGTAATTCGTATAAATCCCACAAAATCAATTCATATGTAATCCACGTAATTGTGAACCAGGAAGTATAAAGAGCAACAAATGCCTCATAGGGAAGAGGTCGGGGTGGATGGATGGGTCAAAAACATCAGACTTTCACCCAGGAGACTGGTGTTCGTACTCCCTGTGAAACCAGAAGTCAACGCTGATTTATTTGTCACGTGACTTCTGTGCTTTAATTACGCCACTTCCTGTAATATTTTAACCCAAACCACGATCTTTTCCTAAACTAACCAAGTTGTTTCCTGTGAAGATGGAGGTTTATTTTGAAAAGACTAGAGCAGAAATTGACACGTGTCATATGTTGCTGGACTATAGTAGGAAAATGCACGAAAAATGAAGAATACGTTTTCGTAAGATATCAAACGAGCCGCTGTATGAGGATACGTTGCACAGGTGCATACATATAAATAACGCAAGCGTATGTATGTAATAGACAGTGGAGAACCAGAATTTTGCAAAATGAAAACAGCATTTAATCATGTTATGATGCCATTTCACTGAGGGCCAATGGACCCTTCTCCAATTCCTACACCCCTACTTACGGCGCCCTTGCTCGGACCACACCCATTTTTGAACTCGCCCTTCATTTTGATCTTAACTACACACCTGTAAAGTTTTGTGCATCTTGCACGGTTGTGATGCTATCGTTTTGACAAAATCTGTCCACAAACAGACAGACAGAAACATAAAACACCTGGCAAAGTATTCAAAACCGCTTCCCGCTACAGTAGGGTGACAGTAGCAGTAGTATGATAACACACAGACTCACAAGCTGAAAACAATACCAGCCACCACACGCTGTCACAGCTGGTAATAAAATGAAACCTGAATGTTCTCTGAATCTAAACTGTCGGGACTAAATGAGACAGGATGTTTCGTCTTACCTGAGTAAATACATGTCCAACATGAGTAAATCCTCAGCACAGAGACGATAGACACAGTACGGCGCGGTGCAGACTAACTTGCTCTCCAAAGAGACAAACTACACTTAGTATGATGCAGTTTACGGTAATACAATTTAGACCCACGTGCTGCTTTAAAGTGAGTGGGGGCAAATCAATGCTGGAAGACAATGAGCCAGTGAGAGAGCTGAAGGGAAAGTACATGTCTTCACATCTCTTACAGCTCCACACTCTTTCTTCTCTAGTGTCACTCTCTCTCTCTCTCACACACACACACACACACACACACACATTTCCCCCATTATGAATGGATGTATTAGTGACTCATATTTCGATCTTTCTCTGGTGACATCATGCTTTGTTATCCCCCCGGGGCTCATGTTTGAAGGCGACTTTGAGCTCCTTTTTAACATGCCAGTCTTTCAACGTGCCATCATCAAAGCATCCGTCCAGCCAGCGGGACGAGGAGCTAAAAGTGCCCCGGTCCTCCAAACCTATAATCAGCCCGAGGGCCAGACTAAAGATACTCGTACAGACCAACAACATGTTGGCGCGGGATCACTTTGCTCTGGTGAAGCCTCCAAACTGCAGCGCTTAACGGTCTGATCATACACTCATAAGACACCAGAAGAGTCCATTTCCTAAATCCATTTTGGAAGAAAATAAACGACTATAAATATAGTTGACCAAATAGATAATCATCATTCAGTGAACCACTTCAGGGCTTATGATGCCTTCTGTAATTATTGTTTTGTGCCAAATGTCATCTTGTGACTGGTGTCACCTTGTAAAATGGTGAATGGGTCCTTTCACTTGCAGATTCTCTACAGAGCTGCTGTTTTAGTAACTTCGTGCTCCAGTTTCTCTCCATTCAAGCTGAGCACCAATAGATAATGGAGTTGAACGAGTGCATCATTATCTACATAATTCAATTTCCTTGAGACTGTCGTACTATCTAGTTTTACAAGAGACCTGATCTAATTTTTATATATAGCACCAAGTCCCAGATTCCTGATTTTCACTGCTTCCTCCCGCGTCCTAGACTAGCTGTGTCGGGAGAGGAATTCTGTTGGGGGCAAACATGAACTGAGGTCAGCTCACACTGTATCACACATGTGCACACAAAGTCACATTCACATGCACAGATGTACATGCGAGTGGACACAAGTAAAGCATGGCTCTTTTTACATTTGGCTGAAGGCACATACTGTTCAGACTTTGTGTTTCTATTGTTTGTGACGGCTAAAAGCTGCACTTTGTGTTCAAGTTTTCCCTCCAGCACCACGGTTTTTCAGCTATTTGGGATACGTGGACAACAAAACGGCTGGAAACTGAAACACACAGTTTTTTTTATTATATCATGGCTGTTTTTCTTTGTTGTTTTTTTATCTGTTCAAATAGAAGGTATGAAAAGTATTATTCCAATCAATTAACTTTGATGAGGATTTGTAGACAAAGCTGCAAATGAACAAGCTGGATCCAGAATAGCATTAGATTAATCTTGTTATTCATTTGCTCATTAAAGACATTCGACATTAATGAAGATGTTTTTAGAAGTGTGGCAATGTCAGTCAGTCGGTCCACCACTTTGTTCCAGACTGAAATATCTCAACAACTATTGGATGTAATGTCCTATTCAAACAATCTATAGCACATAGTCTAAAGTGCATGGCACAAGTGATTTAGGGCGTGTCCAACTCCACTTTTGCTAGTCAAACGGTGCATAATCTGGGCGCAAAGTAAGGCGCAAGGGGCAAAAGGGTTGTATATAGTCTCTTAATTAGTCATAAGTGTGTTTTGGGCGTAACAGGAATCAAACCAATCAGAGTGTCATCTCCCATTCCCTTTAAAAGCCAGGTGCGCCTGCACCTGGTGCATTGCTAAATGGCAGATATTTCAACTTGGAGAAGCGAGTGGTTTTCTGCAGTGAAAATGTTGTTTTTGAAAGGCTAAATGCCAACAAATATGGATTGAAGCAGAAAATGTTTCGTTAGATAAAAACATGTTGTGAAAACCTATTTAACTGAGGAGTGCTGTTGCGCATCCCTGTATGTGTAACAAGCAGAGTACATGCGTGTTGTGAACCCGTAAACTGTAGGTGAATCTTACTAGCTGAATAATGCACCCTTTAAATGAAAGGAAAAATACTTTGCTATTGACGTCCCACCAGGTTTTTGTTGGTTACGCAAGACCACACCTCATTTTAAGACCAACACGCCCATGGGTGCACAGATGGAATAAAATGAAATATATCAACAATCTTTCAAATTAAGGTATCCACAGCGCACTCACGGGTAAATTCACAAAGATTATGGCCGCTGATAGCACGTTAGCGCAGTTAGGGGTGCATTTCACCCTTTGCAGGTGCTTTGACAATTACATAGTTTCTTTTTGTCTTATTTTGCAGGTTCAGCTGCCCAAACGCTGTGCAATCCTTTTGTGAATTTGCCCCTCACAGTTCAGTTATTCTGTTGACAATGTGAATACATTACATTTACATTATAACATACACCACTGACTTTGCCCACAAGACATGTTCATTGTTAGTTATTTCTTTTGGCCAACCATACAATAGCAAATAGAGTATGTAGGTCACGATCATCATTACTTCATAAAAACCCATCTAGGGATAAGCGTTGTAAACTAATTTAGGCTATGGTATAAACATGAATTAAATAGATTTACAACCATCATTCAAAGAGTCTTTTATTCTTTGAATTTGTTTAATGCAAACACATTTCTGTGTAGGTAACAATAAATCACCTTTTCTGTTTCTAATAGAAGCTGTAATGTGTGTCCACAGCTGCTTTACCTGCAGCAAAAGCTCAGAATACATCATGGCCAGATGTGAATCACTGTCGCACAATCAGAGCTGCAGCTGTTTGTTTTTAGGAAAAAGATATTCTAGAGTTGCAACACCATCTAAGACAATAAAGTTTGTACAGCAACATGTTTTAAGGGTGCGTTTCCTGCTATGGGATAATTTTCTTTCCTAATTGCATTGTGTCTCGCCAACATCAATAACAGTCAAAGTCTCCATCCTCATCCATCACACATTGTAATAACATTACAGCACGCTGCAGCAGCACTCCCCTGCAGTGTGCTTCAACCATGTCTTTCTGTCTCGTCATTGCCTACAGATATGTCACTCCGTACAGTTGTTGTCATGTTTGTTGAACATCAAGATTACCATAAAACCATTAAACACTGACATATTGTCTTTTCCATGAAAGCCCACTGTGCTTTTTGTGTCACGCGAGATTAGAGTGGGCATTTAGGCGGGCGAGTTAATCTGTTGGCCCATTACAGGGATTTATCCCTTATAAGTCACTTTAAGTGATTAACCATGGTCAGTAATGCCATGACATCATCGACACCCTCAATAATGCTTCAGCTTCAGGCAGCTGGGTTTGAAAACACTAAAGGTTAGAAAGAATTCAATCAAACTTAAAGTATCTTAAAGGGTTAAAGTCCACATTGGATCACGTTGTTGACGTATCATCTCTATGACACATTCTAGTACTTCTAACCACACCCCAATAAGTGATGTCACAGCAGGTAATTTATCTCTGATATGAAACACCTGTTGCCCTAGTGAGAAAAGCACAGGTGTTACTAACAACATTAACGATGCCTCCATTATAAACCAGTGTCTCAATAAGACATGACAGTGTGACAGTGAGCCGCATGCAAATTAAAAGGACCCTGAAACTGAAGCAGCTAAATGGAATTCAGCCGTCATTCATTTATTATTTACATCTGTGCTTTTCCTACTGTGACATGTCAGAGTGTCTTCCTTGAAATAGTTCTATAGTTAACTATTTGATAAGATCCTGAACTTTTCAGTTCTTCAACAATGTATAGTCAATTTACAACAACTTCCTGTTGCCATTAGGTGGCGCTATGACTATATTGGCATGTAGGTTATCATCATGATGCAACCTGACTACAGATGCAGTTGTAATTGGCCGTACACATTTAATTGTATTATTGTCTCTTTAATTTAAGTGTTTAGTGAAGGTGGGCCACTTCACCTAAAATACTGTGAAGACCACCTCTATGAACATACTATGAATAAGCTTTTGTGGAATAAAACATTAACATTCAGAGGAGAAAAAGTAAAGTCCCCATTTCACATTGCAAATAGCATTATTTAATAAGCAATTGGCTAAACTGATAACAAGCTATGTTATAAGATGTGGCAGGATCTGGGTGGCATTTCTGATAAAAAAAAAAAATCTCCCTGGGGAAACCTGACTTTGTGATTTTATTGAGAGGTTTTAAACTTTTAGCAGCCTTTTTTTTTTTTTTTTAAATAAGAGCATAGTTATCCAAGATAAATTGATATAGATTAGCAAATCAGTCCTCCAGTCATGATCGAAGTACTGAGTTAGCTGGATGAGAAACAACAAGAGTGCGATGGTTAACACTGTATTGGTCTTGTACAGGATTATGATAATACTGAATCTGTTGATGTACTAACGCGAAGCCTCGATGGGGTGCATGCATCACGCTTTAAAACCAATAGAGAACACAGCAATTCTATCTTGTTTATCCCTCCATTTACTGTCTTCAATCTTCTGGACTTGGACCCTTGCTGGTTTTCACTTCAACATGTTTTTACGAACCATTTCACACCTGATCCGCAGATATAAAATAAAGTGCAATGAACCACCTGTGGCCTGGGGACCAGGTTTGACAGCCACTGCCTATACAAACATAATCACAGTGAACTACAGGCTTCAGGCATATGGCTTTCTACGATTTTAAGTGCCATCACTAGATCTTTTTTAGCACCAACATTAAATTGATAAACAAGTAACTGTATATGACTTTATTATTTGCAATCATTCAACATGGTTGTTTTGAGGACTTTTGTCTTTTTGTTTCAAGCTAATGCAGACTATTTCAATCATGAAGTGAACTGATTCCCTTTTTAAAGAAACACATGCCCAGAAGAGCTGGATTTCTTTCTTTTTTTAACTCATATCAGAGGCAAAACTTTAATTTCAGTGTATCACAGGCCATTTAAACTGGCAGTGTCTGCAGCCTTAAAGCTGAACAGGGTCAATGAGGCCTTCCTACGTAATAACAATATCCCAGGTTGCATTGCTGCTCTGACATAAATTATTTCTTTAAACCTGAAACTAAAGTAGACACATTGCCCCAGAAGGATCAGAAAAAAGGATCATGAGCAGCACAGGATGTTGTGTTGTGAAATCCCTTATGCACCCTGAAACAACCTGCCTCTTCAGAGAACTGTGTCAGTTGCATAACTGCAGCAGAACTGCAGTGAACTGTAGCTCATGTAGGAACAGGAGGGCGGTCTGCACAGCACACTGCAGCGCTGTGATGAGTCAAAGTGTGGGCAGTTGTCTGTGGTGGATCTGACCATCGATCAGCGAACTGGGTCATTAAAACAGGTAGGAGATGAGAAGTGCGTTGAAAATACACCTGAAAACTCTCCAAACTCTGCAGCAACGGCACCTAAAATAGTACAAGTGACTCAGCTCATGCATAAGCAAATAAAACACAATTTTTCACTTTGTTCCTTGAGGCTTCCGAGAAAAGACTGCAGTAAGTAAAAATGTGTGCAGCTTTCTGTTTCTCTGTATCTAGTTCCTATTGAAAGCATATGAATGGTGACCTATACGGGGTAAATGGAAATAATTCAAACACTGTAATTGAGGTTGTCAGCAAAGGCCTGGCAAGAACTTTTTTGATATTTGAGTTTTCAAAGCAACATCAGACAGATAACCATAAAAGTTGGTGCCTAAACTGTATGTGTATTGATTACAAAAAGAAATGCACATTCATTTATGTTGTTTGTGTATAAAAAAAAATGGCCCTCATAAAGCATATACATCTACACAAACCTTCCTTATTCATCTATTTTAAACTGCCAATAATACTTAATTATTGCTTTTTAGACCACATGTTTGGCTGGTATGTTAACAATGAGATGTATACTAGGGCCAGGCAATATGACGACATATATCGTCAAAACGATATAAAAATATCTATCGTATATATTTTTCTATATCGTTTCTATCGCGATATACATGTATTTATATTTATAATCTCTATAATTTCACTTAAAACTGTGAAGTTCTTAAAATGAGAAAATACTCTACTATTCATTTATAAGTATTTCATTCTCACAAGAGTATACAAAAATAGGCTTTACCATGTGGTTATTTCTTATAGACTATTCATTTATTGAATTACCAGAAAACCTACTATATTGTGATATATATTGTTATCAAGATATGAAATGACCTATATTGTGATAGAAGATTTTAGCCATATTTCCCAGCCTTAACGTCTACTCTGCTGTTGTGTGAAAACTTCATGCCATCTTTTCGGGAAGATCATTATTTTTTAGCATGAACACCAGGTTTTTGAGGGTTTTTTTTCTAATTACAGTATTATTTTAAAGGTGTCTCATAAAACAGGAATTTTCCACGCATTAATTAAAAGTAAAAAGTACTAAAATTGATGTTTGGCAGGTTTTCATCCAACAGCAAAGATACAGTGTGTCGTTACATACTTGATAACCCAAATGACCCCACACACACACACTACACCTGTATGTACAAACACATGATATTTTCTACAGTGTCAGAGACAGTCAGAGTGACAGAAGTCCTTCCTTCAGCTGCTGCAGTCACACTTTTTATGACCCATTGAGCATCTGCTCTTCTCGTTCCTGAGAGCTGTCACCGCTGTCGGATCGTCTCAAGAGCCAGCAGAGGGAACAACACTTTCTTTTTCCATCAAGCTCTGAGGGCAAAAGATGGAAAACTGTGTTGTGTGCCAGCTTAGGGTGCTATACAGTAGCGCAACAACAGGCTGGACAGACTTGTGTGGAGGTTTCCGTTCATATCAGAGACAATTGTACTATTAACACACCTTTAGCCAGAAGGGGAGGAACTAATTAGTGAAAACAGTCTAAATGGTTGGAGTGAAAACCTGCGTCCATATGGCTCTCAGTGGCACCACTGAGCTCCGTCTTTAACACTGCAGAACCAAAACTGACCGACTGAAACGCCGACCCTCTCCATCTGTCAGTATTATCTACTTCGGACTTCCTTTAGGAGGCACAGGAATCCCAGTGGAGTCATTTAAAGTCAGCGTTTAATTTTAAGTGAAATGCACACAAAAAGTGTCTTAAAAAGGAAACTGGGTCAGGGACAATCCAACATGGCGTGTTATACGTATACAACCTCCCTGATGAGCTGTCCAAATCTGACTGTTTAAATATAAACCTGAAAAACCTAGTTCCCCGCTGCTCACTATAATTGAACTTTGTCCACACTTTGGTTTTCTTGGTTTCTTATTTTATGGTAAATTAAAGCACTTTGATCTGCCACTGTGGATGAAATATATTTTATTTTAAATTAACTTCTTTACTTCTACTGTTCTTCTCTCTTCAACCAATTTCAAAAGGGATTCATGGCGCCCCGGTAGCTCACCTGGTAGAGCGGGCGGCCCTATGTACCAAGGCTCAGTCCTTACCGCAGCGCCCCGGGTCTCGAATCCGAACCGCAGCCCTTTGCTGCATGTCACCCCCCCTCTCTCTCTCTCCCCCTTTGATAACTATCACTGTCAAATAAGGCAAACCGCCCAAAAATAATATTTAAAAAAAAGGATTTATAAAATGTAACTAGAAGTAAAATGCTAGGCTATAAACAGATTATTGTGGTTTCCTCACCTTAACCAAAGTTAACTGCCTAATAACCCTGATCTTAAACAAACGAGGAATACATTTGAGGGTATTTTTTTTTTTTTACAACCTGGGATTATTTTGTTATTCTGTTCCTATCAGTTTTGTTAACAGCTCACTCACCAATTTCAGTTGAGCTCTGTGGACATGGATACACAGCTGTACAACACCAGCATTCACACAGTAAGATAGGAACCAGGAAATAGAAAATCAGAATCTGGGCAAAATCTGATGGACTATTACACTGGACCTTTTGGGTTATAGCCATTTTGTTGATATACAACACCTGTATATCAATAAATATCCTTATTATTTAAGCACATACTTATTCATCCAACAGTATATGTGTAGGTTTTGAATATTGTAATATAGGTAGACTATGCTGAGGTGATGTTTATATTTGCTATAATTCTGTCTATAAGTGCTAGAATACAGGTAAATATATTTGATCTATTTACATTTTTAGCGCATATGGGGAGAGCTACAACAATTGTCCCCAAGGGACTACAGATGTGAATTAGCTTAAAGCTATAATCTGGTACAGTGCATCAAATGGTGACATTTATGTTTAAACTGTACATGGTCCCTTTTAAATAAAAATAAATAAAAAAAATAATAATAATTAGTCGACTAATTGATTAGTCGATCGACAGAAAACTTATCAGCATCTATATTGAAACCATTTAAGTAATTTTTCATGCAAAAATGGCAGAAAATCCCGTTTTCAGCCTCTCAAATATGGAGATTTCCTGCTTTTCTCTGTTTTATCTCATATTACTGAATATCTTTGTGTTTTGGACTGACAGAACAAGACATTTAAAGACATCACCTTAGACTTTGAGAAACTGGGATGGACATTTTTCACTATTTTCTGACATCTTATAGACCAAAAAATTTATCAATTAATCTAGAAAATAGTCGGCAGTTAGTTGCAGTCCCACATGTGGGTAAAAAATAAGTTTAGAAACAATGTATTATAGCAGGATGTAGAGAAGTCTACTAAGTTTTGGATCAAAACAAGCTTTTGACCGTGTGAAACAGCAAGTCTGGACCAGGCCGAGATGAAACTTTGGATAAGGATCGCCTGCCGTGATGTTGTGATCTTAATCTTTAAATAAACCCTCATTCAACACTTTCCCCGCCTCCTGGACTTCTGAGTACCACTGGGTTTTCACAAAAAAGTTAAATTTAATTCAATAGAATATGGTTCAAAACTAAGAGACATTTCAGACTAAACGTTTCACATGAAACAGAACTAAATTAAATTGTTGTCGTATTTTCACATAATTCTGTCATGGTGGAGCTTTCATCTACTTTATTAATTAAGTCCACATCTGGGTTTCAGAGAAACTCTTAAAACTCTTAAAACACAGTCAGCTGTTCAGCCACACACCAACAGCAAAGACCTCCACTATGGCCGCCACATATTGAACTAAAGGTCTCACAATCAGCAAGGTGCTATCTGTTAAAGGCTAAAGAGCAGCCTTCTTTTCTGGAAGGATTCACATGAAGCCACCGTCGGCGAGTTAATCTAAACAGTGTTATCTCCAAGAGCCTCCTGTGTCCTTCCATCAACGTCTGGTTCAACTTCAGCTTCACTTCCCGGCGGAGGGGGGGCGGGGGGGCAAAGCTGAACTGAAATGTCAGTTCTCCAGGGAGATGCAGTGGCTGCAACATGTCACTCAACAGCTGTCAAGATGTTTACAGTGACGTTAATTGCAACCTGAAGACTTAAGACTGAAGAACTACACGTCATTAGGCTTCAAGTTGAATGATTTATTTGTATGTATTGGATTACACTTCAAGCAAACGCAAGTATTAATCATTATATATTTATTTAAGTAGCAGCAGTCAATAGTAACCTCGTTTTCCAAACATAACATGCAATTAAATTATTTATAATGTTTTGTTTAACACCTTACACGGCACTTTATTTGTATTTAAATGTGTTTTTCCAATAAACAACTGGACCAGAATGAAACCACAATGTTAAGATCACCACCGACATGTTCGCCCAAAACCTTTCGTGACTGGCAGCCATGAGACTCAAAGCATTAAAACAAAGATAAAGCCACACCTGCACCTCTGTACAACTAGGGAGGAGTCATCGTCACCTCGTGTCACATCACTGGACAAATCTCTGTTCTGAACACTCAAATATTGTACAAGAGCTTTATACGGAACATATAAAATATGTATCAGGTTTTCCGAGGCTGTCATTTTGGGTTAGCCAAGGTGGAACATGTCTGCCGCTGGAGCGTGTCTGCGGAGAGACTTTCCAAACCAGACAAACCACACACACACACACACACACACACAAAGAGACAGTTGGATCGAGGACACACTGAGACGTGGCATTTACGAGAGAACAAAACTCGCCCTTTGAACACGATGCTCTCCGGCATTTGAAAACATCCCACCATATACATCACTCTGCATGCTTGTGCTATAATATTATAATCATCATAATTATTTTGATGATAGGTGTAATTTGAAATCAGCCTGATGGATTTACTGTGCAGTAGCTCGATGTGACCACAAAGCTTGCAGTGGTACTTCTCTGATGGAAAGGAAGCTACGAAGCATCTGCTTCACGTACGCAGAGCTCCTGAAAGTGTCTCGGGAGTGATGATGCAGGCTGTTGACAAGAGAGACAAAAATTATGCCTTCAGCAGCATTTTTTTTTTAACCGCCATAATAATAGTTGTTGTCTTACCACAGGACACTATTTATATGAACATAATGCAGAGTGACACTGAAGTTAGTTTAGTTCTAAAGTGCAGCAAGTTGCAGACAAGACGGATCTGCTTTATTGGCAATGACATCACCCACCATTAGTGGTATTCCCAGAGCCATGCATGGACTCCCTATCTAGAATGGAATTACTTTATGGTCTGTACTGTGTGCTTTAGTGCATACTAGGGCTGGAACTTCAATACTTTTTGGTACCAACCAGTGGACAACCGCCGGGTCTGAAAAGTGAAGCCAATGCAGAAGTGCCTTAAACTTGCATTCTTTCTAACAGCCAGCAGGGGGCGACTCCTCTGGTTGCAAAAAGAAGTCTGATTGTATAGAAGTCTATGAGAAAATGACCCTACTTCTCACTTGATTTATTACCTCAGTAAAAATTGTAAACATGAGTTTATGGTCTCAATCGCTAGTTTCAAGTCTTCTTCAATACAGCATGATGTTCATTTGGTAAATTATGGTCCCATTTAGAGTCAAATAGACCATAAAGCAGGGTATGCTGTAGGGCGTGGCTACCTTGTGATTGACGGGTCGCTACCACGGCGTTTGTCCGGTCTGGGAGTTGTCCATGTTTTCGTCTTACAACTTTAATCCTTTCACAGTGTGTTTTCAGTTCATGAAAGTTAACTGTAACATTTTGGTTGCCTAAAAATGTCTTATTCAGCGTTCGGTTGTACTTAGCTCCACCCTCTCGTGTCACTTCTGGTTGCAAAAAAACAAGGTGGCGACAGCCAAAAACCAAGATGGTGACTGTCACAATGCCGTACCCAAGGCTTCAAAACGGCAGTCCACAAACCAATGGATGACGTCACGGTGACTACGTCTACTTCTTATATACAGTCTGTGGTACCAGTGAGTGTCGTAGTGAAGCACAGAGTATCAAAAACTGGCATGTACTTAAGCAGAAGTGCATACAGCAAGCTTTCAAAATGGCTTTTGACTGAGTTGTTACTGTTGTGATGACTTTCTGTCGTGCGTGAAGCCCGTCCCTTTTCCTTAGGAAATATTCATTTGGCTTCCCAACACATCCCGGGTGCTTTGTGTTTTAAGTGTCTATGGAGCCTCGATAGTTTTAGCGCCTCATTTGACAGGATTTCACCACATTCAACACACTGTGCTTTCGGCTCAGCATCACTGCCTGCCGTTATGAATCCATATTTAATGTATTCACGGTCATATTTCCTGAACACACACTTTGGAGCTTTTACCGACGCAGGGTCGTCTCCCACATCACTTTCTCGTTTAAAAAAACGATCCATTTTGTGTCACTGCATCCGAGGGAACGTCGGCTAGCTAACAGTGGCGAAACACGTTTGTCTCTACCTGATGATGCGTCTTGATTGCCGTTGTGATACTTGAACGTAACTGGTCATTGAAATTATGCATTTTAATTTGACGTATTATTTATGTGAATTCTTGAGCACATTTAGATAAAAAAAAATAACTAGCTTTGTAAAATATAAAAAAATAAAAACTTGAATTTAATCCAACCATTTGTAGTAGCAGTACCTCCGCGGCCCACCAGTGGTTGAGAATAGCTGTGCTAAACGTTAGCATCGTCATTGTGAGGATGTTTGCATGATGATGTTAGCATTTAGCGCCTGTAATTAGGCACCGTTGTGTTTAACTACACCCTCACAGAGCATGGCTGTAGATTCTTAGTGTTGCTTAAAGTTTAAACAGTGCTAATCAGACAATTTTTGATTTAAATCATGATTTTGTTGTTTTTGACTTTTATTTTGGCAAGCTTCTTGTGCAGCTGCTTGTGTTTAGACAACATTTTCCGTTGGAGTAGTCAGTCTTGTTTTGGTAAAGCTGCAGTAGCTATTTATTGGCTAATTGGGGGCAGTGAAACAAGCTGTAAACAATATTTAAACATATTATCACCTTATAAAGTTGTAATGGGAAACATATTGGCAAATAACTCCCGATTTAGACATTAAGCAACTTTAGCATTTATTAGCTTTTATATTTAGTTGTGTTTCTGGCCACCCAATGAAATTAAACCCAATATTCACACTAGTATTAGCTCTGATTTGGTCTCCACCAATCTGTGAAGAAAATATCTGTCTCTTTAATTGCTAAATGTTCCACCATGTTCACCAGCTAGTCTCTAACTTTATCTGTCTACCATTTGGTGCTGGGCAGCAGTGGGGTTTAAGAGCTTTTTGACTTTAAACAGCTACCTGCTCTGTCTGAAAACGACACCGAAGAGATCAGTGAAAATGAACTAAAACAGTTTCTGGACGGAAAACCAAAGCAATTACGCTAAAAAACGCTCTGCAGAGCTGAGATGAGCTACAGATTCAGGTGATAATTCTCTCTGTGGGTTCATCACTACGAGCACACACATTACATTTAGTGATGTGATCAACTGTTAATATAGAAATATTGATTAGTGCAGGCAGCTTTAAATATGAAACGCTTTCACCCAAAGTAGGGTAAAAAAAAGTATTCTTTTGGTACCGGTACAGAAGCAGGTATTGCATTGAAGATAGTATAGAAAAATTAATGATACCATTCGTAATCATTAATCAATATTTCAAAGAAATTGCTTCTGGCACTGAAAGAACAACTCATGTTGATTCACTCTTTGATCAAACAGCAACGCATGAATGATCCCAGCCTACTGTATCTCACTGTAAGCTAAGGAGGTGAGTAGAGTGAAGTGTGAGAGCCTGATGCAGTGGTAGCCCGTAGCACACACACTGGTATGAGTCAGCATCCCAGATAATTACTGGGCACATGACTCCCAGTTCCCAGCAGGACAATAAAAGTCCAGTACGGGACCGCAAAGTCTTTGCAGGAATTAGTTCAACAGCCTGACCGTGTCTTGCCTCCCTCTCTCTGCCTGCAGTCACACACATGACAGAAATATCTCAGTCAGCCACAGGATACTATATTGTTAACAGGTCTGCCAACCGCTCACATGCTCACACACTACAGCGTAATGCAATTTGTAGTAGTACTGAGCTGTTTTGAACAAGGTCATTAGAGGGAATGTAAAGTTCAGATCGATAAAATGATTAAAATCCACTTTAATTAAAAATCACCCTGTGCAGCTGGCATGCCGCCCACTAGTCACATTTTAGTAGAATATATTGTCACTAGGGCTGTCAAAGTTAATGCGATAACGCGTTAACGCATATTCGTTTAAACGCCACTAATTTCTTTGTCGCATTAACTCAACTTGCGATTTTTAGGTTGTAGCGGACTCAGTTTTAAAGCTAGAGTGAAGATACTGGCATCATATGAAACTAGAAAACCTAACCATGCTAGCTTGTCAGGAAGGAGGCTTAATAACGCTCCAAATTTAGGAAGGAAAAACTGGCATGGCCATAGTCTAAGGAGTCCCTCGACCTCTGACCTCAAGATATGTGAATGAAAATGGGTTCTATGGGTACCCACGAGTCTCCTCTTTACAGACATGCCCACTTTTTGAGCATATTTCTTTATGCTAAATGCAGTACCTGTGAGGGTTTCTGGACAATATTTGTCATTGTTTTGTGTTGTTAAATTGATTTCCAATAATTAATATATACATACATTTGCATAAAGCGAGCATATTTGTCCACTCCCATGTTGATGAGAGTATTAAATACTTGACAAATCTCCCTTTGAGGTACATTTTGAACAGATAAAAAACGTGTGATTAATTTGCGATCAACTATGGACAATCATGCGATTAATCATGATGAAAATATCAATATATTAATTGATTGACAGCCCTAATCGACCTAATAGACTAGATTATTCATCCATAGCATTCAACAAAGAATTCAAACTTACCTAAAATGAGGTTGACAAAAGTTAGTGGCGCGATAACAAGTGCAAGGGAAGCTGAGTGATGAGCAGGTGTCCATCAGTCCGTCCCTCTCACATGATCTCACTGTGCACTGAGCCCTGTGCTAGTAACAGTACACTGCACTGTCCGATATGCTAATTCCCAGATGGGACAGCGACCAGCAGCCTCCGGCTCGAGCAGCGTCGAGGACCGAAGCATCCCAGCCTCCGTCCGATGCCTGGATCAAAGTGGGGCTGCTCCTCTTCCTG
Organism: Sebastolobus alascanus; assembly: GCA_916701645.2. Lineage (NCBI taxonomy): Eukaryota > Metazoa > Chordata > Actinopteri > Perciformes > Sebastidae > Sebastolobus > Sebastolobus alascanus. The sequence goes on from CAKAOJ020000326.1 coordinate 335,114, forward strand.
CTTGCATAACAATACTCTCTAGACAGATCCTCTGCTGTGGTTGGTGCCCGTGGATCAGACTACTTTGCCGGCAGGCGCTCTCTCTGCCTTGCAAATGGACCTGGCGCTGCTCCAGTGACAAGCCTCTCTGAAACAAAAGTGCTGAGCTAAAACTGGGCCATATACCTGGTGAAACACTCAGAAAAAAACTGCCCGACACTCTGAGCTGTCTTGTCTCTCTCGCTCTCGCTTCTATCTGTTACAGTTCGGCGTGGCGGGTTGCATCTTGTCCGCCTGGCGCTCAGTGTCCTGAGTCACAGCCAGAGCCAGTGAGCTAGACTTGATTTGAATTGTCACTGCATGTTTGTAGCTGGCCGCCTACAGGCTCCCTGAGTGGGAATCTGGGCCAAAGGAAGCCGACTCAAGAGGTGTCAGCTTGGGAAAAAAAAGAGAATGACAGAAGCGATGATGTGGTGACAGCATGGGCTCTCACACACTTTTTCCTCGCATAATCATCGAGGTGGGGGATCACAAACTGTGACTAAGACAACCCCCCTGTGTGATGCGAGGCCAAACATCGCAAAGTGACTCACACAAATCAACTTACAAGGGAGAATATGTTGCAGGCCAAGGACATGTGGTGGAACATGACCAAATTTAGCGTGCGCCGGGAGCGATGAAACAACATGCACACTGGTGCGAAGATAGCTACGAGGCAGCGGGTGGTGTGACAGTGGGTTATGTTATATTCCCCACTTGCACATTTGGGCAAATTGCCTCTCCTTGAAGTTAAATCGCTCTGCAGCAGGATGACTAAAGTTCATGCGGAGAGATTATAGACTAGCGGCGGTTTGGATATTAGAGCTCTACATCCTCTGTGTTGAGTCACAGACAGGAGATAAGTGAGGATTACAGTCAAAGATGTGCACTGGCTGGACACAGAAATACTCAGAAATGTGTAATTAATCTGCACACACACACACACACAGTGTACACATTATGCTGTCTGACCTTGAGCGATACAAATTGCTATCTACATTATTACATCTCCCTCACAGGGCTGAACATAATCGCATCTTAATTAAGGGTGCCAAGATAAAGAATCAGTGGCTTCACAGGCAGGTACACGCAGCCCGAGTGAGTTGAACTGATAGCAAAGTCCTTCATCCCTCGCCCTACTCTCACAGCTTATTAACCGTGCACTTCACACTCCAACGCGTTCTGCACGTTACGCTTCAGTTAATAAACCTTGTCACCTTTATAGTGTCAGCAGCAGCGCGGCAGCTTTCAGCAAGAGGTGCACGTTAAGAAGAGACATGCAGAAAGAGATCAAAAATCAGGGTGTGTCTCAACATCACTCAGCATAATCTCTGCCCATATGTGACCTCTACTGACTAATTTATGAAACTGCATCTGTTCACCTCTCATCACGGCCACGGTGCGTGCTGCAGAGCAGGAGTCAGCACATTACACTCGGTGAAACATCAAACTGCTGCTTGTTGAATCAGACGGAGAGCTCCCTCCCTCTCCCTCCAGTGATGTTTATTGGATGAATTAAAGGGTTATATTTTCATATCTTAATCCATCTAAATGACATTATGTGAAAAAAAATTTTTGGCATCTTGTGTTTGAGCAGCTCGCTTTTGTTTTCTCATACAGGCTTCGGACTCCAGAAAGAGCAAGAGCTTTATTGCTAAAAAAAAAGTTAAATTTAGGCGGATTAGTGACTTGATTACTGGCGTCCCTGAACACTGTGGAGAAAAGGGCATTTAGTTTAATGAGTGGGATTTATGTCACTGTTGACCACATAAGACAATATTCAAATAATAAGGCAGCAAAGTAGGGCTGCAAATAGGGGTGTCGCGATATACCGGTGTTGACGATAAAAGTGATATTTAAAAATGAAATATCGATATCCTGTTAATAACACACATGATAATATCATGTAAATAATCCAGCAGCTCTTAAATCATGTTTTCGTACAGTTATGATTACAGACTCTCTCTCCACCTCCTTACACTCGTATTTTGAGTGTAATTAATTGGCCAAAAAAGAGACAAAATGCCCAATAAACAAAGTTCAAGATGAATTTCACTGATGGCACATTTTTTTTTTAAATGTTCTATACAGTAGATATCACAATAATATTGTTATTGTGAATTCTTTTGGCCACGGTAATCGTATAGTGGAAATCTGATATTGTGACAGCCCTATAGCTGCAACTAATGATTGTTTTTTATTGCAGATTTTTCTCAATTAATCGATTGGTCCATAAAAGATGAGAACAAATTTGAAATGCCCAATTTCTCAAAGTCCAAGTTGACATATTTAAATGTCTTGTTTTGTCCAAACAAAATCCAAAGATATTTGATTTTATATCATAGAAGACAAAGAAAAACCTGTGCATTTTGGGCATTTTTGCTTAAAAAAAAAGACTTTTTATGATCAGATTATCAAAATAGTTGCTGATAATCTTCTATCATATGCATTAATCAACTAATTGTTTCAGCTGTGAAGTTAAAACACAAACACTAAAACAAAAACATGCACTTGTAAATTGCAAAATGCTCCACGAGATTATTCTGGCAGAAATAAAATACATACAACATGAGCCAAAGCGGGGACCGTCAGCCGCAGTGGGTTTAACACTAAACACCGCCATGCAGAAAGCCAAACACACCAACACGGTGACGGCTAGTTGATATTCAAAACACATTGTCAGCGTGGAGTCAACTCACCTCCTCCGGCTCTTCCTCCTCACCTGACAACTTGGCAAAGCTTGTGTGGAAAAACGCTGCCAAAGGGGGAGACCATCACCAGGGGAGGAGTCCTGGCTTCAAGTCAGGTCAAATGCAAAAAAAAAAAAAGAGAGTGTGCTGAATTCCTCTATGAGACTCCAATAAGCCCTCAGCACTCCTCCGTACACTGATGGATGGATCACAGCCCAGCCTCTTATCCTCTCCTCTTCCTCTGGATTAAATCCATTGAGTCTCTGTCACTCTACTCCCCTCTTCCTCTCTTCTCCCTCTCTGTCATGAGCGTAATCACATGTGCACACACACACTACACAACAAGCCAAGGCGGATGTCCACAGAGCAGAAAAACAGAGGGCTAGTGTTGGCCAATCGCGGGCTATAAATAGGCTTCTTGAGTTCATCATTGTCTCTTCCTATGATGGTGAAGAGCCTAGAGGGCTCGGAGAGAGGGAGAGGAGGAGGGCAGACCAAGCAGCAGCATTACTCTCTGCTGGCTCTTACTTCCCCTCCTCGTATCGACCCTGAGTCTCCTTATCAGTTTCACCTTTCCTGATCCCCCTCTTCTGTAGGGAGATATCTCAGCCGAGCTGGAAGCGCCCACATCCGTGTTGTTACTGAATGACGAAGCAAAAGAAGGAATAAATGCTCCAGAAATACAGCAGGGTGGCTTTTTAGTCACACTGACCATCCAGCCAGCTCTCATAATGTAAAGGTCACATGTGTGATGTGCTCTAATAAAAGTGTGGGAGACAACAGTGAACCCCCTACGTGCACTATTGTTGAATGTCAGAGTGGACAAGATCACCAGTAAAATGCCAACAATGCTCTCCATGTAGTTGTGTCATGCACAAGTCCACATGCCCTTATAAGATACCGAAATACTGTTGCAGTGGTGAATTTACTTTTATTTGCTGTCCAGGGAAAATGTGCATCTCAAAAATTGGTGATTTTTTTTATTTTTCTGAAGGATTAAGTGTTTCTTTATTGTTGATGAAACCATTTTGGATCATCTGAAAAATGCTGTCACAAAGGGATGAAAACAGGTTGAGACGATTTGTGAAAAAAGAATGTAACTTCTTACATATAAAAATCAAATAACTGTCTTGTCAACTCACTCTACAAATAAAATCTGCCACACAAGAGGTTCCCTTCCTAAAACACAAGCCGTGTTTTTCATAATCGTCCAACCAGAAGAAGTCTTTAGAGATGAGACATTTTACTAAAAGGTTTATTCCTTTAAATCATCATATAAAGAGCAATAAAAGCACAAAATGGACTTTGTCTTCAACCTCTCCCAAATCATATACAACACACACAACCTTTCTCTCTTCAGGCAGACAATTAAACCTGTTTATAGATGATGGTACTTGTGTATGTACTTGAATGCAACTGTGCACTCACAAGAAAATATGTTCCTAATTTAGGTTTGTACCAAACATCAACAGCCAGTGGGCAACATCTGGTCTGAAAAGTGCCTTAAACTTGCATTCTTTCTAACAGCCAGCAGGGGGCGACTCCTCTGGTTGCAAAAAGAAGTCTGATTGTATAGAAGTCTATGAGAAAATGGCCCTACTTCTCACTTGATTTATTACCTCAGTAAACATTGTAAACATGAGTTTATGGTCTCAATCGCTAGTTTCAAGTCTTCTTCAATACAGCATGATGTTCATTTAGTAAATTATGGTCCCATTTAGAGTCAAATAGACCATAAAGCAGGGTATGCTTTAGGGCGTGGCTACCTTGTGATTGACAGGTCGCTACCACGCTGTTGTCCGTGTTTTCGTATTAAAACTTTAACCTTTTCACAGTGTGTTTTCACTTCATGAAAGTTAATTTTAACATTTTGGTTGCAAAACATCTTATTCAGAGTTTGGTTGTACTTAGCTCCACCCTCTCATGTCACTTCTGGTTCCAAAAACCAAGATGGGGACGGCTAAAATGCCGGACTCAAAAACTGCAGTCCACAAACCAATGGGTGACGTTATGGTGACTACGTTCACTTCTTATACACAGTCTATGGTCTTTTCTTATAAATGTGCTTAATGTTGCACTGAGCATCACAGATATTACACTGTAATCTGTTAAAAAAAATACAAACATAAATAAATCATGCAAAAGATTTCAATTATAATCCAGAGATGGCCATGAAAAATGGCCCATATGATGCATTGTTAGGTGAAGTTATGAAATGGTGTCGTACAGTATATGACCGAAAAAAACATACTGCCAATTTTCAAGTATACAAATGATGATGATGATAGCTGACATGCAAAATATATGTGTCAAGTTAACATTACTAGAGAGAGAAATGTCCGATTGACCTACTGCCCCTCTGAGTCACACGGCTCACTCACACCTATCCAGGAGGTCTCTGGAGACGGTGAGTAATCCACTGAGGAAGAGGGGACATCCCATGCTCTTAGCAAAAACACCTTGTAAGGCATTAATTCATATATCGGACAGATTTATAGGACGTCCGTTCACGATATCACTTGCTTCTCATCATGCTTTCTATTTTATTAAATGGTTGTCAGAGACATAAAAGCATCAGCAGGGAGTACACGCGTCCAACACATAAAGTCACTGAGTATATCATGACAACATAGATGTATTATTACCCTACAGACAAATCCACCGCAGGAGCTGACATGAGAAAATGTCAGATGTGGTTAAGAGCAAGAATCTCAAACAAATACAGTTGTTATCACGAAATAAAAAGGCTGATTGCCCATCAGCTTAACAAAACACGGTACTTCATGTTTCTGTATTCTCACATTCAGTTACTCTATTTGAATCCAGTGCAGCCATATCGTACGTACTTTCAGCTTTAAGTGCGTTTGAGGTTGTTCACGACCATATTTGGTGAACAGTGTGAGACCCGTAGCCCCTTTTCTTCTTCATAGTACCCCAATTTTAAGACAATGCAGCAGGGCAATGATAACAAACTGACGTACAAAGCAACCAGGGAGGTTTTCGGTGCCAAACAGTGGAATGCTTTTGACTTGCCAAATCAGTCTTCTGACCTCAATCCCACTGATCATGTGTTTCACTTGCTAAATACCAGACAGATGGGGAAAAAAAAGAAAAGGAAATTCCATGAAATAAGCGCGAAGGAGAGATGGCTGCAGTACTGAACTGGCAGAGCTTCACCAGGGTGCCTGCTGCTTGCAAATTAAGCATTTCTGGCCACTTGGGGGCAGCAGAAACTGGTTTACACACAACTTTGACACCTTTTAAAATTGCTATGGTGAGCTTGATAGCAACAGTTGCTTATTTACACATCGAGGAGACATGGGGCAACATTATCATTTATTCGCGTTTCTGGCCGTTTAATGAATGCAAGTCCAATATTTACTCTCCTTTTAGCTCTGTTTTGGTCTCCACCAACTCCTGAGGGAAATATCTGGCTCCTTCAGCTGCTACTGTAAATGTTTCACTATGTTCAACAGCTAGCCACTACCTGAGTCCGTCTCCTGTTCAAGACTGGGCAGGTAGTGTACAGTAAGTTTTTAGAGCTTTTTCCACAGATAACAGCTGCCTGCTGCGACTGGAAACGATCCTGATGACAGCGGTGAGAGTGAACCAAAACAGTAAAGCTGCTGTCCAACGCAACACATATAGAGCAATCTTAAGAACACCCTCTGCTGGACCACAAGGCAGAACTTCAAAACAATCTGTTGCACTTACAGACTGTCAATTTTAAATTCGAACAGGTTCAATCGCAGTTCAAATTTTCAATCTTTTCCCACGCTTCAATTGAAAATTTTAATTTCAATCTAAAAGTCACAGCCACATTATAGAAGCTTTAAGTTTATGTTGACTTGCAACTATGCACCGTATACTTTGGGGACTTTGTATTAAAAAGGTGTACAGTACCGACACGGTTCATGTGATGTGTATGCAGACAGCCTCAAATTAAAGCTCAGACTCAGCACTTTAACCTAATTGTTATGATACATTTCAAACTCAGTGTGCTTAATGATGTCTGATGTGTTATTATAGAGCCAACACAACAAAGAAATCTGTCTGTGTGTGTTTATAAAGTCCATAATCATAATTCCCTAAACACCTATAAATACACACCACACAATGTATTGCCTTTGTGTGGAGATGCATCAGTGACGATCTGAGCTTTGAGAGCAAAAATAAACAAACATTTCAAACAGTCATTTGAAGTATTCAACAGAGAGAAATTTGGATTAATCAACCTTATATTAATTGATGTCTTGCTACACATTACTTTCGGGTTATTGAAGTCCTCAAAACAATTCCCTCTTCTTTCCATTTGGGGTCGCTAACGTGCAGAATTACCTTGAACCTCAACAGTGTGGGCTCCTTTATAGGAAAGTTAACATCCATCTGTTGCTTTTAACTTTTAATTCTGACTGTTTTCTGGCAGGAGGTTCTGTGATTTCACCAAGAAGGACAGTTTATCATACATGGAGACGGCGGATATCTCTCTCTTTCAGTCTCCCACCCTCCCGCTGCTTCCCATCAATAATTACTCTCACTATATCTCTCGCCTCCTTTTTCTCCCTACATCTCTCTCTCTCTCTCTGTCAAGAGTGCTCCTCCCTCCCTTCAGCCTCCCTCTACCTCTCCTCATCAGACCAGTGTCTCTCCTCAACTCAGTCATCTCTTAACACCACCGAACAACCACAGAGAGGACCAGCCTTTCACCTCACTACAGGTAGGTTTGTTTAAGTTGTAAGGATACAGAAAACATAGTAATATATCTCAACACTTAAACTGTACGATTTTAATAGTAGAGTGACAAGTTGCTTGTAAGATTTTTTACTAAGATCAAATTGGTCAAAATCGAAGCAAATTCAATTTAAAAATGTTAGATTTGAGATGTAGAGACAAAGTTACTTTGAATCAAATAACTATAAAGTGTTACTAGTTTGCATAAAATAAAGAGGCCTAACTTTGAAGTTGGAAATTTCCTCTTATTGTCTTAGATAGAATGGGTTCATTCTTCAAACGCGTTTCCTCAGTATCAGCAGGAAAGGCACCAGATAAGAAACCACCTTGAAAAAGGCGCCACTGCCACTGCAAAAAAAGATTGCTTATGGTGTTTTATAGTCTTGTAAACTAAAATCTGAAATTATGTTTTTATTTACTATTTGCTAACAGAGTGTTTGAGTAACTATACTAAGACCATCTGCATCGCAGCTTGTTGGGTTGTCTGAGGTCACGACAGTTAAACATGCGTGATTACAAAATAAAATGCAGGGAATTTCCTGTTTATCCAGAGCGATCTAGTAGATTGCTGACTTTCTGTGTGGATGACGACCCTCGTTACATGAGGTCATCGCCATAAAAAGACAGTTTATTTTCAAACTTTCAAGAGCAGATACTGTTGTGGTGTTAATACAGAGTGTATTCTGAGGTTATTTTATCTTTTAGGAGGTGGTTTGGTGCTATCTGAGCCACGCCAGCAGGAATACTTTGCATTTTTACAATCAGACAAGACGAGGGAAAGAAAGAGCAGAGCAAACTGGCACCTCTCCTTTTATAGGTATTGTTGCATCTAGCCTCAAGTGTTGCAGATGGCCTCCGTCTGCTGAGCAACACTGATCTGTGCTCCAGAGGAGAGACGTTATATATACAGTAAGTGAAAAATGTACACAACCGTCTCTCCCTCCGTGCTCACAGAATGCCTTTCGGAGGAGGAAACAAGTGCGGCTGCTGCCAGAAAACCGTCTACTTCGCTGAGGAAGTGCAGTGCGAGGGGAAGAGCTGGCATAAATCCTGTTTTCTCTGCAGTAAGTATTAAAGTTCTCAGGTAATCTGCTTTATTCGTCATCTATTGACTTCCAGCGCGTAAACGACTCGGAAATAACAAGAGGTGCCAGGATGGAATGCAGAGTATTTGGCACCGGAGTAGGAAAGTGAGCATCTGCAGGTTTTCGCTCAGACGTCTCGGCCCTTATTTGGATCCAGTGGAAACGTGACAAAAGGCTCGGTCTTCCTTATATGGCAGAGGAAGGTACACGCACACTCCCCCTTCCAGCACAGACAAGTATTTATCTGAGCCAGCGAAGCACATAGTGGGTTTCTTCATTAAAATGTCGCGCATAGTTTGTGGTGATGTCATGGCTGAACAGCCGTGAAAAAAAAAAGTGGTTTTGAGAGTTTAGTTTGCTGTAGATGCTTGCGAGAGGAAAGAAAAACTAAATATACATGTGGATTTGCTTTTCTAATTTGTTTGTTTTTCCCTATTTTTCTGTGTTGTAAGTGGTCTGTAAGAAGAACTTGGACAGCACAACAGTGGCCGTCCATGTGGATGAGATCTACTGCAAATCATGCTATGGCAAGAAATACGGGCCAAAAGGCTACGGCTTCGGAGGAGGGGCCGGAACCCTGAGTATGGACACAGGAGAGGGACTGGGGATCAAACCTGAAGAGTGAGCAAAACAGCATTTCCTCCTCTTATCTTAACTATTGAGATCAGTATAAAGCTATATACCGTACATCCAGATTATATGACAATGTATATGTCATATAATGTTTGAGTTTAACTTTTTAGAACAGAAAAGGTGGATTAAACAAAACAACATCTACACATGCTGAATCAATGGTTTCAACTGAGGGATAAAAAACAAAAAGGATCCACATATCTGTGTTAGTTAGCAGCTCTTCTGAAGCAGTGTTTCAGAGACTTCATCAAGCTGTTCAGTTTCCTCTCTTACTGCCTTCTATAAAGCTCTGGTTTCTCTTGACAGACAAGCTCCTCATCGCCCTACAAACAACCCCAACGCCTCAAAGTTTGCCCAGAAACCAGGAGGCCCAGATGTGTGTCCTCGCTGTGGGAAGACAGTGTACGCAGCCGAGAAGGTTGTCGCAGGAGGCAATGTAAGAAAAATCTACTGTTGTCTCAGTTTATAAATTGTAGTTTAAATAAATAAATACATTTTAATTTTTAATTAAGAATAAAAGTGGATGATTTGTCAGTTCTCTGTATATGTTTGGGCTTGAACCAACTCTCTGCTCTCTCTCATCAGTCCTGGCATAAAGGCTGCTTTCGCTGTGCCATGTGTGGCAAAGGACTCGAGTCCACGACCGTCGCTGACAGAGACGGGGAGATCTTCTGTAAAGGTCTGTGTGCGTCAACGGGCAGAAAATTATCAATTATTCATTTTTCCAGCATAAATGTTAAACATTCTCTTGGTCCATATTTAAAAAGGGACAGTGTGTAGGATTTGGCGGCATCTAGTGGTGCGGTTGCAGATTGCAGCCAACTGAGTACCCCTCCGCTCGCTCCTCCCTTTACAAGACCGCGGTAACGTGAGCCGCTGAGTGCAAAACCGGGGAAACCCCGTTTGCCTCGCTCAGAGGTCAACCGTACCATAATAACACTACTTTAGGAGCAACGGAAGTCAGACGGCGGCTGGCGGTACCACGGTTTTGCATTCTGCGGCTCACGCCGAAGAGGACCCGCTCCTATGTGGATATAAAGGGCTCATTCTAAGATAACGAAAACACAACGATTCTTAGTTTCAGGTGATTATACACTAATGAAAACAGAGTTATGAATATTGTATTCCATTTCTGCTAATAAATCCCCGAAACACACTGTTCCTTTCAAATATGACGATTTGCTGATTTAATTTCGGTCGATCAAAAAAAAAAAAAAAAGCATTTGAAGGCATCACCTTGGGCTTTAGGAAATTGTAATGGAAATGTTTCACTATTTTCTGATATCTTATAGACCAAACAATATTAATCTGCTGATTACTTAATGATGAATATAACTGTAACTTGCAGTCCTCACATCAAAACTACACAAAACACCTTTCACTAATGAGAAATTATTCCTCATAAAACAAACGCAAAATGGGAAAATTCTTACATGAATGAATCAATACTGCATCAGAGTACATGCAGTTGTTTTATGATAGGCAGTATAATTGTATGACATACTTCAAATACCACTGGTCGAGTTAAACCTCCACCGGTCACATCTGGTTGAACTTCAACCTGCAGCGCAGAAGCAATTGCTCTAAATGACTTCAGACAAAGGCCCAACAGGTCAGCAGCCGCTCTGACCTTTTGCCATTTAGCATATTTTTATTGATAATTGATCGTGACTTCATGTATAAAAAAAACAGCCGACAACTACAAAACTCTAGTTCTGTAGTTCTGATTCTGTGACTCTGCAAATTGAGGTTTAATAAACAATTAGTTCCTCTGCCAGGGTTTTATGCATCATGTTTCTCAGTCGTTGTAATTTCATTCACAGGTTGCTACGCAAAGAACTTCGGTCCCAAGGGGTTCGGCTTTGGTCAGGGTGCAGGAGCTCTGGCTCACTCCCAGTAAAGCCTGAAGCCTCGGCTCACCATCGCTCCGATATCATCGCTTTCAGGATGCTTTAGTCAATATCCAGCCTATTTTACTCTGCTCGTTCACTCCAGCTAGAAAGGCATAGAGGAATGAAAGCAGCACACAACACACCGCTTTTTGTACGAGTTCACCAAGTAGATTTTACTCTGTTGCATATTTGAATCTGGAATTTGATGTCCTAGTTTTTGACTGCTTATAAAACAAGATATCATGCTAAATATTTAAAAACACACTAAAGTCTAACTCTGTTTGGATGTGCACATTGTGTGTGTTTAAACTGAGTGGTTAACAGGAGGAAAAGGAAACAAATTAAACTGGTTGCAATACTAAAGAGACACTTCCACTGTGATAATAACAAATGTCGAGTTTGATTATCGTCTGAATCAGTCGGCGTCCGAGCGAGAACAAAATGAGATCAACATGTGTCAAGACTGACAGCAGGCTCACATGATGCTTCAGTTACACTCAAGATAAAGCGCTCATTTCTGCCTTACATGTCAAATTGTGTACATACCGTCTTGTGATGTGCTTCATTGCTGAGACACAAAATAAATATCAGGCAAAAAAAAAAAAAAAACACTGGAATTTTTTTGTTATTCTGTGTGATGCAATGTTTGGCGTGCTCTACACACTTGTCATTGTTCTTTTTGACGGTTCTGGTCTGATGAAATCATCTGTTGGTTTATTGGGCGTGCTTGTTATTCGTTCTTATCAACATCAAACAGAGCGAGATGCCAGCTGTTGTGGCGAACAACGGAGTCGTAGTGCTCAGCCCCGTCTCTGCCTGCACCGAGGAGTTGGCACACTGACCAGAGAGCCGGCCAGATGTTTGTTTATGTGAGTCACAACGACAGCAACACTATAGGTCTGAAATCCACAGTATTACACTGGAATCTGTTCCAGAGCTTTCAAGTGTTTGGATTCATAATAAGTGGAGCAAATATGTTTTTCATCTCTGACCTTGTAGACATTTAAAATTGATATACATTTGCTCTAAATGTCCTTCTGTAAGTATGAGAATATCATGGACATGTAGTGAAATTCCCTTCAGCCCTTCAGCCACCAGAGGGCAGCAGAGAGACCTGATCTCACGGTAAGTGATCAGGTGAAATGATTAATATATTTCCAGTCTTGTTCACTTGAAAAATAAAGCATAAAAGTATATTTATATAATTTACAATGATACAAATTGAATCTGCATCACTATGATGGTATTTTTTTATTTTGTCATTTTGTATCAATTGCAATATTTTTACATTTTGTTTTGTGATGGGTTTTTTTTCAGAGTATCTTATTATTCAAACTGAACTGACCGTTCGCTAAACTGCTCCCCCAAACAGTATTTGTCCAGTCATAGCTTAGCAACTGTAGCTAGCCACAGCAGCTGTCGGTCGGTTTAAGTGGTGTGTTTGGGTCTGCAGTGAGAGCAACACTAAAACCAAGAACACAAGAGCAAAAGTGTAAGGAAATGATTAAACACTGTGTTTGTCTGCTCTAACCATAGACTGTATAAGAAGTGGACGTAGTGACCGTGACGTCAACCATTGGTTTGTGGACTGCCGTTTTGATTCCACAAGTTCGGCATTTTGGCCATCGGCATCTTGGTATTTTGGAACCAGAAGTGACACGAGAGGGTGGAGCTAAGTACAACCGAATGCTGAATAAGACATTTTAGGCGACCAAAATGTTACAATTAACTGTCATGAACTGAAAATACACTGTGAAAGGGTTAAAGTTGTAAGATAAAAACACGGACAACTCCCACATCGTGGTAACGACCTGTCAATCACAAGGTAGCCACGCCCTACAGCATACCCTGCTTTATGGTCTATTTGACTCTAAATGGGACCATAATTTACTAAATGAACATCATGCTGTATTGAAGAAGACCTGAAACTAGTGATTGAAATGATAGAAATCATAAGTCTGGATTTGTCTACCAGTGTCTGAAATCAAGCACCCATTGTTTTGAAAATTAATACAAATGTTGATGGTAAATATGGTCCCGTCATTATTGTAAAGTGCATATGTGCGAGAACGAGAAGCTTGACAGACATTGCAACAGTAACTAAGGGAATGAGGCTTAGGGAACGGTCAATTTCCTTTCATATGAGACTTTACATTAACATTAATACATTTTGAATAAGAAATTAAACCAAATATTGCTATTGTTTCACATTCACATAATACACACAAATAACAGCTGAATGATACAGCTGCAGCAAACGTTTTAAATTGTTAAAGACTTATAGAACAATATATTTTACAGCATGTGAAACCCCTGTAATGTAATCCACTGGCATCTGAATATATGAGTCAGTGCTCAGTTTCCTAGAGACAGTCCAGCCGACACACACAGCACTTTGTTAATCCTGCAGCCATATATACTGTGGAATTATAATCAGCTGCCATGAGCCAACAGCCTGGATCACAGTGTCATAAATCTAATCAGCATCGGGGACTTTTAAAGTCCTGACTCAGCGAGAGCGAAAGAACGGTCCTGCAAATTTTAACAATCTAACTCTACTCCCCCGCAAAACGCAGCTCAAATGTAATTATCTTTGTACATCTACAGATTCATTTCACTAAAGAGCCTGATTCAGCACTAGGAGTATTCCCATGGTAGTGTCCCATTCTTGATGATGGTTTGAACAATGCATAGTGGCTCTCTATAAATATGAAACTGCAATAAATAGCAGGGCTGGTGGCCCAGCATGTCACAGTCACCGAGGTCTCAAGAGGCTGACAGCACGCCAGTTATCCCACTGAACTGCCTGCTGCTCCACCGTAAGCAGGAGACAATGCAGCAGCAGCCACATATGTTACCATATGTGAAGCATGTGTTCAGTGTTAAGTGCAGCAGCATAAACAAAAACTGTTAATACGGTCATTTGCAGAGTATGCAAAATATGCATACTTGTTTTGTCCGACCAGAGACAGTTCAGAAAGGAGACTGAGAGTCAGTTTCCTGTGTCTGTGTCACGTGGGTTTCACCACCGCCCAGCCCCTTTAGGAGACTAGCAGCATGTGAACGTAAACGTGAACACAGATGATGACCGATTCTTTCGCCCCATAGTCACCAAAGTAAATATTGGACCCATTTTTCAAGAGCCACATATCTTTTGAATATTCTGACACTAAAATGCCATTTTTCAGACGGACAAATCAGGAGAAATTAACTTTGTTCGAGACCTTTTTGTCTCAGCAACACATTCTCGCGACATCTGGCAACTTACGTTCGCGATAGCCCTAACTAACAAATTTTCATAATGCTAAATATGGCTGAAAGCTGTGTAAATATCTAATGTTAACAAGAGAAAATATAAATACATTTTACAAATATAATCCAATCTGCTTTCATCCATCAACACGGCGTTCACAAGTTAACACTTCCAAACGAGGTGGGGTGATGGGGGGGAAAGGCGAACACGCCATGACCGCGCTCACTTAGGAGACAGGAAGTGTATACCATTTCAGACCATTGTTATCTTTGTTATAGAGTATCTTTGGCCCGACCAACAGTTCATACAAGAGAAGTAGAAACCGAAAAAAAGCAGCAAATATCTCCATTTAAGAAACTGAGATTTGTCCATTTTTTCTTGAAAAAAGACTTCCCAAAATAGTTGTGGATCATTTATCAATTTATTAATTTTAAGAACCTTTTAAACATTTTATTTAAAGAAAAAGTAGCGACAAATCTAGTGACTTTTTGGTACTTTTCCTTGGAGAGAGCTGTTAATAACTCCATCCTCCAGCCCCTCTGCTGGCTGTGGCTTCGGTACAGGTAAATGATTTGAGAGCCTAGATGGCATATGTGAAAGAGGCACGGTTAATTGTTCTGGTCTCGTGGTACCACCAGGCAGCACTTGTGGTCCAGGAACACTAAGCTTTTGTTCATTTATATTCCCACGACTCAGATCAATCAATTGAAAGCAGCAGGAGTCCACAGCTTTCCAATTTTTTAGTCATGGCGTGGCTCTATGGGTGGCAACGTCAGTCTCTCCGTCTGTCGGTCCACCGCTTTGGTTACCTTCAGATCAAAGCTGCTGTGTCACTAAGAAGTGTTACTGTGCGTCTGACAAACCGGACTTCTAAGTTGGTGCCACAAGCTGAAGACAATTAAATCTCTAACACAAACCAGACACAAGTGATTCTGTGGATTCATTTAAGGACTTTCATTCATTCCTTGCATGAGTGAACTGAGCACGTACTGTATATCTGTGTTTATATTCTGCAAACTCTACACAAACTCCGAATACAAAGCGTGCCGTGCACACATACAGTAGAAAGCAGAATCAAAGAGTGGCAGCATCACATGGTGCTGCAATTTGTCTATGTATAGTTGTTGGCCTTAGCTAAATGTATAGTGGAAACTGCATTCCTGCCTTAAAACCACAGCTTAGCATTGTCTGCAGCCATTATTCTAATCAGACCGACGGGGCCCTGCAGTCTCAGGGGGACAGGACTCGAGTCCAACATCACTCTCAGAAGTCAGAGAAAATCTAAGAAAATCATCTACAGCAACAAGACAAGCCAGTTGACTCTGGCTGCTTTAAGTTTGATTCAATATGGGGAAAAAAAACTTTCTGGATCGACAGCAGCAGCAGCAGCTGTCTGTGAGGATGAACAAAGCCGGCGCACAAGAGAAGAGAAGATCCCACCGAGAGCTGTAAATAGTTTGCACATGTAAAAAGAGGAAAAACAGATGAACAGCTGAGTGAAAACTGCCGGAGTGAAAGTTGTTTATCGCGTCCTGGCGCACAGAAAGTTTCACACACATTATTATAAAGAAACAGAGAGATCTGTCAACGCAACAGGAGCATCACAACGGCCATTATCCTGAGACCACCCCCTCTCATAGTGTGTGTGTGTGTGTGTGTGTGTGTGTGTGTGTGTGTGTGTGTGTGTGTGTGTGTGTATTATTTCTATTTAAGTCTCCCTGTGATAGAGAGGAGGGACAAAGGGGAGAAGGAGATAAATATTCTGGTGCGTTCTTCTCTCCATCACTTTGTGTCTGTCTGCATCCACAGCATCAACACAGAAAGGTAAGACCACCAATCTCTTATTAGTTGTGTAATTTATTCCCCCCCAGTCAGTGTTAAAGGTTGTGGTGGTTTGATCTGAGAACTGAATTTTCTTTGGATTTGAGCAATTAGATTAGTTATTAAATAAAATATTGGTATTCAGAATCAAAGTATGTAAAATAATCTGAGTTTCAAAAGTTTCTTCTACATTTGCAACTAACAATTATTTTGATCATCGATTAATCAAAAGATCTACAGAATGTCATCAATAGTAAAAAAAAAAACAAAAAAAAAAACAATGGCCATCACAATTTCCCAGAGCCTGGTGACGTCTTAAAATGTTTTGTTTCGTCTGACCGAGAGTCCAAAACCCAAAGATGAAAAACAGCAAATATTCACATTTGAGATGCTGGAAACAGACAATTTTTACTTTAAAAATTTATTTCCTGTCGATTAACTCATTATTAATCAATTAATCATTTCAGTTCTAATTTAATAAAAAAAAAGGTTTAAATAGAAATCACATTGCTTCAATTATGACGACTCTCTAAATCACTGTTAATTAGATTTAAGATCACATAATCGAAAATTAAATGCAACTTTATTGTAGAACACTGAATGGGCGATATGGATATGATCTTCTATCAAAGTATATGTAGTTCTATTTTGCAGTATTACAGATAGATATACAGTATATTGTGATAAAAAATAAAATTTCTGAAAAAGTAAGGTACTTTATCACATTCTATCAAAATAAAAAAAAAATAAGAAAAATATAGTATTGTTATAAATCAGTCAGCTTCATTGATTTGCAACAATAGACCTACAATAGACCCAGAGATATTAAATGGGAGAGATACCAGCGTATAAATGGTATGGTAAAATCTAAAGTTGAAATGATTTGTCACTTAATCAATTAGTGGATCGACAGAAAAATAATCAACTGTTTTGATAATGAATCAATCAATGAAGTAATATTTAAAAAAAACTGCAATCCAACTGAACTGAATATCTTTAGGTCATGAAATGTTGGTCAGACAAAACAAGCAATTTGATATCTTTTACACAAAACAATTAATTAGGAAAATAATCAGCAGATTAATAGATACAGCCCTACAAAAATCTCAGACGGCTTACACATTTATCTCAAGATATACAGTATATCACCCAAAGCTATGTAGAACATGCACATTATTTTTTTTATCCTTATAACATTTATTAATGGGCCTTGGTAAAGTCAACTGGCCGTTCTTAAAAAAGTTCAGTCAGTGCTGTTCTGAGAATTGGGGACACTTGTCTATATTTGTGTCTTTATCCAGAGGGGAAGTGGGTGGTGAATGTAATCTAACTGGAATAGCTGCCATGTTGGGCCCTCGCATGCTTCCCCCCTGTCTGCCATCACTTTGCTCTCTGGCAGATGGCCATGCTATCAGCACCGGGAGGTGACTGGATGATTTAGTCCAGCAGGCCTTTCTAAGAGTAAAACATAACACAATGCCTGATAAACAAAACATAAACGAAAAAAGGTTGGCCATGTGAACAAACAAGTCTGTTCTAATTCAATATACAAATCATTGTTAAAGAATAATAAAAGCAATGGAGTCATATTTAACACTAGATAGCAGCTTTAACAGATCAATGTATCTCTATATATACTGTATATTTCCATTCTTGTAACACTATACGGTCGACTGTGTATTGGAATGTATCTATAGTGGAGCTAAAAGGGAAACCATAGTTAAGACCCACTGTGGCACTCCACCCAAGTGGTCCCCACTGTTGAGCACTTCAGAGGCAAAACATTTTATTTTTGTCTTCCAGGGGGAATTGAAATAGCCAAGATGCCTGAGAAAGTGTGAGTGTATTGTGTTTCTGTTATTGTTTCCATTTCCAAATGACAGTATCAGTTTCATACAGCAAAGGGGATTTATCTATAGAGATGAATCATGTAATATAATACGGAAATTATCACATACAGTTCATTAAGAGTGTTGCTATCTGCAGTTGAATGCTAATGCCACATTTCTGTGTCCTCTATTTATTTTCTACCCACAGACCTGAGGTAAGATTTCACACACTATAGAAATCTAATAATTTAGCAGGCGCACATATTACGATTATCGCTGGGCTACTAAAATGTCACACTATTTTTTTCTTTTAATTGTTCTTTTTGCAGAGGAAATCTAAAATCTCAGCCTCTCGCAAGCTCATGCTGAAGGTGAGTCCATAGTCCAATTTGCACAGGTTGTATCTTCTAGGGCTGCACCTAACGATTATTTTCATTGTCGATTAATCTGTCGATTATATTCTCGATTAGTTGTTTGGTCTAAAAAATGTCGGAAAATGGTGAAAAATGTCGATCAGTGTTTCCCAAAGCCCAAGATGACGTCCTCAGATGTCTTGTTTTGTCCACAACTCAAATATATTCAGTTTACTGTCATAGAGGAGTAAAGAAAACAGAAAATATTCACATTTAAGAAGCTGGAATCAGAGAGTTTTTACTTTTTTTTTTTTTTTTTTAATTACTCAAACCAATTAATCGATTATCAAAATAGTTGGCGATTAATTTAATAGTTGACAACTAATCGATTAACCGATTAATCGTTGCAGCTCTAGTATCTTCACAGCTAATCGAACAGTTAAATGTACTTTGTGTGGTATTTCAGAGCTTGTTGGTGTCCAGGGCCAAGGAGGAGCTGGAGCAGGAGTTGGAAGAAAAAGAGGAACAGAAAGCAAAGTACCTGGAAGAAAAATCTCCTGCGATTCAGATCAGTACCATGTCCCTAGCAGAGCTACAGGTAGAATTTCACATTTACTGCAGAGTTGTTCATATTTGCTAAAAAAACTTTAGGGTTTAGGTTAAAGGGTAACTTGTGTCTAACTGACTAATGGGGACAACAATTTCTGACATTGGTCCAGTATTGAGGGAGAGCGCTGTAGACGGCAGCTGCTCATGGGCTGCAATATGGTGCTATTGGGGCAAGCTGGCACCGTTATTAACGTCCACTAAAAGTGCCTTTTTTGCCATGAAAGACTGATTGGAAAAGAATCTCGCTCAAGGAGAAGACTTGTTCTGAATTCTCGTGAAGACAACGGTGGAATAGAAGAATACATCCATGGTGGAAACGTGAGTGCCAGCCGGACAGAGTTTGTTGTGTTGGAGAACAGAAAGCGGAGCTTTGTGTTATCGAAAAGATTTTCAATGTCATGGTTGAATATTTAGATGATTTCGACAATGTAGATGAGGTCTATGAATTGATGGCCGCCCATATTTATTTGAGCCAGAGGATATTCAGATTTCACAACGAGACTTCTCCTTGAGCAGGACTTGGACACAATAACAAACAGAATGTGAAAGGTAGGAAAATGTTATTTCTCTGTAGGGTCCTTTCCATAATGTTGTCAGACACTTAAAAATAATAAATAATATAATAATATAATAATAAAAACAAGCACTTTTAGTGGACGTAACGTTACATTGATGCTACTCACTTACCCTTACAGCTCGTTTCACGGTTGCCAGTTAACAGCGTTATCCCTCAATACTGGACCAGTTTAAAAAATGGATCACTTAGACACAAAAACATGGGAAAATAGGTTCCAGGTTGAAAAATACCGAAGTTCCCTTTAACATCCACTTCCTCTTATTTTCTTTTTAGACATTATGTGAAGAGCTGCATGCCAAAATAGACGTGGTGGACGAGGAGCGGTATGATATCGAAGCCAAAGTCTTGCACAACACCAGAGAGGTAACTGAACAGCTTTGATAATTTCCACACCAACAACAAAAACAGTAATAGACGCATATCTGTAGTCCAACAAGTACTTTATGTCAAAACACCAAGAAAGTTCAGCTTTAAAATCAACCGATTCTACAATGGGACAGTTGAATAGCGGCCACTGTCTGAGGCAAATGACCTAGACCACCTTCCTCTCTACAGATCAAAGACCTGAACATCAAGGTGGTGGACCTGCGGGGGAAGTTTAAGAGACCCAGCCTGAGAAGGGTGAGGGTCTCTGCTGACGCCATCCTGCGCTCCCTACTGGGCTCCAAACACAAGGTCTCTTTGGACCTGCGAGCTAATCTTAAATCAGTCAAGAAGGAGGACACAGAGAAGGTGGGTTTGAGACAATACTAGACAAAGATATACGGAGATGCCTTCAGCCAAAAGACAAATGACACAATCCTGATTTATTCACATGACACACCGTGTGCAACTTTGGCAGAGATGTTTCCCATGCTGATAATTTATGCAGCACTTTAAGCCTTAGGCTGATTTTCAGTCTGACAGCGTGTTAAACTGATTAATGAGCTTTCTTAGCTTGCCAAAACTAAATTAAAACCACTGATGCGTGGGGTCAAGAGATCAGATTGTGTTCAGCAAGGATCCCTCAATCCCAAGAGTGTTTGTTTCATGGCTGAATAGAAATGTCATGCATCCAACACCTTCAGTCCAACACCACACTGGGAAAGACTTTACTAAAGTCTGTGTGTGTTTCTCTCTGTGCAGGAGAAGACGGCGGAGGTGAGTGACTGGAGGAAGAATGTGGAGGCCATGTCGGGCATGGAGGGCCGCAAGAAGATGTTTGATGCAGCAGTGGGCCAAACCCAGTAGCTGGCTTTCATCTCACATCAAATACCATCACTTGTAAACCAAAGAGTGCAGAATACAGCACAAAACATGAATGTATAAACTCTGGAGCACTTCACAGGGTCACAGAGAGTTCTTGGTATGTTATATTCAGAACATTTTCCCACATTTTCTGTGTGTTTTGAAATAAACACAGTGTATGCTGTCTTTTTGTCTATATGGTTGCTCATTTTTCGAAAATTGAAAGAAGGAAAGCTTTGCATTCACACACACATCAATCAGCTGTTGTGATGAAATGTCTGTGGATTTAGCTGCATCCAAGTGAAGACGCAGAAACACAGCTTTTTTAAAGATTATATACAGTACATTCAAAATGTAGTCCAAGTCAGATAACTCAAAAGTTGCTCAAACCACAATCAGTGGATTGTCAGTGGAAGTGGAACAGGCAGAGTGAAGACCCAGTTTTCACCAAAATACAAGACATAACAGCAAACAACCGAGGCTATAATTCACCAAACAGCAAGAAAAGTCAAAATCAATGTACAAAACCAAAAGCACAGCCAGTACAAAGAATTAAATCACAGTCACTACCAATGCAATAAGGTAGATGGACAGCAGCAGTTCATGTGCAGAAATTAGCAGCGAGCAGACAACACCTTCTCATCCCAACTCGTCACATACTGCCGCTTTGTCAAGCCCCATGCCCTCACTTTAGGTTTAGACATAAAAAAAACACTCAGTTAGGTTTAGGAAAAAAACATGGTTGGGCTTTAAACTACTATGTTTGTAAAGTGAGAATGAAACTGGACACAGAAGACCTGCAGGAGAGCCAATAAAAACACAGCATGGTAGCTAGCACAAGCAGTAGGCTACATACCTCCTGCAGCCTGGTGAAGTGAAGCAGTGATAGCTGGCATCTCTTCGGGTAAATAAATCCTTTAGAAGAGTCTGTAACCGAGGACAGCAGGACAGGAAGCTCCAGCTGGAAGCTCAAACACTTGCAGACACTAGCAGCAGCAACGACGAGTCCATATATCGTTATTATCGCCACAAATCTGTCCTGGAACAACATGACTGGACTGTGTAGCTAAACAGTGGGCGGGGCGTCGACCGTTTAAATGGCCCGCTGCACTGTGAGCGGTGCGTTTGATGTACGCTGCAACACGTAGAGTGAGTCACTTGTGTGAGTGTAGCGGGCTACTCACCTGCCGGTGTTACACCGAGATCTGTGACCGCAGAAATCTGTGACCGTAGAGAGCCAGGAACACATGCGGTCACCATTTCTGACGCCTGTCGTCAGACAATGTGACCCCACCATATTTTATCTTTGTGTGTGTTGTTGGTATTTTTTTTGTTTTTATTTTTACTGACTGGCTTTTCGATGTTGTGTCAAAATTAAACTGGGTTGGGGTATAGGATGAGTTTGAACTCATCTCCGGTATTTACAATCCTGGGTCCAACCTTGTACACTAGTATATTCATGTATATATTAATGATGGATGACATAAATTACAACAAAAATCTTCTCATATTATGCAATATTTCGAAGATGCACAAATAAATCCAGTTAATAGCTATAATAAAGCTTAATCTGCCAATTATTTTCTCAATAAATCAATTAATCAGTCTTTCAAATGTAAAAAAACAAACAAACAAACAAAATATTTAATATACAATGATAGAAATCCTCACATTTGAGAAGCTGGAACCAGCAATTGTTTGGCATAGTTGCTTAAAAAATGAGTCAATTAGCAAAATAGTTGACAATTAATTTCGGTCGTTGTTTCAGATGTAATCTATAATATTTGGGGTGAGTTTTGGGTTCCTCTAGTATGCTACTATATTAATAATTCTTATTCTAATTATTCTAATACTTCTGAATCTCTTATGGATAAAAAAGAGATGACATAGTGATAAGTAAGAAAGTGCAGACAGATGTTTTTCTTCATCTCCAGTTCTCATTACCACCACAAGGTGTCAGTATCAGCTCACAGTCAGTTTACTGATGACAGATTTTCCAACCAGCAAGTTTTAGCAACTTCAAATAAAAACATAAATCAAAGTGTTGTTTGTGTCTAATTAAATGTACTGTTTACTGAAAAAACTAGATAATTAACAGATCTTAACAATACTGAGACGTGTTTGAGCTGAAGATCCCTGTCAGGACTGGAGCCATGTCAGGGTTAACCAGCATTACTGCAGCTCTAAGTGCTTTCTCTTGTTTGTTTTAGTGACTCCGGTGTGAGAAGGGTGGGGTTAGCAACAATACAATCAGGAGGAGAAAGTTTTATTAAATCAAAGAAAGAAGTTGGAGCTCAGTACTGTGATTGTCTGACTTCCTAACTCTTTTGAGTTTATTGCGCTCCACTCAACATTTGTAAAGTAACACAACTTCTTTCACTAAGATGTTTTATTAAGGGATTGAAAATCTATCATTTTGTAAAGCAGAGTATCTGCACCACATATCAATGCTGCTTATGAATGACATCTGTGTGGAGTATTTTTATGTTCATGTGCTGCGAGCTCACTGATGTTAATCATCTGTTCTGTATAAGTATGTCAGTTAGTCTTACATGCATTACAAACATGTTAAAATACAGAGAAAAATAGGTCAGTTGACTATTTGTGTTCCGACACATCAGGTTTTATGGCAAACAAATATGTCTGTCTCTTACATGTAAACAACCTCTGAACAAAACAACAATTCAAATATTTTATTTTATTTTTTCCTATTTATGCTCATATATAAATGGACAAAACTAAAGTTTAGCTCAGACAATATTTATCGCTAAACAAGGCTGTAAACTTCACACTTGAGTCAGACATATAGCTTAGAAATGGTCCTAATTATAGACATTAACAAATACAACTAGTACTTACCCGATGCCTGCAGGTACGCTCTGTTGCATCATAAGGAGATTACATTATACCATTCAAACAGAAGCACACATTACAGAAAAACTAACAGACTAAACTCACATACACAACCTTACAACAATAATAATTATTATCACCATAAAGTTTGTATATCAAGATTCAGATCTCTGCTTTAGTTATTTAAAAATAATATTAATAATTATAATACATCAGATTTAAATAGCACTTTTCAAACTGTAGTATAAAATAAATAATTAAAATACCAAGCAGTAAAAACAAAAATAAAAATAAAAATAAAAATGGAAGAAAAGAAAAGTTTCTAAATGTTTCTAGAAATACAAATTCATAAAAATGCCAAATTTGTATATGTTTCCTGGGGCTTCCCTTTGGTGTTACAATTGAGTGTCAAATAATTAGAGAGCTCAACCCCCCACTGTGAGGGAGTTGGTAATACAGTAGCCTACTGTAGATCTCCAGTGCACAGCAATGCATTACTGCCAATAGTGAACATATTCTATCATGCGGACTATGCTGTCTTGTCTAGTAATAAACAAAATTGAGGATTTAGGGATATATCATAATACATGCACATGTATAACACATTTCTGAGGACTTTACTTGAAAAACTTGAATCCCTTAAAGGGACGGTGTGTAACATTTAGGGGCATCTATTGTTTAAAGCTGCAGTTGGTAACTTTGAGCAAATATCATAAAAAGTTATTTTTATAAAACTGTCACTTTATCCTGACAGTAGTGCATGAGACAGATAATCTGTGAAAAAAAATCATGCTCCTCCTAGTGCTCCTAATTGTATTTGCAAGATTTCATCGCGCCTGAAGAAAAACAACCAATCAGAGCCGAGGAGACTCTAAGGCAGCTGTCAATCACTGCTCGCTAAACTCGTGGACTCTGATTCAAACGGTCAAACTAGGCAGCGCTGATCAAATATGAATCAATATTCTGTTACTGTAATGCCTATTTCTCACCTCAAATGTTCTCAGAAACCTCTTGTAGTGTACTGTTTAGCTGTAAAATGAGATGTGCTCCGGTAGGTGGGCGATGCTTGGTTATGACTCGACTGTTTTCAACATGGCGACCGGGTAACAAACTAGGGTATTAGAGTATTAGGGCCACATTGAGGGAAAAAACTATCTGAGATTTCAAGAATAAAGTCATAATATTAGAAAAAATTCGTAATTTAATGAAAATAAAGTCATACTATTTCAAGAAAAAAAAAAGTTGTAATATTACGAGAATAAAGTCCGAACTTTACGTGAAACGCACAATCTTTTCAAGGTCCTGATACTTATGATGATGTGGTGCTGATGTGCCAAAGGATTAAGTATTGCGTTATTTGTGAAACCAAGTATAACTTCACAAGATGCTCCACGTTCCTCATTTTCACACAGGCGGCACGCTGCTCTATTTCCCCTCTACAGTAACACGTAAAATGAATCATCATTTTGTCTCACTGAGTGACTGAATAACACTTAAAATGAATACTTTATAATATTATGACTTTATTCTCATAATACTACGACTTTTTTCTCGTAAACCTACAGTATGACTTTATTCTCGTAATATTATGACCTTATTCTTGAAATCTCTGATTTATTTATTTTTTCTCAATGTGGCCCTAATACTCTGTCGTACTAAAACAGCGCTGCCTAGTTTGACAGTTTGATCGAAGTTCATGAGAAGTGATTGACAGCTGCTTCGAGACTGCTTAGCTGTAATTGGTTGTTTTTGTTCGGGCACGTTGAAATCTTGCAAATGCCATCAGGAGCACTAGGAAGACACCGGAGGACACAGGAGGACACAGAGGAACCTGATTTTCTCACAGATTATCTGTCTCATGCATTACTGTCAGGATATCATATTTGCTCAAAGTTACCAAATTCAGCTTTTAGACTTGAGTCAAGTCTTGTTTGGCGTGACTAAATCCGAAAAACTAAATATCTACATTGCTAAAACATTTCCTTTCTGTGTTAGGGATTTTGAATTGACTAAATTGTGTAAAAACACTAGTAACATGCTTTTGAATGGAAAATGTTCAAATACTTTTTCTACTATTTTATGAGGCAGCCTTCAGAGACCTGAAGCATTTTGCTTCTGAAGACTTGACTTTTATTAGTCCCCAAGGACTTGAGACTTAGACGGGACTTGCTTTGACAAGAGTTGAGACTTGACTTGAGACTTGAGCTTAACCACCGACCGAAGACTTAAAAACAGCATCAAACAATGTGTAAACAAAGCCGGAGCTGAGGTGGAGGGGGGAACTCCATTCACCCAGAGTTACATTTTGGCTCACGGGAGACACATCTGATGAGTCATAACCTCGACTGCGGGGTCAGATACAACATTGACAGCAAACAGTGGGAGTATCAAAAGACTTGGCATGGTCATAAAGGGTGTTGTTGAGAGCACGTTATTGCATGTAAGGGCAGAGATTAAAGGCGAGGTGCAGGAGCCGGTGCCGGAGAGTTGTGTGAGTTCTATTTTACTCACTCATTTTGGCAAACCTGCTATGGGAATAATGCTCAACGATATGATTGCCTAACACATCCTGTTTAGGGAATAAATTACTGCTGTTTTATGATGCTGTTGTGTATTAAATGTGGTATATGCAGAATCATAACAAGCAAATAATGTGTTTCTTTGCTAGTAAATCAGAGGAGCTTGAGCCGTCCCTTTGTGTATTCGTCTGCACACAAGAGGAGATTTACAAGGATTATATCTAACCTTCCTCTTCTCTGCCAGACCCGAGTTACTGAAACCTTTTGAGAGCAATAATCCTGCGCTGTTCGGTCTAGGTTTTGCTGTGTAAAAATAGACAATGCAAGTCCATGGAGAATGCGTGTTTTCCCATTCTAGTTAATGCCATGTGCCATCTGTTTGCAGGTATGTGCCCACCCATTGTAGACATGGGTAGCCTGCCGCCATGTGATCCACTACTGGGTTTAAAAGCTTATGTCCCACAGAGAGGGGCACAGTATACAACTCCCCATTGAGCCCAGTCTGAATCACACATCGCACTATCTGGGTAAGTCTGTGAACTCTTCTTTAGTGTGTTTTTAAACAGTAAACGGGTACAATTTGGAGTTATTATATCACCTCAGGTTGGTGTTGGTGCAGTATCACTCACTTTGAATTGGACTTACTTGTGCAGGTGCTGCATCCTAAACATGTCAGACACAGAAGATGCAACGAACGAGTGAGTAAACGGATCATTTCTGTAGAAAAGAGAGTGATGGTAACAAAGTGATGCCAGCACAGGTGAAATCAATTGTAACACAAATATTTTTGGTGTCTTTTTTTCTTCTTTCAGGGGACAAGGTAAGTGAGTTTATCAGTTCAAGATGAATCTTCACAGTTTGTTTATGAGGTGTAGTTAATAGGCTGCAGATTCAGACAGCTGCTTGTTGTCAGTAAGACTGGCTGGATGTTGCACAGCTGCTTCACGAGAAAAAAAATGCATGAATATTGTGATTATTATGCTGCATGTATATCAGTTTAATAGACTTGTGTAGTATATTGCCATAGCTGACCTCTGCTCTTTACCTAGAAGACCGAAGATATTGTTGGTATGTACTTTAAAGGTGCTATTAATAACATTGGTAACATTCAGCCACTAGATGTCGCATTTCCCTCCCCCGTTCCATTGCATTTACTTCACAACAAGTGGTTGCTGGGCCCTTACCACCAATCTGAGCTATTTATCCGCTTTTTCCACACTAACTGACGCACAGGGATATCACGTGATACAAACGTTGTTATACTATTGGCTCACAAACCTTGTTAGAGGTGGGAACCAAATGTCAGATATCTTCCACAGAGATAAAGCAACCATTCATTTTGGACACGCCAAAAATTTAAAAATGATTAATTCACAATCATAATATTTCTTTTGAGGAAAAGCCTTACTTTTATTCAGTACCTTTCTAAAAGCTCTGTGGATGTTTTCTTTTTAAATATTGGTCTACATAAAATTGTTATCAATAATACCTTTAATACCAACAATATCTATGAAAACAATATTTGCCTCTAAATGAGGCAGGTTGTATTCTTTTCTGCTACTTTGTTACCTGCTTTACACACTTGAGCCTCGCAATCATAGTTACTTAACACACTGCATCTGCTAAGCCGCTGGCTTCACCATACAGCATACTGTATTTTTGGTGCCACTGTAGAAGCAGCTGCTCTTCTGCCAGATTGACCTTTGTCCTCTCAGTCAGTCCGAGGCTGGAGACAGTCCACCTTGTATAAACATCCCAGTGGATCTGTCCTTTCAATTGAAATGGTGCAATGGGTCGCCATCAAAGAGATAAAGGGTCGTAGCTCTATTTCTGTCTCCTTTGTGACGCTGTCCATGCGGGCCACTGTACAGCCCGACTGTCCACGAAACTAAGCGGCACCTGTCCCCCCTCTATGTGGAGTAGAGTCGCTGTTAGAGAGCAATGTAGGTCAGCTTAGGTTCTCAATAGAGGACCTTGGGGAAGACAGAGGCACTAGCACAATGCCCACTTTCATTTTTATGCCTGTTAGAGGTCCTCTAAATGCAGGTTGGCTTACCTTCTTTGCAGTGGAAAGAGGTTGAGTTACCTAAAGGGACTCCGACTAAATGCCTGGGGTCACTTTTTCCCCACAGAGACCCAATGAGGAGAGAAATGTTCGGGGAAAAAAAATACAGCGCTTTGCAAACGTGAAAAAGCTAAATGCAACTGTGGGAAAGCTGGTGGCAAAATGGCAAAAACAATTTCCCTACTTCCAGGGCCGATTCTAGCTGTTTTGGTGCCCTATAGGCAATTCGGATTTGGAGCCCCCACCCCCATTGTTTTTAAGACAAAAATCGAGATTTTCATTTTTCATAAATAACTGTATTTTTTATATGATAAATGAACAATTGGGTCCTGATATTGTTGGCCGAAAAGTGTTTAGTCAGTTTCACAACAATTTACACTTTCATTAAGAAATAAGTGCGGCCTTGCAGATGACAAAATGTGAGAAAGAGAGTTACAGAGGTGAAAAGTGTATTTATTTATTTATTTATTTATTTATTTATTTATTTATTTATTTATTCATTTGTTAATTTGTTATGTCAAAGCAGAAAATGAGGAAGGGTGCCCGCTGGCATTTAAAAAAAATATATATATATTATTTATTTATTTTTATTTTTTTAGAGGACGACTAGCACCCCCAGAAGGTGCCACCCTAGGCGACCACCTATATGGCCTATTCCTTAAAACAGCCCTGCCTACCTAATTGATATCCAAATTGTATAAAATTGGAATTAAAGTGATAATTCGAAAGTATCCATCTGCACAGCTTCATAGGAATATTTAAAAAGAAGCTACATATCCTCCATTGCCAATAACTGCATATTTAGGGAATCAGTGGATAAAACATCTCCTGATTAAAGATTAAAATGAAATGGCAGGTTGTAGAATAAGAAAAATTAAATAGCATAGTGCACAAATGTTTTCTTTATCAAAAGAGTTACTTGGTTTTGAAGGCACTGTCAAAAATACACACAGAAATATGTTGATTTATATGCTGTATGAGATTTTTACATTGTTTGCTTGCTATAACTCTACATGCTTGCTTTGCACAGAAGAGGAGGAGGTGGAAGAGGAAGAGGTAGCAGAGGAGGAGGAGGAGGAGGAGGAGGTGGAAGAGCAGGAAGAGGTGGTGGAGGAGGTAGTAGAGGAGGAGGAGGAGGAGGTAGAAGGTAGTATTGCTTATGCTAATATCTCTTTGCATGTGCATGCCAGCTGTAAATAGATATGACTTTAGTTTATTCTTAACACTCTGTTGTCGACCATGTAGTCTAATGACAGTATTAGTGTAAATGTACAAAAAAATTGATGCTTTCCAAGAAAACCATGTCTCTCCAAAACCTCCAAAAACTGTTCATGAGCTGAGAAAAACATCATGACAATGCATTTTAATTGTTAATTTAGCTTCTTACTTACACAATTGCCAGGAGATGCGTGGTTTTCACTGGACAATGATCATATATGAATATAATTTGATACTATTTCTCTGTACCATCAATGTACCTGTAGGCCTATACCTGTTGAAAATGTTGAAATTTCCATTTCGAGTTGTACAGCGTGGTTTATAATAAATTTAACACCTAAATATAAATCCAAAATCATGCAGATACGGAAGTATTGCCTTTCACTGTCTTATCTTACTTGCATATGGACAAGTCGACTCTCTGTCTGTTTGTCACTGGATAGGGACTCAGGTGGAGACAACACATTAGGGAGATATCTGTGATGATAATCTAAAGCAGTCTGCTCTAATCTCTTAGAGAGAAAACACACCTGCATTCCTCTCTGGCTAAGTCCGTCAGCAGCACTGACATGAGACGGTCAGCTATGTTGCCTCAGGCGACTACTACATGACTGAGGTCGTTCCAACTCCATCATTATTGACAGCTTTCTCTAAAAACCAGCAGGAGGGCAGCGTGTTACATTTGTGTTAGGACCTGCTACACCAGAAAGGCTTTGGGGAAAAATATATTATATTAGATTATATAAGAGTGTTAAGAGTGAAAGCTTTATTCTCATTTTTATATCAACGTAAAAAAACTTTGAACCCTGTTCATCAGAGTCATAATTATCTACGTGTCAGTGTGAAATCTACACCTTGTCATCTTCACTCAATGTTGACTTTGCACTGACTCTGTCATCTTTCAACAGATGCTGGTGAGGAAAATGGAGGTATGGAGGGTTATTTAGAAAGTACAAAGACTACGTGTGCGGCAAAGTAAAAATGCTGCTCTGTGGGTTTTTCTTCATGCATGCAAGGGTTTCGTTTTTTAATAAGTTGCCTCACAAACTAAAGATTTTGCTTTGCTGTTTCTTTTTTATGATTACACAGAAGACTCAAAGCCCAAGTCAAAGTAAGAACAGTTTAAATAGATTCATGGAACTTAAATTGAAACACAATTCTCTGTGAGAGACGTATTAAGATGAAAAGATTTTTCCATCCTCCTCCTTCTCAGGCCTGGTTTTGTGCCCGGCTTGGCACCTCCTAAAATCCCAGAAGGAGAGAAAGTGGACTTTGATGTGAGTTCATTTCAGGACTGATCAAAGTTACACCTGCAAGCTGTCTTTTTTTTGGGGGGGCAGATTGTTGGATAAGCTCACATTTCGTCTTCCCGCTGTAATTTCAGGACATTCATCGAAAGCGAATGGAGAAGGACATGACTGAGCTCCACACCCTGATTGACGCTCACTTTGAGAAGCGTAAGAAGGAGGAAGAAGAGCTTCTTAGCCTCACTGATCGCATTGTATGTTCATATCTCACTCTTCTGCTGCTGCAATATATCACGAGTAGTCTCTAATTCTATAATAAAGAGTTGTCTTTTAGTCACATTTTGAGTTTACAGGAATTTTCTTTTGGTCTTTAAAATGTATTTTCTTTCCTACTTCAGGAGACACGCAGGTCAGAGAGAGCAGATCAGATGAAGATCAGGGCCGAGAGAGAAAAAGAACGGCAGAACAAAGTAGCTGTACGTATACAAAGACAAATAACATTTATAGATCATATAGACAAGCTTCCTAAACCCTGCCAGTAGTAAAAACTGGCTTTTATAAATAGTTGTCGACAATAATTACTTAACCCTCAGGGACCCCTCTGGCCTTTTTAGGCCATTTTTGTCATTTTACTTTTTTGATTTGGTGATAATTATGGCTGTGTTACAGTTTATGGCATGAATTTCTGCAAGTATGTTTCTTTCTTGACAAATTTTTTGAATCTAATGTCAGTTACTCTTACAGGTCTATTATACACTACTGACACATTTTGTACCCTCTGGGGACCCTCGAGCCAAAAAAGGCCACGCAAAAACACTGCTATAAAATCATCATATATCAATATTTTTTTCTACTTTTTTCTGCATAAATATCTTAAACCACTTCAGCTCTGCTCAAAACTACCAAATATTCAATAATTTTTAGGATTTTAACCCTTTAAATGCCAGTTTGAATACATGATGCCACTTGTTTTATTAAAAAAATGACACAAAAAATGAGATATTTTTAATATAATGAATAGTGGGGGGGTGGGGCATTGCTGGTGATTAGAGTCTTGGATATGTCAAAAAGTAGCAACAATATTGAATTCATTGCATTAGTATTTTTTATGTGGTGTCAGATTTAAAATTTTACACCCTCTGGGGACCCTCGAGCCAAAAAAGGCCACGCAAAAAAACTACTATAAAATCATCATATATCAATATTTTTTTCTGCTTTTTTCTGCATAAATATCTTAAACCATTTCAGCACTGCTCAAAACTACCAAATATTCAATAATTTTCAGGATTTTAACCCTTTAAATGCTAGTTTGAATACATGATGCCACTTGTTTTATTAAAGAAAAGACACAAAAAATGAGATATTTTTTATATAATGAATAGTGGGGGGGTGGGGCATTGCTGGTGATTAGAGTCATGGATATGTCAAAAGTAGCAACAACATTGATTTCATTGCATTAGTATTTTTTATGTGGTGTCAGATTTAAAATTTTACACCCTCTGGGGACCCTCGAGCCAAAAATGTCCACGCAAAAAAACTGCTATAAAATCATCATATATCAATATTTTTTTCTGCTTTTTTCTGCATAAATCTCTTAAACCACTTAAGCTCTGCTCAAAACTACCAAATATTCAATAATTTTCAGGATTTTAACCCTTTCAATGCCAGTTTCCCCATTGTAGGCTGATGCATAGTGACGTGTGTGTGTGTGTGTGTGTGTGTGTGTGTGTGTGTGTGTGTGTGTGTGTGTGTGTGTGTGCGTGCGTGCGTGTGCGCCCGTGCACTGATCATGTCAGAAGTGAATAAAAGGTGGAGATGGTTTATCATGTGGGTATGTGCATTTTTAGGGATGTGTTTAATTTGTCTTTGAAGTAGACAGATAAAATAAACCTGAGTGAAGTCATGACCTCTGCCCTTGGTGCACTCAAAGATGTTGTTGATAATGTTAAAAACAACAAGCGTTAGTGTGTTTTTGCACCTGGCTGCTTTCACAGCAGTTATAAACTTGCAGCTTGGCTGAGGGCTCATTAGTGAGCAAGAGAAGGAGAAGGACCACGAGCAAAGAGCAAGAGGAAAGAACAAGAGAAGAGAACAAGAGAAGGTATGAAGAGGCGTTTCGGTACTTTCAAAATTAAAATTCCATCACACAGTTGAGGAATAACAAGGCAGCAGGACCAGACAACATTCCTGCAGAGGCGCTGAAGGCAGACATGGACACTTCCGTAGAGATGCTGCACCCACTGTTTGAGAAGATCTGGGAGAAGGAGGAAGTACCAACAGATTGGCAAGAGGGCTATCTGGTCAAGCTCCCCAAGAAAGGAGACCTGAGCAAATGCTCTAACTACAGAGGAATCATGCTTCTCTCAGTGCCAGGAAAGATATTCTGTAGAATTCTCCTGGAACGAATAAAGAAAGCCGTGGACCCGCTGCTAAGAGACCAGCAAGCAGGCTTTTGGCAGAATAGATCATGCATAGACCAGATCACAACCCTTCGCATCATAGTTGAACAGTCATTGGAATGGAATTCTCCGCTGTACATCAACTTCATAGACTACGAGAAGGCATTTGACAGCGTTGACAGAATCATCCTCTGGAAACTGCTTCGACACCATGGCATTCCAGAAAAAAATGGTCAACATAATCAGAACCTCCCACGCAGGGATGACCTGCAGAGTTATCCATGGAGGACAGCTCACTAAAAGCTTCCAAGTGAAGACCGGCGTCAGGCAAGGCTGTCTACTGTCCCCTTTCCTCTTCCTCCTGGGTATCGATTGGATAATGAAGACCACAACAGCACAGAGGAGAAACTGGATCCAGTGGACACTCACAACACAGCTATGATTTAGACTTCGCTGATGACCTGGCTTTGCTGTCTCACAGTCGACAACAGATGCAAGAAAAGACAAGAATACTGGCAGACACATCATCACAAATAGGCCTCAACATCCATAAAGGAAAAAGTAAACTTCTCAAGGTCAACACAACCAGCGAAGACTCAGTGACCCTGGAGAGAACAGCAGTTCAAGAAGTAGAAGCCTTTACATACCTCGGCAGTGTCATCGATAAACAGGGCCGGAACGGATGCAGATGTCAGAGCCAGAATCGGCAAGGCAAGGGCTTCATTCATACAACTCAAGAACATCTGGAGCTCCAAAGAAATCTGCCGACGGAAAAAGCTCACTCTTCAATTCCAACATCAAACCAATACTCCTCTACGGTTCAGAGACGTGGAGGACAACCAAGACGACAATAACAAAAGTACAAACATTCATTACAACTGCCTGAGGCGGATCTTAAACATCCACTGGCCAGATATCATCAGCAACAATGATCTCTGGCAGAGAACAGGTCAAAAACCTGTGGAAGAAGAGATCAGGAGAAGGAGATGGGGATGGATTGGCCACACACTCCGGAAACCCAGTACCACTACAATGGGGAAACTGGCATTTAAAGGGTTAAAATCCTGAAAATTATTGAATATTTGGTAGTTTTGAGCAGAGCTTGAGTGGTTTAAGAGATTTATGCAGAAAAAAGCAGAAAAAAATATTGATATATGATGATTTTATAGCAATTTTTTTTTGCGTGGCCTTTTTTGGCTCGAGGGTCCCCAGAGGGTGTAAAATTTTAAATCTGACACCACATAAAAAATACTAATGCAATGAAATCAATGTTGTTGCTACTTTTTGACATATCCAAGACTCTAATCACCAGCAATGCCCCAACCCCCCACTATTCATTATATAAAAAATATCTCATTTTTTGTGTCGTTTTTTTAATAAAACAAGTGGCATCATGTATTCAAACTGGCATTTAAAGGGTTAAAATCCTGAAAATTATTGAATATTTGGTAGTTTTGAGCAGTGCTGAAGTGGTTTAAGAGATTTATGCAGAAAAAAGCAGAAAAAAATATTGATATATGATGATTTTATAGCAGTTTTTTTGCGTGGCCTTTTTTGGCTCGAGGGTCCCCAGAGGGTGTACAATTTTAAATCTGACACCACATAAAAAATACTAATGCAATGAAATCAATGTTGTTGCTACTTTTTGACATATCCAAGACTCTAATCACCAGCAATGCCCCACCCCCCCACTATTCATTATATAAAAAATATCTCATTTTTTGAGTTTTTTTCATAAATAACAACAGTGACATCATGTACTCAAACTGGCATTTAAAGGGTTAAAATTCTGAAAATGATTGAACTTTTCGTAGTTTTGAGCAGAGCTGAAGTGGTTTAAGAGATTTATGCAGAAAAAAGTAGAAAAAAATATTGATATATGATGATTTTATAGCAGTTTTTTGTGCGGTGCCTTTTTTGGCTCGAGGGTCCCCAAAGGTAGTAAATTTGAGGGGTCCACAGGGGGTAAATCAAACTTAAAACAAATTTTTTTTACAGCCATATATACTTTTTAAAGTTTTACTGAGAATGACCTTTGACCCTGTTCATCAGAGTCATAATTATCTACGTGTCAGTGTGAAATCTACACCTTGTCATCTTCACTCAATGTTGACTTTGCACTGACTCTGTCATCTTTCAACAGATGCTGGTGAGGAAAATGGAGGTATGGAGGGTTATTTAGAAAGTACAAAGACTACGTGTGCGGCAAAGTAAAAATGCTGCTCCGTGGGTTTTTCTTCATGCATGCAAGGGTTTCGTTTTTTAATAAGTTGCCTCACAAACTAAAGATTTTGCTTTGCTGTTTCTTTTTTATGATTACACAGAAGACTCAAAGCCCAAGTCAAAGTAAGAACAGTTTAAATAGATTCATGGAACTTAAATTGAAACACAATTCTCTGTGAGAGACGTATTAAGATGAAAAGATTTTTCCATCCTCCTCCTTCTCAGGCCTGGTTTTGTGCCCGGCTTGGCACCTCCTAAAATCCCAGAAGGAGAGAAAGTGGACTTTGATGTGAGTTCATTTCAGGACTGATCAAAGTTACACCTGCAAGCTGTCTTTTTTTTGGGGGGGCAGATTGTTGGATAAGCTCACATTTCGTCTTCCCGCTGTAATTTCAGGACATTCATCGAAAGCGAATGGAGAAGGACATGACTGAGCTCCACACCCTGATTGACGCTCACTTTGAGAAGCGTAAGAAGGAGGAAGAAGAGCTTCTTAGCCTCACTGATCGCATTGTATGTTCATATCTCACTCTTCTGCTGCTGCAATATATCACGAGTAGTCTCTAATTCTATAATAAAGAGTTGTCTTTTAGTCACATTTTGAGTTTACAGGAATTTTCTTTTGGTCTTTAAAATGTATTTTCTTTCCTACTTCAGGAGACACGCAGGTCAGAGAGAGCAGATCAGATGAAGATCAGGGCCGAGAGAGAAAAAGAACGGCAGAACAAAGTAGCTGTACGTATACAAAGACAAATAACATTTATAGATCATATAGACAAGCTTCCTAAACCCTGCCAGTAGTAAAAACTGGCTTTTAAAGAGGCTATTTTAATCCCACCTAAATTACACTTACCTTCAATTAAACCAAGTTCAGACAATGTCACTCATCAAAATACTGCAGATGAATTAATTAAAAGTGCCATAATATTTTCCACCAGGAAGAGAAAGCGAGAAAAGAAGAGGAGGAGGCGAAGAAGAAGGCAGACGA
The DNA here is from genome assembly GCA_916701645.2 of Sebastolobus alascanus. Taxonomy (NCBI): domain Eukaryota; kingdom Metazoa; phylum Chordata; class Actinopteri; order Perciformes; family Sebastidae; genus Sebastolobus; species Sebastolobus alascanus. The sequence continues at coordinate 371,344 of CAKAOJ020000326.1, forward strand.
GGGTGCAAGGAAGAAGATGATTCTGGCCAACTTGAGTTTCACTGGATACAAGGTAAAGATTTACTATATCTTTAAAAATGTCACAGACTGGATAGAGGCACACAAACATAGGCTACGCAACCCGGTCTCATGGGAAGGAGTATAAATACCACGACATTACACATTAACCGCTTTTCATTTGTACGGCACACAAACGTCCGCAGTTAGTTAGACGTCATGGTTAGGCTTAAAATAAGCATGTAAACTAAGTAAAATAGGTGCGGAAACAATGTAACCCAACTACGGAAAACACGTCACAAAAGTCAATAAAAAACAGAAGGAAATTGTCACGTGTTTTTACAAAACAAAACACCGGTCAATGATGGTTTCGAACACAGGTCACTGCTTAAAAGTTGTATGTTTGTTGGGCCCATCCAACTCACCACCCGGCCGCCCATCAAAAATGGTCTCTCTGGCTTTTTATACTTCACTAACTCTACCGTAGCATTTATACATGGATGTGTTTACATTGCAGTCAGTGCAGGATACATGGCGTACAAATGACATGCGGAAACCAAGAGAGGCGTACTTAGTGCACACTAAACGCCTTGTGCATTATTGTGGCATTTATACGCCTTTTCATGCGAACGGGCTGGGCTACTGTAGGCTATATACTGTATGTAAGCTAAACATCCCCCCATGTGCCCTCTTCCTGACCAGCAGACGCAGCCTGGCGCCAAGAAACAAACGGAAAGAGAAAAGAAGAAGAAGATCCTAAGTGATCGACGCAAAGAGTTAACTGTCGATCATATGAAAGAGGACAAACTCAGGTAAAATAAAAACACGGTGATAAAAACTTCTCTCAGTTCATTCCAAATGCTCTCCATGATCAAACACTTTCTTGTCTGTGCTGATGCAGGGCAAAAGCCAAGGAACTGTGGGACTGGATGCGCCAGCTGCAGGCCGAGAAATTTGAACTTCAGTATACCCACACCAAGCAAAAGTATGAGGTAAGATATCGTACGTAGTGTCATCATGAGTAGCCTAACATCACCAACCTGTCTTTTGATTCTGGGACACAGGCCAAAATATTAACAGACCATGACAAAATGATTAATGACAACGTTTACTTACATGACAAACACAATATCTGACAAAGCCTAGCAATTTCTCAGTTTTCATAAGCGGAACCCTCCCAAAGATCCCTAAGTAGGCCTATAAAAAGTGACGAGTAAGAGGTTTAATATCAATATACCAGACTCATATACTGCCTTAAAGCAGAGAGCAGTAATTATAGAAACAGTAAAGAGAAAAAAGAGCTAAGTTTGAGGCTAATTAATCTTAATATTTAACTAGTACAATATAATATAGTATAATTTAACACATTTAAATATGTGGTTTAAATGTAGGCCTAGCGTAACCACATCATATTGCTGATTTAACTAGAGTCAGTGGCCGAAGAGGAAGTTACTAGCTAGGCTAGTTTAGCAGGACTGGCTAGTTTAGCAAGTGTTAGCGTATCCTTTTTTCCTCCATGATCATGATTGGGTTCAGCCACTGAACTCATGTATGTGGCCAAACTTACTAACGTGTAAGCTAAGATCATCAAAAGGAACAGGTTGGAAAAAGTAGATGAATTTAGCTTCAGCTAACGCTAGCTGTGGCTATCTCACCAGCTAGCTTTAACCAAGCCTGAGAGCAGTAACTGCACATTTTAGGCCACACATGTTGTAGCCTATTTTCGGACACATTTACAAGATAAATGTTATTTACAAGACATAATCTTTTTTTTAAACGGTTAAACAAATGTCACAGAGTCAGATTCAGTTTTGGCCAAATATTTGCTGCATTTTGTCTTCAGTAGATTATAAATATCAATACATTTTTAAACATCATTTCCACAGATCACCGTGCTGAGAAACCGGGTCAGTGATCATCAGAAAGTGTAAGTCTATTGTGTTATGAATGCTCACATCACAGTGCACATATGATGATTTTGCCTTCTGACACATGTGCTGCATGAAAGCAAAAAGTAATGCTGTAAATTAATGGTTGTTTTTGTCTTGAGTTTGACATAATAATGTAAAAATGGAGTAGCTACGTCACCTCTTTTCTGTGGTGGAAACTATGCTTAAGAGAAATAAATAAATTACAATTAGCCCCACATTTACCAGCTGTAATATTATAATGAACACATTCATGCATCAGTAACTATAATCCAGTGATATAATAAACATTAGCCTATTCTGAAACAGCCCAGTCACACAGCAGTTCGTGAAATAGTCCGTGTCCCGAGTGAAACCCCAAGTCAAAGTTTATTTATTTGTCACTTAACTTCCGTACTTAAGTTACACCACTTCCGGAGTTATTTTAACCTAAACTGCGATCTTTTCCTAAATCTAAGTAGTTTTGTTGCCTAAACCTAACCAAGTAGTTTTATTTTTAAAAGACTGGAGCGGAAATTTACACAAAAAATACGTTGTTGAAAGTAATGTCACGAAAAAAAAGGTAAATTTGTGTCTATGTACACAAATCAAATAGATTACATTTTTGCCGTGAGACTGTGTTGTCTGAAATGGACCATTCCACATAATGAGTACTTTTACTTTTGGTACTTTAAGTATATTTTGATGTTAATAAGCCTACTTTTGTACTTTTAAGTACAATTTTAAATGCATGACTTTTACTTGTAACATAGTATTTCTGCACTGTGGTATTGTTACTTATACTTTAGTGAAATATCTGAGTAGGCTACTTATTCTACCACTGCCTCTTTTCATAACATAGAAATCTAATATTTATCTTTAAAACAGAGTCCAGACGGGTACAAATACAAAATGCTAAATCATAAAGTAGAATGAAAAAGGCAACATTCAAGTAAGCAATGATCAATAATTCCCTGCTTAGACTCATAAGTCTGCCCTGATGTAAATGGTCACCTCGTGACCTCATCAAGTTTCCACCACCTCCTCCTATTTCAACTTCCCCTCTGCTTCTCTCGCTACACTGATCTCCATTTGTTTGAAGTGGCGTCGGTTGCAGCTGTTTGTGTCAGCCCTCCGACAGCAGGACTAAAGTTTCCTGAGTGGCCAAACAGGACCGGGAAAACAAAAAGGGACGAGCACATGAGAGGTGTTTTAACAAAGGGCAAGCCGGGGCATCTGAACAAAATATAGGCACTAAGTCTCGAAGGAGAGATGGGCTTGTAATGGAGGTACAACAGCTGAGAGATCTTATAACTGCTATGTGATACCATCTGTGTTAATGTAGCTCACAATAAAACGGTGACCGGGTCCTGCTGCCATCCAAATCATTTGGATCCCTCCTCCTGATCTCATGTAGGCTGCATTGAGGGCTCTAACAAAACTTTAACAATCTTATATTGGTTTTCCTGCAGAATAAGACATTGACTTTGCAAACCAGTATTACTGTGATACAGTCACTGATCATTTCAAACAAGTATCTCTTTGAAATAGAGCCTTGATTTTTTTTTATTTTCAGGTAAAACAGCTTTTATTCATTTTCAGAAATTGTATATCGTCAAACCATGAAAAAATATTATTTGTTACATTTTCACCTAAAAATGTATAAACATATGTATTCATAGGAAAGCTGCAGGGGTCAGGTACCTCGGTAGCAACAGCAGATAAAGATAGCGGTCAACTATTTGGTAGCAAATCCCTTACAACAGCCGAGAGCTATGAAAAGCTCTCAGTGTAGTATCTGAGGCCAGCAGCAGCTTTCTGTAGAGCAGTGGTTCCCAACCTGGGGGTCGGGAGCCCTGGAAGGAGTCATCAGATGATTATTTGGGTATAAAATGACAAAAAACACAAAATGATGTTCATTTTTCTCAAATCTTTTCTATTTTCCTTTTAACATTCTGTATAAATTCACCTCTTCGTGCCACTAAAATGAAAATTGTCATCTGAGAAAGGAAAATCACTCTTGAGTTGAACTTCTCATGTCATGAGAGGTCACAACAATTTAGATATTACTTTGTGGTAAAAGATGCGGGTCCACTGCTGTAGAGAGATGAATGAGCTGCAAAGGGACCAGACTTTACATTGACCGAGAGATTGTAAAAAAATAAAAATATTTAAAGGTTAAAGGTGCTCTATACGATATTCAGTGCCGTTTTTTTCTCTGTTAGCGCTGTTAGCACTGCTAGCTACGAGAGAGACATTTCAGAAAGGAGACGGTACACTGAGAGTCTGTTTCCTGTATCTTTGTCACATGGGTTTCGCCATGGCTTTTTCGGAGACTAGCCTAAAGTCTAATCTAATCTATTAACTCTAATTGGGAGAAGTGAACGGGAACACAACCCACATATCTTCTGAACATTCTGACACCAAATTTACATTTTTCAGACAGACAAATAAAGAGAAAATTAACTTTTTTGAGACCTCTCTGTCTCAGCAACACTCCATGACCACGCCCATTGAGGAGACAGGTAGTGTATACCAATTCAAACCATTGGCGGAGCTTGAAATGTGTGATCTTTGTTATAGAGCATCTTCTCGGCCGCCGCCATGTTGAGAGCTGTACAGAGGCAATACAAATGCTCCCAATCTTGCATTTAGCACCTTTAATGACAATAAATCCAAAGGTTAAGACTGTTAAGAGAAGGGTTGTTTGTGGTCTCACACAATGGTGAGCCGACGTCTGAAGTTTCCTTTCTGCAACAAACATTTCCCTAAAATAATTTAAATTTCAAATGCAGCTAGAGAGTGACTTATTTGCATCAGAAGAACAAATACAACTTCTGGAATCAAAGGATCGGTGAGACGCAGCTCAAAATATAGGGTTCAACACTAGTGCAATTCCCATGGAAGGGAATACTGTATGATCTCTGCTGACTTTAATTTTATTCTCAGGACAAAGGGTAGAAGAAGCAAGCGTGGCCTGAGGAAGTAACATCTGACGTCAACATGAAGGACACTGCCAACACCTGACATTTATAGAGAGTAACATAAACGGCATAATAATGTTTTCCAAATACTTGAACATGCGAGAACAAAATTACAAATGCTCTTAAATACGGTATCTGTGAAACAAAGTGCATGCTGAGTTCACCTGCAGGTGTGTAGCAGTGTAGTAGTAAACCAATGTGTTGCAGCTTGTGTTTATTAAACAGGAGGTGTGTAACCCATTAAAGTGACATTACTGTCTGACAGGATACCATTATGACAAGGTTTTCAATGTAATTCTATGTCCTACCACTAAATCTGTCATTTTAAGGGTACTAAAAGTGAACTTGAGACTACTAAATTGGTTCTTATGTGTACGATTTTGTGGTTGCAAGGAATTAAAAGAAAATCTTTGTTCAACAAACCAGAAATGGTGTCCTCTTTTTCTTAAGTCTTTTGTTCCTTCACTTGTGGGAACTTTAGGATGAGCACTAACCTCATGGTAATTATAAAAACCACACCTTCTTTAATAAGGTCAAATTGGGATTGCCAAATCCAGGCAGCCTTGGTGTGTGCCCAGTATTACCGGTCCTCTATAAATGACCACATATGAGCACATAAATCTATCAGTGTAAAATGATGATGAGGCCTCATAAATAAATCTAAGTGCCGCCGCATGACCCCAGAATTCCCTCTTGGCCGTTTGGTGCATTACATGGTTTGAACCGCGAAGGACCAAAGTTCGAAACCTGGTCAACAATTACATAACGCACCGAGTGCAACAACAGCTGCAGCGTCTGGCTCTATGAAAGCTTGTTCTTGAGCCGCAGAAAATAAATTACAAGGGTGGAGTAAACAGAATTTGAAAGACGCGTCGCTAATCCGCCCAGGAGCGTTTCAAACTCCGCAGCCAAAACCCCAGAGGGGTGTGACAAGAGACAAGATGTGAGCGAGGTTTAATAAAACTCTTCATTCTGCACCGGCGACTTTGACAAAGCACTTATAATCAACTCAAATTCACGGATTTAGTGACACACTTACTGCTCGAAGACTTGATCTCTGTCAGCTTTATTTACTACGCTTTTTGGGGACAATACAAATATTTCAAGATCACACACTTACATATGAAAAAAAAAAATGGATACAACGCCAACAAAAGCTGGCTTGACAAAATGTAAACACACATCACTGCTTAAGGCAGCAGACTTATAGCTTATAGCAAACTTATAAACACCAACAACAAAAAATGTTCTCTGTTATCTATGTTCATTTTACATAATCAGTTTTTACAACGTTGTGTCGTGATGTTAAGACAGCAATCTCAGTGCAAAATAAAATCTTAACCTTTATGTTATCATCTAATAAAGCAAGCTCAAAATGTACATTAAAAGACATCTGAAAGCAGTTAAAACTAGAAACTAACAGTAACATTGCTAACATGTTACATCTTAACCTTCACCCTTTTTTTTTCCTACAAAGAAGAAGTAACCTTACAGCATTGACAGGGCTAATGCATGACGATGGAAACATCATGTGGATACATGTATTAAAACAATCTGCAAGTCTTTGTGAAATGAGAAAGGATGCTGCTCAGCCTCGGTGGATGTGCAGCAGACCTTCAGGTGAGCTACTCCGTCAAATTACTTTCAGGGAGTCAAATTACTTTCAGGGATCCGTTGGAGCTGTCACCTTAATCAACAACTTGAACCGACTTGTGTGCCGCCGTGGTGATGTCATTCACAAATGAGGACTTGCTCCTCCCTTGCTGCAGGACAAATAGTGAAAAATAAATCAGTGCTCACTGAACCTCATTTAAGGTACACATTGACAGACCTGTGAACCAAACTGAACTGTGATTTCTCGATAATACAAGTTGGGAGTTGAAGTGTGAGTTGTGGTTGCTAAATGTGCGGTCGTACATGTGCAAACAAAGTCATGCCAGTGTTCCCTCGAACCTGAGCTACTGTATTCCTCAGCCGTATCACTTTAAGTGTCTCAACCACACACACTGAGAACACCGCCTAATCCAACCTTTCTCCCTCGGTTTCTCACAAATACCTGAGAGAGGTGTGGACACTTGTACGAAACAGAGAAGACACACCCAAGGCCTGACAGATTTTGGCACTCAGGGTTAAAGCTTCAACTCACCTTTCTCAGGAAGCTTTGTAAATCTTTTTCTGACCACAGGTTGTAGAGGAGCAGGGATGCGGCTTTGCTGGATTTGGGGAAGTGTCTTAATAGATGGAAAACAATCGTTAAAGATCAGTTTGGACTTGTGGAAACCTAACATGCAAAATACAATCCCAGATGAGTCACAGGTATTCCCCATACAGTATCTTTAATAATCGCATCTATTCTTATAAAGTCATACGCATGCACATTCTTACGTGTTTTGGCTGAGATCTTTCAGTGAGTTGATCAGGTTGCTCTTTAACATGAACTTGCCCATCTCAGGTTCCTTCATAAGCAGGCAGTTGGCAGTCTGGCAGGCCATGGACAGTGTGTCGTCAGACTCATTTCCTTCCTTGGTGCCGTTGCTGAGGATGTCCAGCAGCTCTGGGAGGGCTTTACGAGCTTCAGTGACAAGGCAAACAAAACCCGCAGGCTGTTTAACACAAGCAAATAGTTGTAAAACCGCTAAACGATTGTTTAAGATAATGCATTTCAAGGCACTAACTCAAATCTCACATCTACGCTGAAGCAAAAAGTATTGTAGATTCTAAATTAGGGCTGTCAAAGTTAACGCGATAATAACGTGTTAATGAAAATTCGTTTTAACGTCACTTTCGATCTTCTGGAGGTTGTAGCGGGCTCAGTTTTAAAGCTAGAGAGAAGATACTGGTATCATATGAAACTAGAAAACCTAATAATCCATTGGTACCAACCATGTCATGCTAGCTTGTCGAGAAGTAGGCTAAATAAATAATAATAAATAATAAACCGAATGAAAATGGATTCTATGGGTACCCACAAGTCTCCCCTTTACAGACATGCCCACTTTATGATAATCACATGCAGTTTGGGGGAAAGTCATAGTCATCTCAGCACACTGACAGCTGTTGTTGCCTGTTTGGCTTGAATTTGCCATGTTATGATTTGAGCATATTTTTTTATGCTAAATGCAGTACCTGTGAGGGTTTCTGGACAATATTTGTCATTGTTTTGTGTCGTTAATTGATTTCCAATAATAAATATATACATACATTTGTATAAAGCAGCATATTTGTCCACTCCCATGTTGATAAGAGCATTAAATACTTGACAAATCTCCCTTTAAGGTACATTTTGAACAGATAAATATGTGCAATTAATTTGCGATTCAATATTTTAATCGATTGACAGCCCTATTCTATTATTAGTTATGCTTAATCATATTTATGTTGAAAACAAGCAGGTGACATAGGGCTTTTTTTGCACATGAAGAGAAATACTCACTGCACCTGTGTCTTACCTAGGGCATTGTGCAGGTTTGGGTTATTGGTCAGGTTTCCTACCAAAGCCACTGCGTTCCTCTGTATGTTGACTTTGTTTGATTTTATAAGGGGAGCGACAACTTGCAGGCCATTCAGTTTCTGCACAATAGTCTGGCTCATTACAGCGGAGACCTGTGGAGACAGAAAACCATATAAACTCAGAACACATCAGTTTGAGTGCAAAACATCAAAACATGCATGTATAAAGTTGACCTACAAGTAAATCTACCTCTGCACAGATATAAATCAATGTTTTGGCCTGGTCAGTGTGTAACAACATATTTTTTCTTACAATGCCTTCATGTGCGGTGAGGTTATGCAGGGCTCCGCAACTGGCTTCCTGTGTTTCTTCTCGCTGGCTAGTGTCGAGCAAAGACAGGTAGCTCTGCAGAGTTTTGGAGTGGATCAGCCGACCGGCCCCACTTGGTTGTGGATCCTCAACGACCGGGTAGTCAAAGTGTCGCTGGACAAGAAAGGGGATGTCACAGCATTTGCTTTTAAAGAAATGCAGAATCTCACTGTAGGATTTTTGGAAACATAAGATAAATCTGAATGATTTCTAAACACAGCGTTGTCATGGTGCAATAGTTGCAAACATGCAACACACTGGAGCCAGTTTTCATTTTTAACACAAAGCAAAAGGTAACACCTTCAGGGATCAGAGCACAAGGTCTCACACTGTCACTCAAAAGCCTTTGGAAAGCTAGAATGTAATTACCGATACAACTACCATAATGTTAGTACAATTAATGAACAAGTCACATTTAGGATTATAGAATAGGATTATGACAGACTGATAGATACTGTCTAGACCATGTCTAGACAAACTGACAGGCACTTGTAGGTGGTGTCACGTATTTCTGACTCCCGTCATTATTAAAAGTATCCCTTTGGTTCTGGTCTGCATGATATGTGTGTTTATCTCTGCCGTGCACCTTCCTCGTCTCACCTCGTGTTCTGACGACTTGCTCTGGGGACTGAAGCAGCCGATGGGGACGGCGTCGCCCTGGCTGTCGCCTTTGTTGGCAGCCTTGGCCAACGTTGTGATCCTGGTGAACAGAGCCGGCGCCTCGGCCTCCAGCTGGAACGTCAGGTTGTGCAGCACGCACATGCAGTTTTCTACAGACTGTTTGAACAGGTAGAACAGCACACAGCATAAGGGCACATATATGACTCAGACACAGAAATAGCGACACCTGTGCTAATGCGCAATAATGCTAAATTTTTGCTCAAATATTGTGCCATTGTGCAGGTGTTGCTTTGTCCCTTCCCTGTAAATGAAATTGTTGACTATTGTCACTGCATATTGTGCCTATTAAATTGATTTTAGACTGAAAATGTAAAACATATTATACTGTCTATAGAGCACTGACACATTTAACAATTCAATCTTTGTCACAAGAAATTGATAATTACACAAATAAGGCAAAAAGATGATTTAAGGACTAGAGCAAAATAACAATACTAGTTGTTCGAGAAGTCTCACTGGTGACCCGTAATCACAACATTTAAATTAGCCTGTCTAGTATATGTACTGCTCAAATCATTAGTCTGTATACGTGACTGTATAAAGGCCACGTACCAGTATGTGCAACTGAGTACATTATGACTCAGCTGTGCCTTTTGTTGCAGTAGAACTGCTCTCTGCAAACTACAATAGTTGGTTAACTTCAAACGGCAGCTCCTCGCTATTGTGACAAATTTTTTTTTGTTCACGTTCCATTTGAAGGTGTGACATGTTAAAAGACAGGGAGGCAACATGTAGGTTTAACAGAGAGTATGAATAAAGTCTCTCTTACCTTATCATCTGGGTTTCCTGCATCCACACATTCTTTAACATAACTGACTAAAGAGTCGACCAAACCCCGACATTTTCTCATCGCCTGTCTGTTGCTTTGCTTCGTGCTGCTTATGTTTCTGTTGAAAATGAAATATAAGATGTTAAACAATGTTTTGATGCATTAAAGAGCGTACAGACACTAAAATCGACGAGATATTCTTGGTAAACTCATACATTGTGTTTTATGAAGATCATAGCCACTACTATGAGTGTTGAAATGTAGTACACTGGTGGACTCAGACAGGGGGGAAGGTGCCCTCTAGGATGCCTCTACGGTGGATAAAACATGATAAAGTGCCCTCTAAGGTGCCCTCCCAGTAGAGAAAACATGATAAAGTGCCCTCTAGGATGCCTTTGTGGTGGATAAAAAATGATAAAGTGCCCTCTAGGGTGCCCTTCCAGTGGAAAAAACATGATAAAGTGCCCTCTAAGGTGCTCTTCCAGTGGAAAAAACATGATAAAGTGCCCTCTAAGGTGCTCTTCCAGTAGAGAAAACATGATAAAGTGCCCTCTATGGTGTCCTTCCAGTAGAGAAAACATGATAAAGTGCCCTCTATGGTGTCCTTCCAGTAGAGAAAACATGATAAAGTGCCCTCTAAGGTGCTCTTCCAGTAGAGAAAACATGATAAAGTGCCCTCTAAGGTGCTCTTCCAGTGGAAAAAACATGATAAAGTGCCCTCTAAGGTGCTCTTCCAGTAGAGAAAACATGATAAAGTGCCCTCTATGGTGTCCTTCCAGTAGAGAAAACATGATAAAGTGCCCTCTAAGGTGCTCTTCCAGTAGAGAAAACATGATAAAATGCCCTCTACGGTGCCCTTCCAGTAGAGAAAACATGATAAAGTGCCCTCTAAGGTGCCCTTCTAGAAGAGAAAACATGATAAAGTGCCCTCTAGGGTGTCCTTCCAGTGGAGAAAATGAGATGCAGTGCCATAAAGGCTGCCCTACATGTTAGAAAAGTTTCTGCGTGCCCTTTTAATTTTTTTCGCCCCTTCCCCTCAGACAGCCTGAGTCCACCACTGAGTATAAGTACAGCATGTATTGGGCTCATTTATTGTTCAGATTGAAACACATTTGCAGCAAAGAAGTGCGATTTAATTGTTTGATATTAATTTCACCTTGCCCTAAAAGTAAACAATAGAAATCTTGTTCAGCCAGGGAAATGAATAAAGCAATTTAAGTCAAACAATTACAGCTTTCCCAGAATGATTCAGGAAGTCAGTCAATGTTTTACATAACAGCCGTGTGTTTGCTGATGTAGTAAGATAACTATCACCATGCTATGATAACATCACCTGTAACTTTGGTTTGATTGATGGCGATGTTATACAAATTACATTCACATTTACCATTATTAAAACGCCTTCAGACTCTGTTGCCTGACACTCCTGCAGGTCCTTTTTTAAAAGCATCAACCTGACAGAAAAGCTTATGTATTGGTGCAGACAGGCTTCTAAGGATTTGGAGAGATAATAAAGACTCAATTTATGTGCAGCAAGAAAATAATTTATATCAATTTATAACAATAAACATGAGAAATAGCTGTCGGTATAATGCAAAACACACAAACTCAATACAGTTCAACAGCAGCACAAACTACAGCCTCTAAACTAAATCTCTTAAAGTCCAATCAAGAGCTCTCTAAAACTGTTCAGCAAAAACTTTTGAAATGTGAAGGCAGGGCTGTTGTCTTAAACTACATTAGTTTTAGCTAAGTGTACCTAATAAACTGGACACTGGAGTGTATATCCTGTGGTGAAATATTACTCATATTTCTCACACAGTTGACTTAATAACAAACATGTGTATTGTGTTGCTCAAAGGGTGGGGTCAAATTTGCATTATTGTTGTTCTATTAATTTATCCTGGTGCCAGTCCATAATGTTCATTACAAAGGTACAGTCATTATTTGTCTATTTCCAGAGAACATCTCTGACGTTGCCTTGAACTCCACGCCCTGAACATCACGTTCACCCCGCCTCTTGTAAAAACAAAAGCAGATTGAGAGCTTGCGACCGAGAGTAGTAGTAGTAGTAAAAGCAATAAAACTACTGCTATTAGTAGTAAGCTGGTAGTTTACAGTATCGGTCAGTGTTACAGTGTTTTGGGAACATTCACATCCACTAGGACTAATTCAGGCCTTTCAAACATGTTAAGGGAGACACCCCAGGCAAAAACATCATTTTTCATGCACTGGTCAATTTTGAGATTTTGGGCTATTCTGCTTCCATAATATGTCTTCTTTAAGACTAGTGGAAAGAAAAAGGGTTTTTATTTTACTACACTTTGTCTATTTGCATCTAGATTTCTCGTAAATACACGAAAAGCAATAGATAACATTAGATAATGCCTCATTTGCTTATTTAAACATAACATTTCAGAAAACTTGTAATGCAAAAAATAACTGTCTTAATGTAAGCAATCAACTGGGGAAGTTTCATGGTGATATCTATTAGTTATTTTTTTTACCCTATTCACCTGTAGTGTCTTGCAACATGTAAGGAATTTTACAATTCATATATTTAAAGGCAAAAAACTCTGAGCCAGAAATGTCCACTTCAGTAGCACTTACATACACCAAACTGTTCAGTTTCACTCCTATCTATATTCTGAAGGTTTTTACAGAGGGGTTGGTTCATATAGCATCCATAGCCTGATTTATAGAACATTTTATTCCTAAAAACATGGCAAAAATTGATTTTTTTTCTATTGCTGTTGACAGTATTTTCTGATTTATGGAGTGATACAAAGAGATATTCAAAACTGCCGAAATATGTCTACAAAATGAAACAAGAATTTTGAACGCGGCTTTCTCAAATGTTCAGATTTATGTTCTGGAAATGAATGCAAATTAGCACATATTTAATAAGACATTGCCTCATTTGCATATTTAAACATACATTTTCAGAAAAATTGTAATCCAAAATAAATAATTGTCTTAATGTAAGTAAGTAATCAGCTGGGGAAGTTTCATGGTGATATCTATTAGTTACATTTTTTACCCTATTAACCTGGGGGGGTCTCCCCTTAATGGAGTAAACCGACTTTGTTTTCTCGTGCACATCTTATTCAAACTAAATAAATCTCTACAGGAAAACATCCCTAAAAGCATGCAGAGTTGTTCAAAATTCCCTGGTGCATGTTTGATATTTACAGCTTTTGTAATGTATGGTCGTCATGCATATAAATACATAATAATGTATTTACTGTCTGGTCTAGAGTTACACATAGGCGATAAGATCCTAAGCCTTCTGAGAGCTAAAGCAAAGACACTGGCGTGACAGCAGGTGTTCAGTTGGATATTTGTTGCATACCTTAGACATCCGGTGGCGTTAAAGAAGACCTCGGGGTCTTGTCTGTTACTGCTGGTCCGGTCAGGACCTGTTGTGTAAGGCAGGATCACACGCTCCATTAAGACAGGCACAGCACTCTTCAGCAGGTCTGGCTTCAGGCTTCCTACGGAGGACAGATTCCACAGAAGACCTTGAAAGAAAAAGGAAAACCTCAGCGGTTTAAAGCAGCACGTCAATCAAATATTCATTCAGTGCCTGAGGGAAAAATATTAAACATCATCATCAGCATGTTGTTAACATGATCTTGTGGGATGTTCATGTTCAGATGCAACCACAGTTTAACCATTTAATACATTTCCACCGAAATCAAACATTTAGCTTTATCATTAGAATAGTGGCGAGGTGATTTTGGCATTACGCTTCAACACTTTGCAGAATGAAAGCACTCAAGCATAGCTTAGTGATTGACAGCAGGATCTAAACAGGATTACGTTACACTCCACACAAGTGGCTCTCTGTCGGACTTGTTTGCACAGATAGGTGTGTGTATGCACACGTATGTACAGGGTTGCATATTTCAGAGCCAGCTTACGTACCGGTCAGCTGTTTCTGTATCTCTACAGAGTCTGTATCTCGGAGCAGAGCCACAGCCTCCGTGATGCCACCCGTGCGATGGATCTCCTCCTTGTTGCTGTTGCTTTTAAAGGACAGGTTACGCAGGGCGGCCGAGGCCGTCTTGTTGACTTGTGAACTGGAGCTGTGCAGCAGACCCACCAAGGGCTGGATCCCATTGAGCTTCAACACCTGCGAGACGAGAGGAGTTAGCACAGTAATAATTTACTACAATCCAAATGATCATATTCATTTGTTTGTTGTTTGATGATTTATTGTAATACAAAAGCCTATATTTTCTATGATGGATTACAATGAGTTAAATAATGCTTCACTTTGAGAAATAGCAAGTAAAAATCCATGTCAGCAGCAAGGCTGCAATAAAGCGAGTCTCATTGTATTTTGGATTTCTACTAGAACATGTTTACATGCTTTAAAGTAAAAAAAAAAAAAACGCTTTATTTTTCTCATACCGGTCAACTGAACCAAACTCTTCGGACTCCGCTCCAGCTCCGCTCAACTAACTTTGTGCCAAACTAGCTGCTGCAAAATGTGTTACTTGGTGACATCACCACGTTACAGAAGAAAAGACAGGACTTCAAGCAGTGCGTTTCAGGCATTTCAGGAGCTTTTACATGCACAAAAAACTATATAACACATTAAAGGAAAGGGGAAAAGCACAAAAGCATAATATGTCCTCTTTAAGATTTTCATAAAATTAAACCATGTTTTTGATCATATTTAAGGTCAGAAAAAGCATTTAAATGTATTTCTATCCTGTAACCTCCTCTCTATATAATAGTTTTTATTGTTAGAGCTGGAGCCATTCGTGTGCAGGATTCAAATTACAGATCCTATCGATCCAAGCATGAGGGACTGACAGGAAATCTCACATTTTACCTCATCCGCCTAACTGTTTATTGTATCAGAGATGTATTAAGTTACTGCTGTATCGTCAGTGGAGTTTTGAGTGACATGCGGTTGAATGACTGAATTTTCATTTCGGCATTTCTCAAGATTCCCACACTGACTCACAAGTGAAAGTCGGGCGGAAATTATTAACCGTCTGTCAACATGATATGAAGATAACAAGCCAAACCACCTCCTCTTTAGCCTTGTCGTCGATGAAAGTGTTGTGCTGGATGTAGGAAGCGCCACAGTGCTGATATGTATCGTCATCGTTGGAAAGATACTCCACAGCCTCCTTCATAGTGATATCAGCAACTCCACTGTTGTCGTTTGACCTGTATGAAAGAAATTACAACCTAAATGCTATTTAAACACACAGAGCATGCAATAATTTGTTCATTCAAACATTTGATTCATATCATTTGAATTAAGGAAAACGAGGCACGTGAGTCCCACTCACCCAGAATCTCCCCTGCTCTTCGGAGCACTCTCAGTAACGGGAGACCTCGGGAGCGTTTTGGTCACGTCGCCTTGGTTGCTCACGAACTGGCTGCTCACGAACTGGCTGTTTGTTTTGGTCAGACCTGTGCCGTTTATGGTGTACACGGGCTGAAGCTGAGGCTGGGACACGGCGCTTTTTATAAACTGACCGTTGGTCCTCTCTGCCCTGTAGATGCTCCTGTTGGAGAGGAGTCTCTGCGAAGGAGCAGAGCATTGTGGCATGGTGCGCTGCCGGACCAGTGCAGACTCGCTGCGGCTTGTGTTGGTTTGACCGACCGCCATGGAGCCGAGGGGGGCGTAACCCCTCTCATACTGATAGGTAGAAGCTGAGTTCTTCTTCATGCTGGTTCCCTTGATGTTGTTGACTAACTGACGGTTGATGTTTTTCTCCAGGCTGAGCTGCAGAGCCAAAGAACACATGTGTTTGCAATGAAAGATAATCTTTTCCCTTGAAGGCTTATTTCACCAGCAACCGAGCAAGGAGACAGTGACTGACATGCTGGCAATGGCAATCCAAATTGTGAAAGAACGTTTTGGTGTGCAGCCCTGTGGCATGCTTCTGCGATGGCTGTCAGCTTCTATGGGAGAGGCTGGTAGACAACATATTTTTGTGAGAGGAGACAGAAAGTCTCTGGAAGGATCTGGAAACAGGTTTTTGAGGAAGAAAATGGAGAAAAGTCAAACGGGGACACCAAATCTTTGAGCCTGTTTCTTATTAGACCCCCACAATACGGTACATATACAGTACACAGCGCCATACTAAACTGCGAAAGAAAATTCATGCTCATCTGTGTTTCTTATGTTATTTCTGAAACAATAACGCATCATGTAGTGGTGAAAAATAACAATTTCACTTTGATTTACTGGGAGTTACAAGTAAGCAATCAGTACTTTTTTAAAAATACAAAAAAAATATATTTCAGATAATTTTATTTTTTCACATTTAATTTATTCATTTTAAAAATTGCAACAATTAGTCAATTGATTGATTGGTGAATTAGTCCGTAGGAAACAATTATCTGTAACTATTTTAATAATCATTTTAGGCCTTTTTCAAGCACAAACACCAAATATTAGCTGGTTCCAGTTTTTCCAAATATAAGTGTTTGCTACTTCTCTTTGTCATAAAAGAGCAAACGAGCAATTTAAAGGTGCCATCTTGGCCACTATAATGGGTATTTTTCACAATTTTCTGACACTTTATACACAAAACAATTAATCAATTAATTGTGGAGATATTTAACAGATTAGTCGTTAGTTGCAGCCCTAATCTCAATGGTGTTTTAAATACTTTTCACTGTAAAAAAAAAAAAGTTAATTCAAAGATATTTAGTTCTAAATAAGATCAAAATTAGCCTTAAAAAACACCAGTGTAATTTGTGGAGACTTGTAGAATGAAATCTCTGATCCTCATTGGTATCTACGGCTCTGCCTCAGACTCAAATCATTTCCTCTATGATGACACTTTGTTGATAATACAACCAGTCAATGTCTGTGTGATAAAACATATAGATCTGCTGCGTAACTTACAGTTTTAGACAAGCCATTCCCGAAGAAGAGGCCTCCATTAGATGTGCCGAACTGTGACTTTGAAGTTTCTACGAACACGGAGTCAAACGTAGGAGCTGAGGAGAAACGTGGAGGGTTATCAACTGTTATCATATGAACATGTCGTTCATTTATTACCTTTGTTTAAGGAAACAGAAACATCGGTTACCTATTCAGTTGGCAGCAAGTCTGATCTTTTAGTTTATGCTTAAAGATAATAGTGTCCATGTGGCCTTAAAAGAGGAAATCAAGTCCTAAAACAATAAAACCCAACACTTTATACTGGTAGACAGCAGGAATCAGAGGCCCTACAGTGGAAACATGAATTAGTTAAAGTCTGTATTAATTAGGGCTGGGTGATATGGCCAAAATCTTCTATTATGATATTGGTCATTCCATATCTCTATACGGATATATATCACAATATAGAAGGTTTCTGGTAATTCAATAAATAAATAGTCTACGTAAAAAAACACACACGGTAAAGCCTATTTTTGTAAACTCCTGTATGAATTAAACACTTGACAAATGAAAAATACAGAATATTTTCTCATTGAGCTTGAGTGCAAAATGAACATAAGTTTTAAGTGACATTATAGAGAAAAAATAAATAAATATAGGTCTAGCCTATATTGCAATAGAAGCAATACGGAAAAATATATACCATAGACATTTTTATATCGTTTTGATGACATTTATCATCATATTGCCCAGCTCTAGTCTGTATAGATTACTGCTTAATATACCTGTAACGGTCACACTGCAAATCCTATTATGATAACCAGCATATTCTGTTGTCAACGTTCAATCAATAATCACTTGTAGGGATGCACCGATCCGACTTTTTCAGTCCCGATACCGATAGCGATACCTGAGCTTTGGGTATCGGCCGATACCGAGTACCGATCTGATACCAGTGATTAATTAATCAGCTGTATGGCTCACTGTGTGGAAGTGACTGGGTTCATTCTTTATGTGTAAGGAAACATCAGGCTTGACTTCAATATTGCTTTCTTAACTTTGTAAAACAAAATGTAACAAATAAATACATAGATATGAATTTACTGAATTGATATTTATTATTAAATAATAAATCGTACACCAGCACCTTGGTAAAAAAAAAACCTTCAAAATTAACAGGAATTAAAATGGCATAGAATGGTATAGAAAATATAGAATTGAACCGAATAGATCGGCCCCATTGTCACCGATACCCGATCCAGCTATTTGAGTCGGTATCGGTGCATCCCTGTATCCTATATTTAGATAGAACCCTATTCGATTTTTTTGTTTTAAAAAAAGACAGACATGGTGGACATTAAAATAAAATTAAATAACTTACTGTTGTTTTTCTGAATTTAAAATGTTTCATCTCCATTTTTCTTTGATAAATTCTTATTTTTCTCCTGTAACTCACTCTAGAACAACACCCTTTGGAGTGAATAAGATTTACAGCTGTATAGACCAGACAGGGCCGTAGGCGGGATTTTAGAAATACTGAGGTCACGAGTCCCCCGACGACCCCTCGCCACGTTTAGAAAAAAGATGACAAACCAAAAAGAAGCTGTCTAAAATTGTTAAAGTGGCAGTAGGCAACAATTTTTGGGCATAATTTGGCAAAAATTCCATAATAATCTTTCAGCATATTGTAATTCAAGTGGTCTGAGAGATAACTAGACTTCTGCTCCTCATCATGGCTCTGTTTTCAGGCTTTAGAAAAATCTAGCCCATGACGGCAGATTTTGACTAATCACAGGTCATTTCAGAGAGAGAGAGCGTTCCTATTGGCTGTGCTCCGGTCATGTGACCAGAACTTGGCTTCCTTCAACAGATTTTACAATGGTGGCCGCGTCACAAACTTTCTCATTTTACAGCTAAACAGTAACTACAAGATGTTTCTGAAAACATTTGAGGTGAGAAATAGGCATTACAGTAACAGAATATTGATTCATATTTGATCAGCGCTGCCTAGTTTGACCATTTGGTCGGAGTTCGCGAGTTATTGACAGCCGGCTCTCATAGACAGCAGCTGGCAGCGGACCTTGTTTTCCTCCGGTAAGTGAAATCCTTCAGATGCCGTTAGGAGCACCGGAGGACACAGTAGGACACAGAGGAACATGATTTTTTTCAGGTTACCTGTTTCATGTACTACTGTCACGATATAGCGGCCGTTTTCTAAGAATAACTTTTTTAAATCATATTTGCGCCAATCTCGCATACTGCAGCTTTAAAATAAAATTAAATAAATTGCTGTTGTTTTTCTGGATTTAAAATGTTTCATCTCCATTTTTCTTTGATAAATTCTTATTTTTCTCCCGTAAATTACTCTGGATCAACACGCTTTGGAGTGAATAAGATTTACATCTGTATAGGCCAGACAGAGCTGTAGGCGGGATTTTAGAAAAACTGAGGTCACGAGTCCCCCGATGACCCCTAGCCACGTTTAGAAAAAAGATGACAAACCAAAAAAAAAGCTGCCTAAAATTGTTAATTATACACTTCCTGTAAATTGTATTTCCCAACATGAAAGTCTAAAAGTGTTCTCCACACTGCCAGGGACAGTGAAATATGGAAACTTCCCCCAGGCTGCCAAAACACTCAAAACAAATTCACAAAGAGTAATAAATAAATAAACAGGTAAAACTGGAGGACATGACCTCAGGGTCCTCCAGGGCTGTAGCCAGGAGTTTTAGAAATAATTAGAGTCACAGCCCCCCACCCCCCCCACCCCCCCCCCCCCCCACACACACACACACCAGAATAAGTATGAAAAATGTAAGTCTTGCCACATTTTGTTACATATTTTGATTCTTCTAAGATAGCTGTTAAATTATAATTATCTGCAAGTCTCATTTAAATGGAGCAGCTCTTTAAAGGAAATTCCCCTGAAAATCAACAACTGCAACTAGAGCTTTGTCTCTATATCATCTGTACTGTAATTAGTCCCAGATTACATCAGTCTTTCAAAAAAAAATTCCTGGGAAATTATGGAAAAGTTATATAAAACAAAACGTTTTTAATTGCAGAATATAAAAGTCTCTTTAATCCTCAGAGTCCTTGCTGAAGAATTGAATGTACAGTATGTGTGGCCCTGGTGTGCTGCAGGCTGCTCTTACTTGTTGGAGATAAAGACGTGGATCCGCTCCTGCTGCTGCTGGACTGCCTCGACCTGGTCCTCCTGATGGTCTGCACTTGTTCCAGGACGCGCTGCTGGCCCGATCGGTACTGGTGAACCGACGGCAGAGCCAGAGACGTGTCGTCCACATTCCCGATGGAGATGGCGGATTTCAGTGGCTCCAGACTCGTCATTTTGTGTTAATCTGTCCGGGTGGCCCGACGACATCCAGAGGAGGAGGCTCGTACTGGAAGCCTGTTAGCTGCGGAGTGTCGTCGGTGTAGCCAGAGGTAATAAAAGCGCACCTTGCTGGCCCTGCCCTGCTCTATTAGACCGCGCCCATACACAGTACAGCACAATAGACCTGCTCCACTCTTTAGTCCACTGCACTTTCTCTTATACTTGTCTTGACAAATACCACTAAATCATGGTGGACATGTTGTTTTAAGTAGCCTATTCCACTCTGGCAAACAGAAGTAATACAATATAACCATTCACTATTACAGTACAATTTAGGGTATTTTTACTTCAGTATTTCCATTTTATGCTACTGTGTATGTTTCGGATAAAAAAAAACCATCCAAACCCTTTTATGATCTTCTAAAAAAAAAACTAATCTAGCTTATTATTTAAACTGCCTAGCAGTCTATAAAGTAGTTAGCTCCACCTCCACCAGCTACAACACAAATGCCTACAAATCATAATGTGTCAGTAAAGACAAGTTAATGTTATATCAGAGGTGCAAAAATAAATAACAAATCCTTTACTTGAGTAAAAGTACACATACAACTATGTAAAAATGTTGCATCACAAGTAAAGTCCTGCATTCAAAATCCTACTTAGTAAAAGTAAATAAGTATTTTCATTTATTAATATGTAGGACATTATTAGATTTTTAATATAGATGCATAAAATACTAAGTAGTGTTTTACTGGTTGGAGTGGAGCTACTTTACTTTATATACAGTTATAGGTAGTTCAGTCCATTCGCCCCCAGGGATAAATCTGAGTTGAGTTGATTAATCAAACAGAAAAAGCTCTGCTACACAAATTTGTATTAATTTCTTGGACTTGAAGCTTTTTTTTTTTTGTGAAATATCAGCTATTGTAAGATACTTTTACTGCTTTGGGACTTGACAGTTAAACAGTTAAACAGTTATTTAAATAAAACAGCTCACAGACATCTGAAACATGACAAGGGGTCCCAACTAAACGCAAGCCAAGAAGTTTGGGAACTAATACTTTAATTTTTAACAATGCATTGTACTTTACACGGTTATACCATATGTTGTTTTTGTAAAATCTGAAGCTGTAAAGTGACTAGTAATTATATCTGTGAAATCAATGTAGTGAAGTAATAAAAGTACATTATTTCCCTCAGAAATGTATGAGGCCGTACAAGTAAAAAGTAGCAGAAAATGGAAATACAAGTACAAGTACATGTACTTTCCACCGTTTTTTCCCACATTTTATAGTAACACTCTGAGGAGGGCCAATTTGCACCAGTACCTGTAGCTGACATTACAACGGCCCATCTGATGAGCTTTTACAGGGTCTTGCTCTCCTGTCTTTTTTTTCCCGTCGTCGTATGTTGGTGTTAACATGTTTCCGTCTGTCAGATTAGCAAAAACATTTTCAACTTCCTTACCCAGTACTTAGGTAAATGTAGGCCACTTTCCGCCCCTATGTGTTTTATAACAACACTCTGAGGAGGGTCAATTTGCACACTGAGTACTTCTACTTTTGATGTTTTAAGTACATTTAGCTGATAATACTAGGGAAACCTTCCTCAGGTCTGGGAACCAACAGGTCACTGAAGGCCTCAGTTCTTCATGTTTTCAAGTCTATGGCAGCCCATTCATTACAGCCACAGTTATCTACAACTAATCAACAAATGTTGCACAATCAACACGCAAAATAGAAATAGACTATAGATTAGGACAGATAAGGAAAAACTAATACAAGAGGTGGAAATGTAGATTATTATCACACTATGATCCGCCTGAAGTGATATGAATTAATCAGTTAACCCTCCACCACAGCTAAGTTCAGACCTGTTCACAGTGCATGTTATTCCTTCTTACCTGCCAAATAATGCAAGAGTTGGAAAATGATGCCATCACTACGGTACACTGAAAGACAAGAAAAAATAGTTTAAGAGCAGGAAATTAGCTTTATTTATTATTTTGCAACAAATACCAAAACAGGATAATAGAATATAATAGGATGCACCAGTAAAAGTACAAAAGCAGCCTACTTGGTAGGAAAAAAACACTTAATACTTACTGAAAAAGGCCAGGGTTGCACAAGAGATGTGAGGTATATACCAAGTATTTCACCCAAACAACCCCTCATTTAAATCCTGTTCTCTTGAACTACACAACTTCATTATTGTCGCCATTCCATTCAAATACTTTATCAATTTTTTGTGAAAATTCAATGACTTTGGTATAAAAAAAAAAAAGACAAAGCTTCAAGCTAATTTTCATAATAATAATTTGCATTAGGTGTAGTGTGGCCTAATTTACATACAACATATGTATTCATTGTGTTTAGGGATTGTGTCAGGCAGTCTGAAATACCTGTGTAACTCCACCAACGCATTGTTGTTCTTAACTATGGCAAAGCAACTGTATTTTGTTGTAGGTAATTACACTAAATGTCACGGTTAAATTTTAACCTGGTGTGGGGATTTTTTTTTAAGCACCACACCCATGGGTGCGCTTGCCCTGAGGGCTTACCTGTGCTAGCTGGTATGTTGAATCTGGCGAACCTGGCAGCCATCTCCTCTCACATAATCTGCCACCGAGAGCCAGTTTGGTGTTCCTGTTTTCATCAGGAAAGTTCACCTGTCGTGTGTACGGTGAATGTGTGGAACTCATCATACGCCGACTCGTCTCATCTGTCCAGAGCCACAGCAACAGTCAGGAAGTGTGAGTATAAAGTCTTTATTATTGCTTTCATAATCATGCTCATCACAATTTTCAATTGGAATGAACATCAGCTATTTTAAATGGTATTACCTTCATGAAATTAAAGGTAGGGTAGGTAACGATTTTAGAAACATTTTTTGTTATATTAGTTGAAATTCTCATGACATCCAAACAACAATCAATACATGAAAAGCTCTGACAAAAGAAAAGAAAAAGAACAAAAAATCTGGTATCTGTGGCAGGACTGTAATAAACCCGTCCAGTCATTTCATTCGGCCGAATAAAATGACTGGACGGACTACTTGTCTGCCTACATGCCTCCTGCCTACATGCACTCTGCCTGTGCACTCATTGCTCATCACTGGAGTCTTCCACAAGCTGCTAGCTTGACAGCTGTGAGTACTTACAATAGTCATGTTCTCTGTTTACGTTCATAATGATTAGGGGTGTAAGAAAATATCGAAAAAAATCGATTATCGCGATATTATGTTTTGTGATACTGTATAGATTCTCAAAAACACTGTATGGATTTTTAATTTTAATTAAAAAAAAAAAAATTAAGTTAACTTAATAGAGTCAATACTTTATTTCATTTGCAAGGAGATGCACCCTCTCAAAGTAGTGCTATGATGTTGGATTTTTCACTGTGATAAATGCAGATCCACTGTTCTGACTGCATAAAAAAGTAAGTAAGTAAGTTTTACTCCGATTTTATGCATATGGTGGTGTTTTCTTTTCGTAAAAATTTGATTAAAAAAAATCGCAATATATCGCCTTCCTTACAGTATCGCAATATATTGAATGGTAACCCCTGTATCATGATACGTGTCGTATTGCCAGATTCTTGCCAATACACGGCCCTAATAATGATAATTGTGGGGGAGTGGCCTGAAGGGACGGAATTTGAGTGTTGCAGACTTTCTCTCCAGATTTAGGGACTTCTGGAGCCAGTGCTGCTAACTACTTTAATTGGAAAAGAGATGGCAACACTGGGCTCGGTTTTTCGGCTGGATCGCTTTAAAGAATCTAGTGTGCTAGTTTGTCAAGATCGCCCACCATGCCTTTAAGCACTACCAAGTACATTTCCAACATAGAGGTTAAAGAATAAAGTAAAAAATGATCACTGTGAGGCTTTTGCTGAGTCATGACTGATGAATGATATGGATCATTAAGTAATTTCCTGTCTTACATAAGAGGAAGTGGTTTATCTGGTTAGTCAACTTAGTGCACTGCACACTAAAGATATATGAAGCATTTGTCATTTTCTACAGTACATGATGTTTTTTTTAAAAATGATTCATGTGATCCAATAAGGTCAAAGTTAAAAGTATAAATACATACATATATATTTTAACTTCAAAATATATATGTATATATGTGCTTATATATATGTAAAGGATAATACTCGACGAGATGTCCATTTTCAGGAATTAATGGACGACGTGGAGGCCAGAACCGTCTGACCGCAGCACGCATATTATATATACAGTATATATATATATATATATATATATATATATATATATATATATATATATATATATATTTTAACAGGATATCCTTCATAGTATTCCCATTGCTTCACATTGGGAAAGGGGAGTGTAGATTGTCTCTAACATAAAGACACTTTTCAGTGCAAGACAGTGAGCATGAAACATGCAGACAAAGTTTGCCGACAGGACACTACACTGTAAAGTCTTAACTGGTGCATGAGGATCCTTGTTTTTAACTAGCTACTGGAAGCTCTCAACAATCTGTCCGGCAGAGAAAAAAAAATATTACTGACCAAAACGTGACTCTTCAACATTCGGAGTGTCTGTTTCTTCTGTGCAGTGGAGACCACAGCGCCTCTTTCTGTAAGTAAATCAGCAAATAGTCTGGACGCACTATGATTGTGTCCAAATCACAAAAGGGGAAGCATGAAATTAAAAACAGAAACAACTGGTCCCGCTGAAAAACTACTGGTGGGTGGAATGCAAGTCGGACCAACGGCTTAAGAACCTTTAAGAACAGCAGTAGCTCAGAAGTATAATACTACGTAACAGGTAGCGTGTTTGTTGAGGTGCATCGAGGGAAATCTAGGGGTGGAAAAAGGCTAAAGACGAGTATATAAAAAGTATAAAGAAGGTCAAAGCATGTGTCCTGCACTACTTTCAGAAACGTCCTTCAGAAACTCCTTCATCCTGCAGTACAAATCTAAATCTCGAGAGCATAAAACACATTCAGAGGATAAATGACTTCCTCAAACATCCATCTTAAAGCTCACTTCAACGGCTTCTTTCAGGGAGCCCACTTTGACCCAGCTGGCTCCGGTATTATTCCTCTGGGTTACAGGCGCTGAGCTCATGACCCTCTGGGGGCCTCCGCTGGGCGTTGTGGGGCTGAGCCAAAGGAAAACCCCTGAGCTTCTCTTGCAGACTTCCTAGAGCCAGCCTCATCTGGTCTTCGGCCCCCTGAAGAGACTTCAGCTCCATGGTGTAGAAGACGTACAGCAGAAAGGTGGTCAGCAGGATGGCAAAGCACAGCGCAGCCAGCAGGTAGAAGGAGGTACGAGGGAAAGGTTGCTCTGCTCCCAGGGCCAACCAGGGCACGGCAGCGATGGCCAGCTCCAGGATCAGCAGGGCCAACCCCATCACTCCGGTGCGCGTTGCCGTGTAGCGCATCCTTTCGGCACAGTGCAAGCCCACTTTGACTTCAGTACGAGCCTCTGTCACAATGTCGACCAACTCAGCCAACTTCCCTGAAAACATGAGAGCCCCATTCGAACGGGATTAACATTACAACGTGACGTTAAATATTCACTGTGCTCCTCATTAATTCAACTCATTGTTCCGGACAGCATCTTCACCACGATTAAATTACAGGATGTGGATTCTGCAGCAGACTAGCCAAACGATAATACCAGTACCTGTAGCGGACATTACAACGGCCCATCTGATGAGCTTTTACGGGGTCTTGCTCTCCTGTCTTTTTTCCCGTCGTCGTATTAGTTCCCACATAGGCCTATACTGTATATATATATATATATATATATATATATATATATATATATATATATATATATATATATATATATATACACATACTGTATGCTGGTATTAAC
Source organism: Sebastolobus alascanus (assembly GCA_916701645.2). Taxonomy (NCBI): domain Eukaryota; kingdom Metazoa; phylum Chordata; class Actinopteri; order Perciformes; family Sebastidae; genus Sebastolobus; species Sebastolobus alascanus. The sequence continues at coordinate 397,553 of CAKAOJ020000326.1, forward strand.
ATGTTTCTGTCTGTCAGATTAGCAAAAACATTTTCGACTTCCTCCATCTTCAAAAGTCAAATTTCACACTTTTGGAGCCCATGTTTACAGGTTAGAGCAGCCACATAGCCCATGTGAGCAGCGCGACTCAGGCGCGGCGCGGCTGTGTGTCGCCTGCGTCTCTTCTTGAGATTTGAAGTCTTGCCTATTTTTTCCCCACATACGGTTCACAGCAAAAATGGACAGTGAAAATAATATTTTGACATTATATTGTCATCATACCAGTTTCAATGTTTATATCTGTAGAATATGTCACAGACATGAAAATGTTTCCATTTCAAAATAAAAGCCATCTAGCGTTTTTCTGTGGACAGAATCCCTTCATTTGTTAACACACGGCTTTTATTCTGAAAAATGTGCAGGACAGTCTTGTGGAAAATGCAGTGACTTGCATGGCTCCATTAATAAAGGCTTTTAATTGTGGATTATTATTATTATTTACAAATGAGCACACACTTCTTAACCCTTTTCTGACTAAAATGAATATAAATTACATTTATAATGAAATTCAATGGCCATTATGAGAGGCAAACTCTATGCAGAAAGAAAGGTCTGCGGCAGCAGCAACGCTGTCTGTGTGGACATCACGTGCGCAGCAGTTCAGTCAGGTAGCCGTCATGTGCTGCTCACGCAGGCAGTGTGGCCTGGGCGTTAGCTGATAAAAACAAAAGTAGGAGGATCCACTTTAAAATACGAGGATGTCGTTCTGGATCAGCGAGTTTGCCAAAAAACAGTACTTAATAACGGCTGTAATTATTACTGGGGTGGGGGGTGAAAAATGACCCAAATACACGCTACAGACAGGATTAAACACCAATGACCAGTGCAGGTAATGTTAAAATCACCCCAGAGGAATAAATACAGTCTGAATGGGGCTTTAGGAATAGCGGTGCTTTGAGCTAAATGCTAACATCAGCATGCGAACATGCTCACAATGACAATGTTAACATACTGATGTTTAGCTGGTGTAATGTTTACCATGCTCACTATTTTAGTTTATTGTGTTAGCATGCTAACATTTGGTAATTAGCACTAAACAAAGCACAGCTGAAGCTGATGGGAATGTCATTAAGTTTGTCATAAACCAAAGTGTTGAACAAATCAACATTTTGACCTGATGATGGCGCTAGATGACTAGTCAGGGAATCACAAAAGTTATTAAAATTCATCCTGAGGGGACTATGAAAGTCTGTACAAAATGTCACGGCAATCTATCCATAACGGTTGAGATGTTTCAGTCTCGACCGACATTGGCGTCCCTAGAGCCACCGTGCCAGCACGGCTAGTAAACATACCTGCAGCAGAGTCCTGATTCTTTGGTTGCCCGTCACTTCCGGTCTCAGTTAGAGTGCGCGTCTCCAGCCTAAGTCCGGAAGTCAGAGCCTCGTGGTCGGAGTACGGGAATGGATGGTCAGGGACGGAGCCTTTGGTGGTGGACATGTAATCACAATAAATGTCCGTTTTGGAAGAACCCTGGGAATTATAAAAAAAAAAAAAAAAAGAGGAATGAGCTTTTGAGGTCAAAACATAATGCAAATTCCTCTGATGAGTCTAACATCTTGCTGTGAACATGAGGGGATATAAATACAGCAGGTGCAACGACATAAAGCTTTCACCCACCTTGAACAGGATGTAGTCGATTCGAATTCCCTTCTCAAAGGGACAAAGCTCCTTTTTATTGATAAAAGGGTTGTCAGCTATTAGAGTCATACCATCCTCACATCCCTGCAACAGAGAATAATTTATAACATTTATTAAAAAACAACACAAAAAGAAAAATGCATTTCTTAAAGAAGCAGTGTGGCAGATTTAGTGGCATCTAGTGGTGAGGTTGCAAATTGCAAGTGGCCTTCAGGTAAAATAAAAACATGAGAGACTCTCTCTAGAGCCAGTGTTTGATTTGTCCGTTTTGGGCTACTGTAGAAACATGGCGGAGCAACATGGTGGACTCCGTGAAGAGGACCCGCTTCCTATGTAGATATGAAGGGCTCATTCAAAGCTAACGAGAACACAATTCTTAGCTTCAGGTGATTATACACTAATGAAAACATGGTTATGATACTGTGGGACTAATAAAGGAATATCTTATCTTTTCTTATCTTGTTCCATTTCTGCTAATAGATTCCCCTTAATCCTACACACTGGTCCTTTAAGTTAAAAACCTGGCTCTTGTTTTCATAGTTTTGACCATGATTGCAGTCAGTTATGATGCCATTTTACTCACTAGCTCAATTCTTGAGATATGGGGCCACAATGACACTGCTGGATACAGTTTTACAATTTTGCAGAACTACTTTCTGACCAAGAAACTTTAAAGTGCCGTAGATGATAATACCAAACTTCTAGGGTATGGTCGCCTTGCTTTTACATCCGCATAAATGGTTTAGAGAATGTGGTTAAATTGGAGAAGTGTTAGCCATCTGTGCTTTTGTAAAAAATAAAAAAAGTAAATTCTCATCATAACCAATACAAATTATGGCCCAAACTGCAAGAATAAGATCGATGTTAAAAACTTAATTTTCCTTTCATTACTGTATTTTAGCAGACAAAACAACCCTATTATAGTATTGTTGTCACTACCTACATCAAATTTAGCCGTCTCTAAATAAGAGTCTCGGAGTCCAGTGTAAGACCTCAGTAGCCTGTTTCCGAGGTCCTGAGGGTGCATGTTGAGGTCGCCACCTAGAATCACCACATCAGCTCCAGCAGAGGTGTGGCTAATAGGTAGAGAAAAACACACATTATTACCAAATCAATGCCACAAAAGATGAAACAGTAAGTGATTAGGAATACTGTCAGACACTGTCGTGTTGCTTTAAACATTTTCATAGCAACAGGTGAACGTCACCTGAGACAAATATGCAAAATAAACAAATAGTGGCTCAACCTCTTTGTGCAGAATCAACAAACAAAGACAGCGTACCGAATGAACTGCTGCAGCTCCCAGGCCTGAACCACTCTGTGAGGTAGATAAGAGTCCTTGTCTCTGCAGTACTCTGCATGCAGCTAAAATCAATACACACAGTCAACAACACACTGATCAATAACTGTATATAATATAATATAATATATAGGTGTGGCTGAGAACTGATGGTAGGAAACCTTACATGAGTCACGTAGACGTTGGCAGTCAGGCTGCCAATGGTTAAGACGGCCATCCCAACAGCTTTACCTCCAAACCAGTCTCCATGGTGAGCCTAATCATTAGGAAAAACACAATATAAGTTAGGAGAGAAACCGAGGTATGCTATTCTGCAAAGAGAGGTTGTAACACTAAAGGATTGCATATCCACTCTGGGGGTGATGATGTGTAAATGTCAGTCCAGCTCTACATTGGTTGCCTGTATGTTTTAGAGTGGATTTTTAAGATTTTAATGATCACCTATAAGACCTGTATGGGACTAGCTCCTCACTATTGCTGACTTGCTAGCTCCATACAGGCCCAAGTGCAGCCTGAGATCCCCTGGTTGGCCTCTATTAATAATTCCATGGTCAAGGCTAAAAACCACAGGGGATCTGGCCTATGCAGTCAGTACCTCTTTGGCTCTGGAACGAACTGCTGGAGGAAATCAGGCAGGCAAGCTAGCTCTTCATCCTAGAATTAAATATTTAATCTTGCTTATATTTTATTGCACCGTGCATCACTTGGTTTTATGTCTTTTGTGAAGCACTTTGTAACTTGTTGTGTAAAAGTGCTATAGGAATAAAGTTGTGGGAATACTGAGAGACTTACCATGTATGGATAACCATTCAGTGAGTAGCGAAAAAGAAATGTATCATGGATTCTGTGTTTGGAGAAAATGGCCAGTCCACTGCCGATGACTCCACTGAAGAAAGAAAAACAACATGAGTCGAAGTTGTATGTTCCACAATTAAAGGGACAGTGTCTAGGATTTAGTGACATTTAGTGATGAGGTTGCAGATTGCAACCAAATGAACACCCCTCCGCTCACCCCTCCCTTCCTAAGCGCGTCGGAGAACTACGGTGGCCTTCAGGTAACGTAAAAAAATGAAAGGCTCTCTCTAGAGACAGTGTTTGGTTTGTCCGTTCTGGGATACCGTAGAAACATGGTGGAGCAACATGGTGGACTCTGTGAAGAGGACCCGCTCTCTTTGTAGATATGAAGGGCTCATTCTAAGCTAACGAAAACAGACTGATTCTTAGTTTCAGGTGAATATACACTAATGAAAACATAGTTATGAATATTATATTCCATTTTTGCTAATAGAGCTCCCTAAATCCCATACACACTGGTCCTTTAACACCAGATTCAGCAGTATGTGTAGTATATTAGCAGCAGCAGTATATTATTGTTTAAAGAAACAAGTCACATCCCTGGTTTCCATGTGGAGCTACATTATTCTTTAGTATGTCTGTATCATCTGTAGTAGATGTGAGAACTCATCCACTAGAGCTGACATTTCTATGAGCTGCAAAGGGGATTAGAAAGGTAGGGCCTTTGATTAATCTCAGTCTTACGCTTTGGTATGGAGGTCAAGAAAGAATTAAGCTGCAAAGTTAATCCTTTAGGTAGTGCCTCGGCTTCAGTTAAATTTGGGGTCTTTGGATCAATGCCACGCAAGGACATTTTTCTGACAGGGGGGCACTTCAGGAGCCTTTTGAAAATATGACAACTCACTCGTGAATTTTAATAACAGATTGAAAGACGTCCAAAGGTAACGAGTTCAGAATAAGATTGCAGAGCAACCTTGGGATGAGAGTGAAAACATTACCTTTTGAAGTAATGAGAGTGAGGGTGACTACAGGCAAGTTTCTTTTTCAAGGAGAGATAGTCTTTCTCACTCCACACCTGAAAAAAAAAAATCCATACGTCACTTGAAAATTAGAATACCAACCATCTTTGCATAATTGATATTGTTCGTACGAGTTTACAAGAAGATTTACGACTTAAGGTTGGTCTTCATTACAGAAAACACCACATTTAACTGGGCGCATGAGCTGAAAATCAATCAGATTAGTGACTTTATAACTCTGTAAGATGGCTTCCACCAACCTCCTGCAGTAAGACGACATCATGCTCTTCCCTGCACAGCATATCTCCGATCATGGCATAGCGCTGAGGACAGTGTTTGCTGAGGTAGCGGATCCCCCTGAAAAAAGAAACACAGAGAGACTATCGACACCGAGTTTTTGCATACATGTACAGTATCAAGAAGACAAGAATAAGACGCTGTGTTGAGAACCGCTAGTACAAACCACAGCCACTGACCAGCAGTTCAGAGAGAGGACCCGGACATTGACAGAGTCTGTGTTAGTCATGCCGGCGGATCAGTGGATCAGTAGATGTGATGATGGAGTGTCAGATCAGGTGAGATGACTGGGGCAGCTCCTAATGTGACACATACAAAATTATAGTTGTTAGAAGTTGTTGCCTGAGGTCAATTTTTGTTAACTAATCCCACAAGGACACATTAGGTGGCATGTCAGGGTGCACAAAAACGTCCAACAAATACACATAAGCACTGTAATAAAATGGGAGTAATTCAGCAAGGAAAAGCAATTTGAGAGTTGGGCAACTGGAACTAGTAGACCAAAGGGCAAATGCACACATGTAAATCAAATTCCTAAACATTGTAAACTGAAAAAGCACACAGTCACGAGTCTCAGTAAGAACATTGTGTTGTAAAAGACATAAAAATAAACATTAAAAACTGCACGATAAGCACCAAAAGTGCAAACCAAGCAGATCGCAGCCCGACTATAGTTCAAGTTCTTAAAATGTTTGAGGGATTCAGCAGATTTTCACCATTTGTAACAGAAAAAAAAAAAAACTGTAAACAAATCGAATAGATGGTGAATATAATTCTGTATACTAAACTAAAATAATGTTCTCACATCTGTAAAGGTATAGTCAGGTCTGAAAATAAGCAACTATGTGTTTTTTAAATAATGTCTTATCACTGAGCTGACCCTGGCAGGCCTCACTATGTCATGCAGTGGGGGGAAATGATGATTTTATTTTCAAAAAGAGACAAAGTAAAGAGGCGACTGCATTCCCTCGTTTCTCCTGGGAGTGCAACAAAACACCCTGAGCCTCACGCAGAGTGCTGACATGGCTTTGCTCTGTCTGGAGAGAATAAGTGGAAGCAGCAATGCAGTGAGAACAATCAAAGGGCTTTGGTGTCAGAGGTAAAACTGGTCATTGTGTGTTAATGCAGAGAAAAGCAAACAGCATAAATAAAACAAACAACTCCCTTGTAATTCTAAGGCTAAACATTAACCTAAAGTTATACAATGCATCTGTCTGTGTGTGAATCCACAAAGGAGTGGACACACAGTAAATGAAGACAGTGGACTTTAACCCAAAATCAGGAAAACTTACTGACACATTAAAAAATGTGGTGAAACTTGGTCACGTTAAAAGGATGCATGTTCCCTGGATCTTGTAGTCAAATTAGTTACTCTAGATTAAGTTACATGTGACCCATAATGCCGGTTGTCATGGTGAAACGCAGAGGTAGACTCACGTTAGCTTGCAGACAAGGTGAATAAAGTTTTAGCTAACATAAACAACCACCAACGTCACACGTGTTATCCAGCTCATCTCTTTGTTAGTGGAGATTCTGATGAAACCATGACAACCCAGTCACCTTTATCATCCTGTGACGTCAGCTGTAGACCGTTAATCCCCGCAGGTAAACAGTTAGAGACGTTAACAGCTGCTCAACAGCTCTAGCTAGCCGTTTGACTCGCGTCGGTCTCTGTAACCGGGAACAGGCTCCGGTTTCTGTTTTAACTTGTTACCGAAATGGTTCATTTATTTATTAATTAGCTAACGTGAATTCCACTCACCTCACGGAACCTGTTGACGTCAGCTGTAAATTAACCGGAGCGTCACGGTGCAGCGGTTAGTTCAGGCTTCGGACTGCAAACACTTCCTGTTAGCCTGCTAACTAACTAGCTAACAATTAATGTTATCCCGGTTAATTATTATCATAGTCGGCTGGTCAGAATCTCACGACACTAACTTAGTGGTGTTTGGCCACTTCCATTGATTGCTACGTGCTTTTCCTGCCAGTGTAAAGTCAGCTGGGTTAAAAATATTCGTGATGACTTCCGGTTGTATTTGTCCCTCCAAAATAAAACAGGAACTTGAGTCGCGTCCGTATTTCACTCACATGACTCCCCAAGTGGATGTGTATAGAAAACATTTTAATGGGGTGAGTAGTGCTGTGAATAACTTATTGCAAAAAAATTCAAATACACAATCATTTCTTTTTGTGCAAAAATGGCTTTAAGCGAACATCCGGTGTTATTTTGGCTAACTTGACAGTAGTTTCCGGTTTGACTCCGTCTCAGCCGCAATTACTTCTGGGAGGTGAAGTTCTCTCAGTCAAACGCTTTGGCACAGGCATGTAAAAGTCCATCCAAAACCAAGCATTCAAAGAACAGAAGTATTAACAGCTAAATGTACTTGAATTATAAAAAATACTCACTATGCAGAAAATTTCCCCTTGTTAATGATATTATTATAATTTACATTATTAAATTGTCAATACTGATGCTTCAATGCATAGTTTAGTCCAGTAGTTCCCCCTTCAAAGGGTCACAAGATAAATCTGTGGTGTCCTGAGGTGATTAATTGGGTAGAAAAGATGAAAAAAAAACTTTTGCCACACAAATTGATGCAGTTATCAGAAAAGTAACCAATAACTATAGTATATTTGTCAGATGAATATAGTTAAGTAAATGTAGTGAAGTAGAAAGTAATTTAGAAAGGAAAAACTCAAGTAAAGTAGGTACAAGCACCTAAAATTGCACTTAAGTACAGTACACACACTTGTATGTGCATCAAATTGTGTGACCTGATTATGAATTTCAGCTACACTGCAAACATTTGATCATTCTTTATCACATAGGTTACTCTATTCTGATTTCAATGTACCAAAATCTCTGGCCCTCATGATGCTAGACTCTAGCATCATGCAGCTAGAGGATTAATGTAAGATAAAAGCTTTTGCAGTGTCAATACAGCTGATATTTCTAATTGGGTCACAGAATCTGCTGGGACATCATGGGAACCCTGAAATAAATGCTACACTGCACCTTTCATTTAGTAAAGAAAGGTAAAAAAAAAAAATAAGCTCGAGCAAGTTCATAAAGTTAACTTGTGGAAGCCGACACTAACACAATATTTGGTTTCATAGGTCTCTTTGATATCGCTATGAAAAGAACCATCGTGGACAAAACAAATTTACAAACATGTTTAATAAGTTTTCTGGGGAGAAATGGCCCCAAAGGCACCATGCGTCTTTTATTGTTAGATACATTTGTTTGATTACATAGTCCAACCTCTACTTTGAAGTATAAAATTGCAATGCACAATGGTAACAAAGACAACAGTAAACCACCTTAAACCGAAAAACAAAAAAACAAACAAAAAAAAAACTGCCCACACCATTCAGAATATGATACATTAGATATCTCATTATTAATTATCAATATCAGCACAATCACACATTATTTTCAGTGAAGCATATGGCAAACACTGAAAGTCAGAAGACAACAGAATCAAAACAAAACATTAATCTTGATAATGGCGAGAGAAAATGTCTGTATAAAAGGTAAATTGAGAAACCTGCTAGAGGAGGAGTGTTATTGTATCTAGCTTGTGAAATATGACATTCAAAGCCAGGTGCAATCATCCCACCGTACAATATTTTAAATTTGAACTTTTTATAGCACAATTGTCCAGTGAACCACACAGAGTAGACACTCGTCTAGCAGGATCCGTGGGACGACAGTTCTCCTGTCTCTAATATGAGTCCTGCAATACTTTTAACATCTCCATCACAGTGGAAAATGATCAATACATCTCCAGTACCCCACCCTGCCCTCCCGCTATTACTTTTCCAACCCTATAAATAACAATCAATGGTCATACTCCACAGCACAGAGACAACAGCTCTCATTCAAGACAATTATTTCGTTTGATTTCAAAATTATTTCATGTTAAAAGTCAGTAAAAAATTGTCTTAAATATCAAAACTGAACTTTTATCATGCAGCTTCTCCACACATTACAACGGAGAAGGGTGAAGCAAATGACTTCACAGCATACAATCTCTTTTTTAAACAAAAGAAACAGTGATTAACTTCTCTCCACTTAAAGCCACGGTCTCTGTGCTGAGTTACTTGATCACAAATATGAACAAAAAGTCCTCCCCCCGAAAACAAAATACTCCTATGTAACACATATTCCTTTAGCATCCACTGACTCACAGTACAGAAACAATTCATTTTTTTTCAATTAGGCTACATAACTCAAGGCAGAAAATAAGCACTGCTGTTGCTTCACCTCCCCCTTCTTGATCTTTTTAAGTGCAACCAAGCACACGTCTTCGAACAGAGAGAAATAACAGGGGATCTCGTAAGGATGGCAAAGCCCTGGCTTTATGTCAGGCCAGCAATGTCACAAGGCATCCCTAGTGTCAAAAGTCAGTTATAGATAGATGCTTGTAAGACCTGATTTTAAAATTGTGTAATAAAACATAAAAAAGCAGAACCTAAATAGTACGGCAACACAATAGACCTTCTCCCCATACACGTGGACTGTAAAACTTGGGACGATCTTTATGTAAAAACAACAGGCTACATGAAAATTAGTTATCCCATCCCATTCCTCCGTGTGCCCAAATACAAAAAAACGCCTAAAACGCCAAAAAGATGTCAATCTGAGAGGTTTCTTTCCAATTCTTTTTGGACAAAATACACTTGTCTGACTATTTTCTGTTCGTTTAAAAACAAGAGGTAGTAAAAAAAGGCAATCCAAAGTGGCAGGCAATGATATAATCTTTGGAGAAAAGGCACTTGCTTTAACAAACCTACTGCAACAACACCACTTGGCTCTGGTTTTCCCCTTCCGTGGTCCTGTTCTCTCTCCTCTTCTTCAATCTTATTTACACTTCCTCTTATTGCTCAGAGCGCGATCCACTTGGATACGACTATGAGAGTCTTTTCAACCCGAAACACATTCTCGTTCCCTCAATAAAACATGTCAATCTCCATCTGTTACCTTGGCAAAAAGTGACCCACTTCATCTAAAGCATGTTTAAAACACATGGAAAATAGCTGGTTGTTCGAAAAATCCGTAATTCTTCAAAATTTCTTTGCGTGTTGGCACGTTGAGATTCGCTCTTTTTTCCCTTGCGAACAAGACTTTTTTTTTTTAAAGCATAAAATGTGTCCATGTTAGTTCGGTCTAGCATTGTTTCAATGTTTGTTTTTTTGTAGTTTTTCCTGGATGGTTGAGCTGGTCGAAGAGAGATTGTGTCACGCTTTTTGTCTGGCTTTTCCAAAAAACCTCCCTGAGGAGCTGTTAGTCTTTAACAAGTCTGTAGACGTGATACTGAGCTCCGTGTTCACTTGTGGAAACCTCAAAAACAAACGCTATACAGAGCAAGGTCTCCTGGGTGTCGCGGTTCGTCACCACCTGGCGGGGGGGCAGAGGGAAAATGTCAAGTGAGAAACATGAAGCAGCAACGTCTGTTTAGAAATACTGCAGTGACAAAGAGTTGATCATTTCTTAATTTGTTAAAGGAATAGTTTGACATTGTGGGAAATACTCTTATTGGTTTTCTTGCGGAGAGTTAGATAAGAAGATTGATACCACTCTCACGTCTGTTCTCTCAATGTGAAGCTACTGCCAGCAGCCGATTAGCTTAGCTTAGCATAAAGACTGGAAACAGCTAGCCTGGCCCTATACGAAGGTAACAAATCCTCCTAACAGCACATCTCAAGCTCACTAATTAACACATTATGACTCAAGAAAGTAAATATTACATATATATTTCCTGTGATGACCCCTCCACTCCACTAGGTGTCCCTGTGTCCTGTTTACTGTCTCTACTTTGTTTTACAGGATCTGGGTCGTCTTCTGGTCGTCATCAGCTTCATGAGCCACAGCATTTTACTAAATGAACATCATGCAAACTAGTGATTGAGACCATAAACTCATGTTTACAATGTTTACTGAGGTAATAAATCAAGTGAGAAGTAGGGTCATTTTCTCACAGACTTCTGTACAATCAGACTTCTTTTTGCAACCAGAGGAGTCGCCCCCTGGTGGCTATTAGGAAGAATGCAAGTTTAAGGCACTTCTGCATTGCCTTCACTTTTCAGAACCGGAGGTTGCTGTCTGGGCTACACCCTGGGCCCGGTGTGAGTCCGGATATAAAAGCTCGCCACCTTCACACGGAGTTCCTCTCTCTTCCTTTGCTGACACGGCTGTTGTTTTGGTGTGTTTGCTGCAGACATTTTCACACATCCACACATGCTGACATGGCTGATTACTGACTTCCACGTTTGTTTCGTTGTTCCTTTTAATTAAAAATGCCTATTTGTTACTTTTAAACTCGTCTGGTCTCCCATTTCTGTTGCAGCCTTTGAGCCGGGCTGCGACATTCCCAAAACGTCAAACTATTCCTCCAACAATCCAATAAAACCGACAGTATATTACCTGTAGGATAGTGAAGTTTTCAAGAACGCTGTTCATCATGTATTTTTCAGGCAAGTGTTTGAGTTTGTGGATAAAGTTGATCATGTACTCGCACATCGGAGAGCGGTGGATCCTGTAAACACACCTTCCTCCCTCTAGGCGGGCGTATTCTGTCTGCAACACACACACAGTCGAAAACACCAAGTGAAAATGAGAGGCTTTATATGAGTTGTTTGAGAGGAGAATACAGAATAAATACACGCTCTTACCTCTACTTTCTCTACAACCTGCTTGCCAAACGAGCAGACTTTGGTTGAAACAGTGATCGTCATGTTCTCCAGGCTGCTGTACTGGCTGCTGACACCGTAGAAAGAACCAGGGCCGTCCTGCATGCCGCTGCTGTTCAGGTCCGCCTGCAGAGGGCAAACATTTAATCAGATTGGTGATGATGATCACATACTTGGATGTAACATAAATTCCCTCATAGCTCATGGATTGTGAGGTTGCAAGAAAAATGTTAAAAGGATAGTTTGGATGTTTTGAAGTGGGGTTGTATGAGGTACTTTTCCATAGTCAGTGTATTACCTACAGTAGATGACGGTCGGCACACCCCGAGTTTGGAGAAACAGAGAGGAGTTACCGCACAGAAGCAAAGCAATGTACTGCTGTAGACGGGGCCGGCTGCAAAACATATTTTAGCCACCTAAAAGAAAGGCCCACCTAAAATACTGATATCTGTCTAAGTGTACGCTATATTTAGAATATTTTCACCGCGTTACCTTGCCATCAGACAGCCCTTTACAACGGGGAACTGAAGCCATTGTATCCATCTATGCTCTCGTCAAAGCCACCAGACTTCATTGTAAATTTTTTTTATTTTAGCTCGCAGAACACGGGGGTTGCTGGTCTACCGCTGCCTCAATCGATTAGTTTGTTTGTGCTATTGTGTGACTTTGGTGAATCCGAACTAACCAAAGTCACATATTAACACAAAAAAACTGACAGACTAACAGGCAGCGGTAGACCAGCAACTCCTGTGTTCTGCAAGGTAAAATTACATTTTTTTTCAACAGAGTCTGGTGGCTTTGGCGAGAACATAGATAATGGCTTCAGTTCCCCAACAGGAAAAAATATAAGCGTACACTAACAAATTATATTGATTTTTTTAGATGGGCTTTTCTTTTGGGAGGCTAAAATATGTTTTGCTGCCTGCCCCGTCCACAGCAGTACATTGTTTTTGTTCTGTGCGGTAACTCCTGTCTGTTTCTCCAAACTGGGGGCGTGCCGACCGTCATCTACTTTAGGTAATACACACTGACTATGGACAATTACCTCATACAACCCCACTTCAAAACACCCAGACCATCCCTTTAAGGTCTTTCAATGGTGTTTTGTTTCTGTGCGACAAACTTGTTGAGACCAGATTTATGGGGACAACATAATGTGTGCAGAGCCAGCTTACTTACTTAAAGAGAAATGTACATGATGAAGCAATCTCCTGTGAAATGCCTTTTGTATGTATAATCTTTAAATAATATATTTCAGTTTGCGAAGAAAACCACCACTGTGTCATAAGAAAAGGAAGTGGTTTGCATACTTTGCTGCCACTTGTGTCACTCTGAAAGTGTGAAGTTGTAGGTTCAGTACATGTAATTATTAGAAATTAATGTAATGGAATTTTGTCAGTAAAAGACAATTAAATGTCAATTTCATAACACTTCTAGCAACTGTTTTTAAATAATTTTCCCAGTCAGTTATGTGATTTTAAAGATGGGTGTGTTTGGGTGTTGGCATTATTATTGCCTCCCATTGAGCTAAAATGTTGTACACAAAGATTTCACATTCTTCCGTATTGGGGTAATGTCAGGCATGAACCAGACAAAGTGAAAGATAAATGCACAATAACAACTAATAACTGGTAAATGATAATAAAAAAAACAACCCACCCAGAATTTGACTAGGAAGAAAGCATTCTGAGGGCCTTTCTCATAAAGCTCTTTGAGGCCGCCCTTCTTCTCAGGGAACTTGTCGTAGATCTGCCGGATGTCCACGGCCTCGAGGAGCGGGTCGCTGTAGGAGGGGTTTGTCTGTCCAATGTGGACAAACAGGTGTTTGCTGTACTGCAGTGGACAGAGACAGAAGAGACGAGGGAGGACGGGGTTAACCTCAGGAACATCTGCTGCAGAACTTAATATGACACTCTGTTCACTTTTGAGAATAAGGAAAGAGGAGGGAGTCTACCAAAACCCCACTCAAATATGCTGTTGTTTTTAGCCTTTGCTGTGCGTCAGGTACCAGATATAGTTTTACCACATCAGGACAATCCAGACGGGGTCAGAGATGCTGTCAATTTTGCACCAAAATTGCATGTTTTTTTGCCGTGTGCATGGACGGACTATGAGACAACAGGCCCCTGAGTACAGACATGTACTGTAAAAGCCTCCCACTCTTCCAACATATAGGAGCAAGACACCCATGTAGTCGTTTTTGCGTTTCTTTTGGTGACATTTTGCAGCTGAAGCTCTAAGGTGCTGCTGTTGATTCAAAAACTGCACCTGAACGTCAGTATTTAGTTCATGCTAGAGATAAAGAGAGGCTGTCTGACTCGTGTCCAAAGCTTACTGCCAGAGTAGATCCACACTGACACTCCTCTGCACAGATATTATACTTATTACTACAGTGCACTATATAAAATATGATAGGACACATGCATTTGTGTAGGCCAACCAGGAAGTTAGCATCGCCCTGGTTCCCTCGACAAAAAGCCAATGGGATTTTTCCATTGGGTTTTGGACAGAAAATAAGCTCTGTGGCAAACTAACGTTTATGATACTTACACGTTTTGTTCAGCAAGATAATCTTCACAAATGAACACCACTTTTATGATTTTTGAAGCGCAAATGCAATCGGCAGAAGTAAAAAGCTAACGTTAGGCTATAAACTGACTTCAAGTCACCACCACTAAGCTAAAGGCTGAGTAGTGTTCGGCGTGATGACGTTTAGTAGTCTCATTTAGCCACTTGTTAGCAACCGCCTTTTTTAAGACACGCAACAGCTTCAAAATGCACAAGTGAGATATTTACGGACATATTTTATATCGTGGAACAAAATGTTAAAATCTCTTAAGCTTGTGTTAACCACAGACATTAGGTACGTTCCAAATCACATACTTATACAAACACAAATACATAGATACATACAAAGAGTGTACTGTTGCATGCAGTATGCATACAATTGGGTCATACTACTTCATCATAAAATTTCATCTTGAACTTTGACCCTCTTGTTCATCCCAATGCGCAGAAGATTATGGGTCAGAATAGCCAGAAAAACATGCTGGCTTGCATACTGCAAAATGCGACCGGATGTAGCAGGACATCCTGGTATTTTTGGCTTACTGCATTTGACATACTATGTATTGGGACATCTTTTTCTGGCACACTAAATTGTATGATATTATGGGTATTGGAATGCACAGCTTACTTCAGGCATCTAACTAAAAACCCATTCAAAAAACTCGTTGACTTCCACACGAGGGAACCGGAAGTGCTAAAATGCTAACTCATTTTCAGGTTTTAGGACTCATTCCTGCAGCTCTCTATTCCGCTGTTAACAAATTTAAATTATGAATTTCATTTTACAATAAAATGTTAATGTAGCCTCAGCATGTTGTGCAGCTGTAACATGACAGAAGAAAGAAACAAAAACAAATATTATTATAATTATTGTACGTTTTCACTCACATTGTCTGGGTCTCTCTGGACCTCCATGAAGGCCGAGTACTCCAGCATCCGCAGCTTAGAGGAGGCGATGGTCCGGTCCTGCCACACTGGCACTGCAGTAGCAGATGGAGGAGGAGGAGGCGCCAAGGGCTCATAACCTGGATGACACACACACACAAACATTTATTAAGCCAGTCATTTTTTGGGTTTCATTTTTGAAAAATTCACACAGATTTTTACTTGATACTTACTTGGTATGGATTGTGGTAGAGGACCGGATAGGCTTGGGTATGGGGACTGTGCAAAAGGTTTGATACTGAAAGACAATGAATGGTTCAGTGAGATGGTCAGTAACAGATGTCTATGGCACATTGGTCTGTCTATATTTGTATTTCTGATAAATGTTTTTATTGAGAAAATCTGTTAGTGTCAAAGTGTCAGCATGTTTTGTTGCACCAGCTAGGCGTAAGTCCAACTGCTTCATTGCTTCTCAATGACGCAAAACAGCATCAATTAATTGTGCGTTTACTGAAGAAAACTGATTAAAACATTTAGAGATTTTAGCACTTTTTCAGTGAACGCAAGTCATCGAACAATACGAGGATTTATCTCCCCTATTTCTTTTATTCCCAATCAAATTTGAAGCAGTTAATTTGCCTGGTGGTGGTTTTATATCAGTGCAGGAAACATATACAGTACAATAGAGTGTAGAAGAAGAGTTAGTTCTGCTTTGTGCTCACAGCTGGACCTCAGCTAGGGGGAACTTACGCATGGCTGTTGCGGCCAAGCCCAGGATTCCTTCCCGGGTTGAGATCTAGAAGAAGCCTGGTGTGCAAAAACGTGATCCGTTAAACATGCCCTGCAGTAACCTAACCTAACCCCCGCGCTGACTCAGTCACTCTTTAATGTACTTTTACTCATCTCTAGCAGCAATCTCTCTCTTCAGACACAAAAATACGCCCTGATGTCACCTCACAAACATCTCGTGGGTTCAGTATAGTTGGTCTACTTACTCCTGAGAGGGTCCAGGCTGTCCTGGGATAGAAGGCCAGAACTGGAGAGCAAGAAAACATTGTTAATTGCTGTTGTAGGATTTTTCTTTTTCAGATAAAATCCAGTGACTGAAAAATACAACAGAACGTGTTTATGTGTGATAAAATGAGTGGTGGGCTAACTCTGGGTGGTTGGTAGGCGGCAGGAGGCAGTGGTGGAAGGTGATTCTTTATCATACTCGGGGAGACGATCTGTGCAGACGACAGCGCTGCCATGTTCTGCAGGGCTTTGTCTTTAGACGCCTGATCCTGAAACAGAGGAATAACAAGAGTCAACCACAAGGTGGCACTATAACCTAAACCTTATCTACAGCTGTGTATAGAGTGAAGTGTAAAGACTTTCACAATACACTGTATTTATTTGTATCTGTTTGATAAATAATTAAAACATCTGAATTCTGAAATTAATGTTTAATCATTTTGAGGAGAGCTTATAAAAGATATGATAAACCTGACATAAATTTAGCTTAACAGCCAATAAAAACACTTATTATTGTCAAAACTTAATTTTTTTTTTGAAAGAGCAGCTTGACAGACTGAAGCAGAGAGTAGAACGGAGGGGATGAAGCTGCGCTGGTATTTACAGTAAGCTCGGGTCACAAGACACATTGAATGTTACCAGGATCACCACAGGAAGAAGAGGATAAAGAGAGTGCATCGGTTTGAAATGCAGATTTGCATTTGTGTTGCATTGAAATCATTGCTGTGCGGATGAAAGTGGCACTATGTCAGTGAAATACATGGCAAAAGATACACAAAGCCAACAAATTCATGACACATGTTTCATGATTCACAAACACATCAAAGCTTTTATTTGAATACACCAAACTAAATTTAAAATGCATCCTCTTGCTTTTTTTTTTTTTTACAAAAGAATGCACATAAGCTAATTAAGCTTTGCAATTATAGAGATGGCTCAGAAGCGAGACCCCCGAATCAAAGAGCGACACCTTAATGCAAAGCAAGCAAGACTTTTTGGCTGTTTTGGGAGAGGCTGAGGGGATTACACTACATCAGGCAGGATGCGCAGCAGTACTGTGTTCAAAGCGTGGTCGCTTCCTAAGCATTGCTTCATTACAGGGTAGTAATGGGGCGGGGACGCCATGCCAGCAGAGGGCCATAGCAAAGGGACAGTGCGCTGGTGCTGCCAAACAAAGGGGAGGAGGGAAGCATATTGCACAAGTTAGAGTCACTTACCAAATTCATCGCCTGAATCAAAAAAGAGAAAAACCATTAGTACGGTGCAGTCCTAAATGATATGTTAAGATTACTTAATGAAGTTTTGGTTGACATAAATCAAGGTTTGCCTCATTATTACAATATTTTAAAAAGTATTGGGTAAAGATTTTTTTTCAAAACTTTTACAATAATTTGGTTATGTAAATTCTTGTTGTATTTTATTCAATTTCATTGGACAGCAATACATGGTTTAAATAATACACAATAATTCATACAATCATCATAAAAATCATGTATGAAGACTTTAAAGCAACGTGTAAGGAAGTGTAGGATATTCTTTCAGTAAATTCCCAATAAAAATCGGTACAGTATAATTGGGGGGCGCTTTATAACACTGGACGTTTCCCCCACTAGAAGACCAACAGAGGAAAAACATGATGCAAATGGTAAAAAGTTAAATTCTCGGAGGTCTATTGTGGCACAAGCCTTCGGTCTTTTACGTCAAATGTACAGCTGCTACTAAAGTGTGCAGCCATTTTAGCAGTCACACTTTAACTTCCTGTTTGTTCAGCTGATGCTACAACGTCCTCTTTGCTCTTTGTCAGCCATCTGAACTCAAAAGAGAGACTTGGACACTAGTTTGTTGAGAGTGTTTTTCTTTGGCAAATAAACTACTTTGGCTTTACTTCCTAATGGCTTGATCGACATTTGAACAAGGCGTTGGTGCGGCTACAAGTGCATGCGCACTTTATTAGATGATATTTAATATTTAAAATCTACAGGGGAAAAAGATAAAAAGAAGAACAGCGTTGAAAATCCCTTCAAGTGCTGCCAATACTATCATCCAACTAAGGTGAACTCATGAAGCATAAAAAACCCAAATGACTGAACTAAATTACATGTTGAGTGAACAGCTGGAATTAAAATATGTATTTGTGAATGGGTTTAACAGGTATACACGAGCTAGGTGATTGTAATTTTTCATATTCATTTTTTTGCCTCGAAATGTGTCAACTCAAATATGTCATGTTGTGTGAAGGAGACAAAATACAAAATAGTAATCCCAGAAAGAAGAGAAGAGAACATGATAAATCCCTTCAAGCAGAGAGGATTAAAGTCACCACACAGGAAACATTACAAGCCATGAAAAACCTAAAAGCTGTTTTTATAAAACTGCTGCCTGTTGGTCCATTTTTAGAACACACTTTCCACAAAATATGGAAGACAAAGAGTGCCAATCAAACACATGTTATAGATATGCATGAAGAAATTGTGAAAAAGACGTTAATATTATGATCTGCAAACGTTTTTGAACAGGCTGTTCTCATACACCATTCGTAGCTCTACCTACGAAAAGTAATGCACTTTAATTTGTATATATCCCACGAAATAATTTCGTATTTAATCCACGTAGTCATGAAAGACAAACACTGCAGAGGGAAGAGGTCAGACTGGATGGGTGGTTCAAAAAACACTGGACATTCACCCAAGAGATCAGTGTTAGTACCCTGTGTGAAACCAGAAGTCAACATTGATTTATTTTTCACGTAACTTCCGTACTTCCGTACTTCCGTACTTCCGTACTTTTATAGAGTACGGTCTAGACCTGCTCTGTATGAAAAGCATCTTGAGATAACTTCTGTTATAATTTGACGCTATATAAAAATAAATTGAATTGAATTGAACTTAAGTTACGCCACTTCCGGAGTTATTTTAACCCAAACCACGATCTTTTCCTAAACCTAACTAAGTAGTTTTATTGCCTAAATCTAACCAAGTGGTTTCCTGTAAAGACAGAAGTTTATTTTGAATAGACTGTATGCATGTAACGAGCAGGAATTGAATATGTGCGTCACGTGTTGCTGGACATTCTTAGGAAAACGCACGATAATTGTGAAATAACTTTTCGTAGGATATCAAACAAACCAATGTATGAGAATACGTTGTTTTGAAACACAATTCTCGACGTCGTAATGTGACTGTGAGAAGAGTGGCGAGGATAATGTGGCGGCCTCGCTTTGCAAGTCCTGCGACTTCACCGGCGAGGAAGTTGGCTCACTATGAACAGTCTTTAAGTTTGGCATTTGTGTAAAGCTCCAAAACTTGTATCACTGGATGAACAAGTTCAGTGTTCCTACTGTACGTTAGACAATCACTTCTCAAGGCCAACTTTGTACATGTGATGTCAGGAAGTAAGGAGCCACTGCTGGGTGAACTGAACTACATCTGACACCACTGAAGAAGAAATGGATAATTCATCTTTTTACGTTTTCATTTAAAACAAAATATGTCACTTGTTGATGCTGGTGTCCACTGCAGGATTAGTCTGCATAAAGGGGTTAATTTAAGTTGAAGTTAGCACCATTACAGAATGCCACAATGTCTTCAGTGGTTTCACAAGTTTGCAAAAACAATGTAAAAGCATGAAGAGAGACAAGAGGGATTTAAAGAACTACAGGTCAAGGTAGAAAGGAGTCATCGGATGAAGATTAATGTTTTTTTGAATGTTCAGTTTTACAAAACACATCACAAACAGAAACATTAAAGGAACTAAAGTATCAAAGTAGAGAGAGTTTTAGGGAAAGAAGTCTGAGAGAAGTACAGTATGCTGCAGAGGCATAGCTGGCACAGAGGACAGATACAGAGCTGGAGCAACATGCAGCTAAATGCTAAATGTTCACTAGGCTCATCATAACAGCTTGTGTAGCATTCCTTTAAAGCAGAAACTATACTTTCACTACTGAGTGGTGAGATTAGTCTACAGTTAATGCAGCTCTGACCTAAAGTATAAGTTAAAAAGCTTTGTCTGTTTGTGCACTGCATGCATGGTACAGAAGCAGGACTGTGGAATTATATTATCTGACTTATTACTACAAAGTGTATTTTACTTGCCAAGCGTGCATCCACTTATCTAGCTAGGAACTGGCCTTGCATCAATGCAAGAACCGATAATAATATGCAAAATACATTGGTTAGTGCAAAGCCAAGCATTTACCAGCCCCGCCGAGCCCGCGGTGAAGCGCATACCTTTAGCTTTGACTGGATCTCGCGAGATTTTCTCCGGGCGAGAACCTGCAAGTGGCTAGAAACCTGCACAGAAGAATAGCCGAGAGGAGGGAAGAGGAAAAGGAGACAGGGAGAGAAAAGACAAGGGAAGGAAGAGAGAGAGAGAGAAGCCGTAACCAAAGAGGAAAGAGACGCCCAGTCAGTGTTGCCGGGGGGCAGCTTGGTGGCACCTACCTTTATACCCGCCTGGTATTCACGGACTTTCTTCCGCGCTAACACCTGTATGTGACTAGACACCTAAAGGGGTGTGAAACAGGTTTTTTGAGCATAAAAAACAACATGCACTCAGATGCATGCACGTGCACACGCACACATACTTACAGAGATAACGACACAGTGAGAGCTCTTAATACATCAGTTCATGCAAACAATAAAAGGAAATAAGGCTGGCGATTTTCTATATTTTTCTTATAACCAACCATGAAAAGACCAAAACCATCAATGAACTGATCAGCCCGGTCGCACGAAAAGGTGCATGAATGACACGATAATGCGCAAGGCAAAAGTGTGCAATAGTAACGGCGTTCTTGCTTTAGGTGTGTCATTTGTACGCCATGTAGTCCGTACTGACTCCAATGTGAATACATCCGTGTGTAATGCTACGTTCAGAGTTAGTGACGTAGAATAAAAAGTGAGAAAGACTGCTTTATGGCGGGTGGGACGAGAGATGTTTGAGTCCAACAGACACAGGACTTTCAACCACGAGACCGGTGTTTTGTTTTGTTCTGTAGGTTACTTTTGTAAACTGTTTTTTAGTGACGTTTGTGACGTGTTTTCCGTACTTATGTTACGTTGTTTCTGTACGTATTGTACTTAGTTTACATAGTTATTATAAGCCCAACCATGATATTTTTCCTAAACCTAACTAAGTGGTTTTGGTCCCCCCTGCTGGTACAGCACCTTCATACACGCGTGTAATATTAACACTTCGGTGAGGCAAAACCTGACACTGACCCACAATCGTCTGGTGTGTAGCCAAAGCCTGTCCAAAAACACATCATTGAGCCACACTGCTACACTCGTCATGACTCGTTTCGCCATTATGATAAACATGAGCACTGTAGTTTATTTTGATTCAATCCCACATACACCGACCTGCTGCTATAAATACTCACTAGTGCATAAGATAAGATAAGATAAGATAAAATAAGATAAGATTGGGGCCGCCCCCTCTTAATTGATTAGTCGACTAATCGGTCGTTTTGGTCTCAGTCGACTAAGATTTCTTTATTCGATTAGTCATTTTTTATGCTTTTTATTCATGCTGAATGACCTATTCCCAAGAAACTTATGAGCACATCTCTGGTAAACACAAGATTTAAAGTGGTGCTTTTGTGTGATTCTGTGATCAAATCAACTAATCAATTAGTCGCCAAAATCGTACGAGTGTTAAATATTTCGTTGGTTGGTCTTATCCAGGACAGCCCTAGATAAGATAGAACTTTATTAATCCCGAAGGAAATTCTTGTGGCAAAGATTGCTCAAAAATTATAACATAAGAATTATAAAAAACATGTATTAATCCACAGCTGAAAATAGTCCCCAACAAATGAACTATTCACTCCTGTTTGAGTAGTGTGTGCAAAAACTACAGTGCCCAGCTGTTCTAGGAAACTACTTTGCCTTTTTAAAAAGTTAAACTATATATTTGTGACCCACTTTTAAATATGTACTTATTCATTAGGAATACAATGGGCTTGGGGGCCACAAACAGGTCATGTACAGTAAGTCAAAAGCTAGTGAAAGGTGGATTATCACATTGTTGGTTTTGGTCTTTTCATGGGATTTGTTGACGATAAGAAATATGTTATAAAATTACTTGTCCTTAAAATAAAAGTAATCCACTTTTTTTTAAATTAAACACAACATCAGGAACTTTTATGAAACAGTTGTTGCAGTAATTAATAGTTATCTGTTATGTCTTGTACTGTCAGTAACTGAAACCAAACTCATGCTTGATTATTCTGATCCAAACATCAAAACGCATTTACCTGTTTTCTTGTGCGGGTTTTGCCCGTCCTCAGCTTGATGTACCTTGCTATCAATTCATTGCGACCTGGAACACAAAATAGAAAGAAAGGTCACGAACAAAAACATGACATGACAGAAGATATAATATTTGTACATTGGTGATAATACCCTAAAATGGACAGAAGGTGGCACTCTTGTCTCACCTTGAATAAATACATCTCAGAGCAGTGTGACCTTTCCCAGAGCTCCTCAGACCCTGGGGCAAACACACTTTTGTCACAGGTCACAAGCCATAATAACACCTCTGTTTCCTATAGGAGACCATATTTAAAACTATGTTTCTGTTTTAGAATAAGACCGGTATTAAAAGGTTGAATCTTTTGTTTTAACCCAAAGTTTTCATTAGCTTGTTTCACACCTACTTATTGTCTGCTCACGTGGACCCGTGGCCTAATTATAGAGAGAGCTTAGACAACAGAACCATGTTTTTCATGACATAACATCTGCTCTCGACATTCTGCACAAACAGGTTGTGCAGAGTACGGCTTCTATTCCGAGCTTTCATGGTCCTCTTTACCTTCAGTGCCGTGCACGAGATTTAACGAGCGCTGCCTTTTCAGCGAAGTGCAGCCACGGGATCGAGCGAAAATCATCTTTGGTGTATAAGAAGTGCAACAAGCATTATTATGTTGTCTCGAGGGGGAAATCAGTCCATCAGAGTTTTTCACCTCTAGTCTTTGCCAAGTCACGTTTGTTGGGTTTCTGTGGCTGAAAATTGGGCCAAAGGGAGAGGTTGAGCCGCCGTATCATTATGAATAATGACCTAAACTCTTCTAAACTTGCTGACGGAGATTTACACCAACAAAAACTGGTCAAGATGTGCCGTCTTAAACACACACGATAGACTGTGTGTCTAGGTTGTTTAAAAAGTCTTTAGAGTATCCAGACACATAATGACAGGAGAAACAAGGCCTGCTTTTTTCACACACTCTTTAGCACTTGGCCTCCAGAAGGCCCTGGTTAGTGCAATTACCATAAAAGTACTGCAGACCACCTCCAGCAGGCTCGCAGCACTCACCGTGCTCTCCAACCAGCCAGGCCGGCGGTCGGCCAGCAGAGCGGAGCTGAACTGTCTGCCGATACTCAGCTAGCCCGTCCCCCCCCCCCCCCCCCCCCTCTGCCCCGGGCCAAGGATGGACACGCCCGCTCCAGCGCCTCCGCATTCCTCGCATTCCTCTAAGCCTGTCACATCTGTGCTAGCCAGTCTGATTGGCCCGGGCCTGCGAACACAGCCGGAGCTCGGGCGAACACACACATGCACTTCCAGCTCTGGGAGAAGCAGGGGTTAGAGCCGGGGTGAGGGCCATTAGGTTGGGGGTTGGGGGTCGCCGGTTAGAGGGGCAAAAGGGGGCAGCTGATGCTGTAACTCTTGGAGGAAACACAAAGCCATAACTGTCTCTGCCAACAACTGCCACCTGGCAGCGAAGCAGCCCCCTTTTCCCAAAACAACACCACCGTGTGACCCCGCACTCAACGGACAGCAGCACCTGCTGCCGACCGTCCCGGCAGAGGATGGCAGAGAAAGAACAATGCCAGCTCGACCCCCACGCAACTGTCACTCTCAATCTCTTCAGCTGAGGAGCAGAGGGGGAAAAACATTACATCGTCCCAACCACAGAGTTCTGCTACGAATTTCACAGATATCTCGTTGCAAAGTGCTGTAGTATGAACTAAAGTTTGACTAAGAAAGGAGAAGATAAGGACTTCTCTGGTGAGGTGGACTCAGTACAGACTGTTCATACATCGTTTGTAGTTATACCTACAGAAATAGTGCACTTTAATTCATAGATATCCCACAAAATCAATTTGTATGTAATCCATGTAATAGTGAACCAGCAGTAAGTATGGAGAGCGACAAACGCTGCGTAGGAAGGGGGTCGGGGTGGATGGGTGGGGGTGGAGTTGTGTCCTGTGTGAAACCAAATGTCAACGTTGATTTATTTGTCACGTAACTTCCGTACTTAAGTTACGCCACTTCCAAAGTTATTTTAACCCAAACCACGATCTTTTCCTAAACCTAACCAAGTAGCATTTTTTGACTAAACCTAAGGAAGTAGGTTTTCCTGTTTTTAAAAGACTGGAGCAGAAATTGACAAGTGCGTCACATGTTGCTGGACATTTGTAGGAAAAAGCACAAAAAATGAGGAATAACTTTCCGTACGATATCATTCGAACCGTTGTGGATGCTCGGTGTTGTTGGTCAAACTGTTGCTGCTGCTGTCAGCTGATGTTCAGTAAAACCAAACTAAATCTCTTATCCACAATATCATGGAAAGGATTTAAAAATAGCAGACCATATACATTTTTTTGTAACCTGCTTTATAACAGTGTTGAGTACAGAAATTATACTGCGTGGTGAATCAGAAATGTGTTTAGTTCATCATGTTGAACAGTGCAGTGCTGTGGTTGCGAGCTGAGAGGATATATCTCCAGTTTTTCCACAACATCTGGTTGGTTTTGTGATATTTCAAATGACATTGTTTTATGTGATATTCAGTTTGCTGCAGGGAGGCCGCTTTGAAGCGGGTCGGACAAATAGCTCCAGTGTTTGATTTCAAAGTTTCAAATAAACTTTTATAAAGTTGAATGTGAAAACGGTTTGGAAATGGAACTGTAAGACGTATTCTCATGCACTACTTTTTTTCTGCTCAATGGAAAAATAAATTGGATCATGATACCACTGAGACATATTGAACAGAGCCTTGATTTTTATCAACTGTTACATATCTAAATGCACTAATCACGAAAAAGAATAGTTGGTCGCAGGGCGAAAGCAGAGGATTATACTCTCAAATCCTTCATCCTTCACTTCACACGCTTGCATCACATTTTAAAGACCACAGCATACAACACATTTTGAGGGGTAACAGACCCGTGTTCAACCCCAGTCCTAAGGCACAAAAACAACTGCTGAACAGATCTGATTCAACAGGCTCTGGATCACTAAAATCAGGAGTTGATGCCTTCTAAAACAAAACCTGTAGATGGATGTGATTCACTTCATTTAAAAACTAACAACCTGTCTGTATCAAATAGTTTGAAGCTTCATTCATATCGTCGACATTGAAATTCTAAATCAACATTCGAATACTGCGCAGCTTTTTAAGAATTTTTTTTTGCATTTCAATTCATTGTGTTTAAACCTGGTATTTCTGCACAGTTGCAGATAAAGATCAGGCTACACTAACATTATTAGTATTTCACTATTCGTAGAATTAGATTCCAGCAGGACTGCGTAGGATTGTTTCCGACTCGTTTGATCCAAACATTTCCAATAACTTCAGAATGTTGTAAAGTCCAAAAGTAAAAATTTATTGAAAAAAATACAAATGTAACCTGGTAGCTAATGTGATGATTCAGGGAGTTTCTTAAGAAATTTCAAAGAAGTTATTTGCTAATTATTATCTATTTACCAGCAGACATGGAAATAAAGCACATCAATTAACTTTGTATTCTTTTCCTCGAAATGTATTAAATAAATTATCAGCTATTGGGAAATAGCGGAATGTAATTATTAAATAATGTTTATAATAAAGTAATTTTTGATAGACTTTGAGGTAAATATCGGGGTAATTTGGCAGTAATTCCAAAGAAATTTCAAATAGGTTACTTGCTAATTATAACGTAATTACCAGGAAATTTGCGGACCTGTAAAATGAAGTGTTACCGAAATATTCTTATTTGTTTGCGTTTAGCCTTTCAAACATCAAAAACAACATTTTCACTGCAGTCAAAAACTGTTTTCTCTCCCGCTTACCACACAAAGGGAAGCACTCACTGACGAGTTATATTCATGAAAGAAGGTTGATTTAATTAAAGACTAACTCATTTAATCAAGCTGCATGGTGTACACATGTACATTTTATGCCTGGTTTTCTGAGAACAGTGACGTAGTAGGACTAGTTATATTAGTCGCTAATTTTTTTGACACATAGTCTCTCCAACCCCAAAAGAGAGAGTATAGATCTCTGTGTTGTCAATGGCAGCTGCAGCCGTGGCAGCCGAGATCTGCTCAGACTTGACACGGTGGAGGTCAGACAGACGGTGAAAAGGCCGGTCCACACAGCGGGGGGGGGGGGGACATGACAGGTGCATACAAACAGACGCACAATCGTACAATCACATTCACGGCCTCACTTGTCCTCGGCCTCTTACTTCCCCCCCACAATCGCTGTCTTTCCATCTCTCTGCCCTCTTTTACTGAGCTGCTTCTGATTCCCTCTCTGATTGCTCAACACCCGCTCAGATCGCTGCAGGCTGCCATTCTTAACCTCTTCCCCGACAGGACACGCCTATCTTTTTTCTTTTACTACATGACCGCTGGAATTTTCCACTTCCACGCTAAGATAGTGAGCAAAAAGGTAATCTCTCTCTTCACCCAACCCCCCCCCCCCCCCCCCCCCCCCCCACCACCCCTCCCTCCTCACTCCCTCCGGCTCTGTCTCTCTCCTGAACCCTTTCTCCACCCATATTCTCTCCCCTCCTCCCTTCTCATAACATTGAGGTAATCCTAAATTGCTAACATACTGCTCAGCCATGACTGAAAACATTCCTAACATCTCAGTGAGGGGGCTGACAGGGAAGGCCTGCTCAGTCATCATTACAGAGCGCTCAGCAGCCCTCTCTTATACCTCCACACACATCTTTTCTCTCAACTTCACACATGCACCGAACCTGCTGCTGGTTCCTAACGTGGCCTTCAAAGAGGTCAAAACAGACATAAGCCTCCTTCTGGCACTGAAATCTTTCTCTTTTGTTGTACCCAGGGTGCTTTGCAGTAGTGACAGCTGCAGGGCTGATAGAGAGGAGGTGTGTGTGTGTGTGTGTGTGTGTGCTCGGGGTTTGACATACCTGTCGAGGCCAGAAAACGCAGGGGAACAACATGTCAGTACAGCCCCGAAGCAAAACAAGACAGACGACATTTTTGTGACACACACACATCTTCTGAAGACACTTCCTCTGAACTCAGGTTGAAAAATGCACCAACTATTCAATTCCACCAAGACCGAATGCCTCTGAGCCAAAACTATTGTTTTGATTTTGGACATTATGTGTTAATTACTTTCTGAATGAAAATCAAAGGAATCAAATGTTTGACATTTTGGGAAGTTTGTTTTTCTTGCAGAGAGTTGGATGAGAAAATTGATACCACTCTCACATCTGTCTGTTAAATATAAGGCGACGGAAGCTGGTAAGCTTAGCTTAGCATAATGACTGTAAACCGAGGGAAACAGCTAGCCTGCCTCTGTCCAACGTCACTGTGTAACGCGTGAATGCACACTGGCGCCAATCATATACAGTCTATGGTGTCAAGTGTGCAAACTTTCAGTTCAGCCGACATTGAGGTGATCATGAACCTGTTAATGATATTTAACCCTCGTGCCTCACTTTAAAAAAAAAAGTTGCTCTGATGTCCTGAGAGGACAAAAACTGCGATAAAAATATTATATATTAATATTATTTTCCACCTCACAGAGTTAAATCTTTTAACCAACTTCAGTCCTGATCATAACTACCAAATATTCATACATTTTCAGAATTTTAACACTTTACATGCCAGTTTACATGATGCCACTGTTGTTTTTTTATGAAAAAACAAACGAAAAAGAATTATTTTCTATACAGTAAATGCTAGGTGGAATTTTTATTTTTTCACAGTCTGGGATATGTCAGTGATTAGCAACAACATTGATGTTGATGCATTTTTATTATTTGTGCAGTATTAGATTAAATAATCTCACCTGTTGAGCTGAGGTTGAATTTACAAAATTTGAATGCATGCCATTATGCATTAACACAACTAAAATTATCAAAAATGAAAAAGCCAAAAATTTCTTTAGTGAGGCACAAGGGTTAATAATATTCAGGACGGCTAACGTTAGCCAGCTCTCTCGATAATCTTTCCTATTATTAGTATTATTATTTATTTTTTTTAATATGCCTATTTTTTTTCAAATTTGATATGCCTCGATAAATCTGGACCTTTATCACTTAAAGCTACTTGTTACTTTTTTCGCAATGAACTAAGTTAGCATTTGCACTTTGTTTGGAGCACTAGCATAGCACTAATGTTAGCCAGCAATATATCTGTTGAACCTACGTTAATTTGGAGGTAAAAAAACAATAATGTGACATCTGACAGGCCCTATCATTGAGTACAACCAGTTATAATCAGCGATAATAGCCCAGGTTTGGTCATGTATCATGACGTAGATGTCTTGGACCCAACAGGGGCTTGAGTTGAGCTATACGCAGCTGCTGGACAGAGCCATGATCTGTTTGGAGACCAATAACAAGGAAAACAAAACACGCACATTTAGATAAAAAAACAGTCAACCTCAAAAAGAAGTGGCTTCTTTTAGAGTTTCTTTGGTCCAGCACATGACCACCTTGTTTTCACACGGTGCACAGATGAAGAAACAATATATAACTTGTTAATAAGTGAGTTTAAGAGGTGCTGTTAAGTGGATTTTTGTTACCTATGGACAGAGCCAGGCTAGGTGTTTCTGTTTCTGTTTCCAGTCTTTATGCTAAGCTAAGCTAATCGGCAGCTGGCTGTAGCCAAGAATGAATTCCTGAGAGTTGTTGTAGATTTGACACTTTTAAAAAGATATAAGTATTATAATGTAAAGCACATTTTGTGAAAAAGGTTCGGGCCTTTCAGACACAACGCGGCAAACGGCACCGCCGCGCTCTAAATCCCATTATTTCCAATGGCTTGCACCGCGCCACGACGGCTTTTCACCGCGAGCTTGCGCTGCAATTTGTGCTGAACCCACCAGCGAGCGCAGCTCAAACCGCGTTGTGTCTGAAAGGGCCGTAAGTTTTGTTCATATTCTGGAGTGATTATTAACATGTGTGACCTAATTAAAATCAAGAGCTCCTTTGAACTCTTTGTCACCTCTGAGCTACGTACACGACGGGCAATGCTTCTGGGAAGTCTAGACAGGTTCGTTTTGTAGCAAAGAACACAGATGTTTAAAGTAGTCATCATGCTAATGGAAATTTGCACAAAGTTTCCCACCAAAATGCAAAAAAAAAAAATCCTGGCTGAAATAGTGGAGTTCCCAATGGGAGGGATGACTTGCCTTCCTTTAGAGGCCACTGGAAGCCTGAGACTGCAAGGTAGACAGTATTACACAGTGCAATCGTTAACATTCCCCTAACCTCACGTCAGGGCAGCTTTTAGATGTCTGAGGTAATCACCTTGTGAGCCGGCTTCTTCTGGGGCATGCCTTGGCTCTGCCAGCGGAGCCTCAGATGACTTATTGTAAATGGAGAGGGTGTTTAGTGCTCTAGAAAAAAACGGGCCTCTTAGAGGGGTCCTGACAGTTTGTTGCTAAGGGGGGCAGGTTTGTGCGCGGCCGGCCTCTTTGTTGACATTCTCATGACAAATGTATGGAGCCGGGGACACAGCACCGCACTGCTAAACAGGCCGAAGAGTTATTTAGGTAAATTTAGAGATGCCTGCAGTGATTTGTGCTTAGGGTCTGTACACAAATTAAATGCATGTTGTAAACTAGTCATTCTGAAAACAACTTTTCTAATACTGTTATTTTTAAGCATATGCCCCTCAAAATGAACATCTGATTAGTTTAATTACATTAAATGTGATTAACGATGACTGCATCCATTATTTAATCACATCAGAAATGCTTCCTGTAAACAGACTGAACATGGCATCATTTAGTTTAGTCTGTTTTTGTCATTATAGATTAATCTGTCAATTCATTTTACAATTAATTAATTACTTAATTAATTGTTTAGTCCACAAAATGTCAGATAATAGTGGAAAAATGCCTATCCTTGAGCCCAAGGTAATGTCTTAAAAAATGTCTTGTTTTGTCTAACCAACAGTCCAAAAATATTCAAATAACCAAATCATCATATTTGTGAAGATAGAATCAGCAAATGTTTGGCATTTTTGCTTGATAAATGACTTAAATGATTAATGAATCAGAAAAAAATAAGTTTATTTTCTGTTGATAATCGATCAATCCGCTACTTGTTTCCTCACTACTGTGGCACCTTAAGACGGGATCAACAGAAGCTGAAACAGTGGCCGAGTTATCTCAGGTATGTGCTTGGCCTTGAATATCCAAACCTACCCGGCGAATGAGGGGATGAGATTCCATCTCGGGTGAATCACGCCAAAAGAATCCCATCTGACGTCAAGGGCCGAAAAGCCACCCCAAAAAAAAAAAGTGCTTTAAGAACAAACACTAATGCTTCTAAAATAAACAGCCCGACTGAGACTTTGGTGGCGATGATTGATGGTTTTTGTGGTCGCTCTGAAGCCGGAATCAATTGCAAGTTTTTGAGACACGCTGGACAATAATTAAAGGGCAGGAGCAGTCTCACAAAGCAGGGCTTGAGGGAGTTGAAATACGATGGTGAAAATAACATAATGTCACAAAACCAGAGAGGTTCGTTGAGGACAACGGGATGTGAAACAGTAAAAAGGCAGCACGATTCCTGTCAATCAACATTTGTTGCTGCACAGCAAAATACCAAATGTTTAATCTAATAAGGAGAGCGTGCTCTGTCTCAACAATAGGAATGGGAAAGTAGGATCAAAAATAATGAAAGACAAATGCGTTCAATTCCCTACCTGGCCTGACCTGGATGCCAGTGATTCTACCGGAGGACTTGCCAACACATCCATCTGGAGCTTTTCAGGGCATTAAAGGCTCAAACACCTGCGATTTAATGAACATGCTGCAGGAAACAGCATAACTATTCTGAAACCATATGGATGCTTAAAGTCTTCCAACGTGCCAATGCGATGTTTTTGTTCCAGAGTCTCGATTCACGCTGTGCTAATTATTGCCAATTTAAACCGAGCCATCCAGCATCAAACGCAACACGTCTCCAGGAACCAGCTCCAACCAGTCACCTGCAGGCAAAACTCTCCCAGCGATACCGGTTTGTGGGGAAACGAGCGCATTACGTTCGGCGATAAAACACAAAGAGCAGGTTTTGCGACTGAGAGGTGTAGCGAGGAAGAGAAGAGGCCATAAAACAGTGGGCATAAAAAACAGGCTGTAAAGAAAAACACTGTGAGGAAAAAGACAGGTGTAAATCAAACGGAGAGGAGCTGAGATGCTCTCAGGACAGCAATAACCAGCTCTGAGAGTGCTGGTGTGACTGGAAGAACCTGCCCCTGGGTCACAACTCAACAGGTACAGACTTGTTAAAGAAAGCTGAGAGTGGAAAGAAAACATTCACCTCGGTGTCAAAGCTATGACACGAAACACAAGAGGAAGAAAAGTATTTTTCAAATTTCTTTCTAGGGCGCTATGGTGGGCGTTTGTGTTCTTTTAAGCCACAAATCTCTGTGGAATGGGTGGTTTTCTCATTTTTGTGCGTTCATTATGGGACTGATTTCCATGTAATTGTTGTTCTTTTGTTGCTCTGGCTGTTACCCAGCGTACTCACCATACATCTTTCCCTCGTCTGACAGGATGATTTTCCTCCTGCCACAGGGAGGGTAAATGGCGAGGGCCTCCTGGAAGCTCTGCTCGATGTCCGGGCTCCACACGCCCTCGGCGTCCCCGTCGATGGTCTTCTCCTCGTTTTCCCCGTCCAGCCCATCTTCTGGGCTACCGTTGGCGCTCCACTCGTTGGACGCAATGGTGGCGGCTCCCCCTGGGCCCGACCCCGAGCCCCAAAATCAAAGGATCTGTAGGAGACCTGTGAAAGAAAGATACAAGTTGCTTACAGCTGTTTTTATTTAATATTGAGTTACATTCTTTAGCAAATGTTAATCATAATTACACAACACATGAAACCCAAACAGTGTTAACACGGACATATTGACTGTATAGAAGTGGACGTAGTCACCGTGAAGTCACCCATTCGTTTGTGGACTACGGTTTTGAAGCCTCAAGTTAGGCTTTTTGGCCGTCGCCATCTTGGTTTTTGGCTGTCGCCATCTTGTTTTTTTGCAACCAGAAGTGACACGAGAGGGTGGAGCTAATTACAACCGAATGCTTAATAAGACATTTAAACTTTCACGAACTGAAAACACACTGTGAAAGGGTTAAGTCCTAAGGCAACTCCCAGACCGGACAACGCGGTGGTGGCGACCTGTCAATCACAAGGTAGCCACGCCCTAAAGCATACCCTGCTCTATGGTCTATTTGACTCTAAATGGGACCATAATTTACTAAATGAACATCATGCTGTATTGAAGAAGACTTGAAACTAGCGATTGAGACCATAAACTCATGTTTACAATGTTTACTGAGGTAATAAATCAAGTGGGAAGTAGGGTCATTTTCTCATTGACTTCTATACAATCAGACTTCTTTTTGCAACCAGAGGAGTCGCCTCCTGCTGGCTGTTAGAACGAATGCAAGTTTAAGGCACTTCCGTATTGGCTTCACTTTTCAGACCCAGAGGTTGCCCACTGCACGGACAGCAAGTTAAAAGATTTCTTATTATCAACAAATCCCATGACAACTCCAAATCAACAAAGATTGGACAAATAATGTCTGTGCAGCCAAAACCTGATACAGCTTATGTGCTAAAGAGCTCCATTGTTGTCTAATAGCATTTAAAACACGTCAGTGAGCCACAGCGTTGCAATCTGTATAATCATGAGCATGGGCCCTGTGAGTCAATCCAACACACACACACACACTCTGCTGGTGATGTAAATACTCACTAGTGCATCAAATCTGTATTGATCTGCAGCTGCAAATAGTCCCAAACAACCATTTACTACTGTTTCAGAAAAAATGGTAAAAACTGCAGTGCCCAGCTGTTCTAGGAAATCACTTAGTCTTATTTAAGAATTTAACTTCATATTTTTGACCCATTTTTTAAGGATTTATGTCTTGAGTAGGACTTAATGGGCTTGGGTCTGAGTGCTACAGACAGGGTAGGAAAGTCAGACAGTACTGAGAGACGTACTGACGCATTGATGGTTTTGATCTATTCATGGGATTTGCTACCCTGACCCGCCAGATGGTTTGTTACACAGAACCATCTGAGAAGCCGTCATTGTAAACTGTTTGGAAAAGGGCTGGCGCTTTCAAGAAACAGTTGGCAGCTGATTGGATGAACGATCTGTCAATCAAACTCTTGCCAAAGCCAGTCGGGAGAAGAACGAAAACCTCTTTCCCATCGAGAAAAGACTTCAGTGGCGTTCTTTGCTCTTCATTCAATGAAGAAATGCTCTCCAGTTCTGATATAACTGATGCTATTGCAGCATCCACGCTAACCTGGAGCCGCCATTGTTATTTAGAAGGAACACTGTGTCTCGCTCGCTCTGTGTCGTCTCACACACATCTAAGCCACGCCCCTAGCTGCCAGTAGCTCCTCACAGGACACTGATTGGTTCGTGCTCTGGCTTACAGGACATAAACGCATTACTTGAAGCCTGACAAGATGGATTTTCGTCTGATATGTGATCCCGCGATTCTCGTGACATCACGAGAGTCCAGCTACCAACGTGCAAGGTGAGGGATTTGCTTCCAATAACAAAAATCACCAACCTTATCCTTTAATGCATACCTTGTTCATCTGATGGGAAACCAATCACCACCTAGTAACAAGCGCACTGTAATCAGCCATAAGTTCACATTTTTAATAAAGGCACTTCTCTGCTTAAACCACAATATGCACCGCTTTGCAATACTACAAAAGTCAGTCAAAATTAGGTTCTTTTTAGCCGGAGAAATTATCCAAACTATTGTATCAATTTTGGTCTAGTGGCCACAGTCGGAAACGCGGGTCACGTGATGCCATCTGGCAAACAAATCCATTACTATGAAGAAGAAAAAAAACATACTCTTTCATTAGATCTATCATACTGTATAATTACAAGCCACCATTTGTCTTATTAACATACTATTTTTGTGACATTCATGTGCGGAGAAATTCTTTTTTTGGTGTTTGTGCTGGATGAGCAGGTTTCATGAATACATCCACTGCTGCTTCGCCTTCATCTTACCGCACCGAACGGCTTTCTTACTTTGTTTCCTTGTTTTGAATTTATGAGGCAATGCTGCTGATATTCACAAGCACATTTCAACTGGATGCCTACCGGATCAATAAAATACAGGGGAACATGGATTTGATTAAATTCAATTCAATTAGTGTTCAATTTAATTAACAGCTTCCATACTGTGTGAACTTAATCCCTGCTAAGTTCCTCTACTGCTTTTTCTTTAGAAATATACATACAGTGAATTATCTGTGTGGCTATGAAGAAGGCCTGGAGCTGTGCGGGTTCATGTGAAGCACAACGAGACGCGAAAATGGAATGTCATTCATCTATAGGTCACTTCTTTGGCTTTCTTTGACATTTTTCTTTATTGCAGTCATTAAATTTGTATGAATAAACAATGCTAACTGTAATTATTACTATAATTTCCTCGATTTTATTTCTCCGAAATGGCCAAATGAATTCAAGATATTCCATAAAACGAAGTTTAAAGACCTCACTAATCAGCGCTGGCCTCAAAGAATTCTTGTGGTCTGGGAACTGTGTCCCAGTGTGGTTGGCTTATGGCTGACTGCAGGCAAAGATCTTAAGTATTTTTCAAGCTGCCCTTTCAGCATCGTATTGTTTCTGAAATGGAAGTCTATGAGGTAACCGCGATCCTCCCAGGATGCTTGTGTTTCTCTGCTTTAGCATTTCTGCAGATGCTGACAAAAATAAAGTTTAAGGGATAAATACAGAGATGTTACATTATCTGTTTTCTTTTTCAGTATAAGCCATATTTGACCTCTTTTATGAGGTTTTACACAGTTAGGGAGTCAAATATTAACAGTATGTAAAATAGAAATCAAACCAGTAATTAAGTTTCAGTCTTGAAATGTGATTTGCACTCCTAACTTTATTTGGAAAAATAATATCAAAAATGTCTGTGTAAATCAGTGAAACTCCTGTTCTCAAGGACACATGTATGATTACCCATCGTATAATTACACCAAAGCTGCGCAGCCACGAAGCTGTTTTATTTTATCTGGATATATTCGTGATAGCCTTGACATCTCCCTTAGCCTCCCCTTCTCTGTTTATCTCTCAGTATTTAGAAAGATTCCTACTTCCTAATCGCTGCCAGGACCACACATTGGTGAAAAAGCAGAGGTGGAGGATTAGTGACGCTTCCTTTCTGTTCCCGTCATCATATAACAGGAATTACAAGAGATCAAAGGCGAGTAGATCAGTTATACAGTGATCCTGTTCTACCACACGCCACATACAGCATGAAATTTATGGACGCCACTGAACCCAAACGAGGGTTTGACAAATATCCACAAGTCGAGCTGCTAATTTTAGCTGAGAGGGTATTGGTTATGGTGGACCCTTTGCAACAGGGTCACGGCGTTAAAACTCAACAGTGAAACTGAGCACTCATCAGCAGATCAAGTGAGCCATGTCAGTCCTCACAGATCACACGGCTGGATCGCTCCCAATGACTACCAACAAACGACTAGACTTAGGGTTAGTTTAATCATAATCTCTGCCAAGGTAGTGTTAAATATTGTTTCATGGTGCAATTTGGGGCGATTTTTGCCCCCGATTATTGAAATTTGGAGACATTTACATACACACACTAATTTTTTGCCCCCTTGATTGTTGGGGTGCATGTAAGAAAATATTGAGTATTACGATAATATGTTTTTTGATATTGTATCAATTCTCAAAAAGACTGTATCAATTTTTAATTAATAGTTTACATGCAAAGATCCAGTCAATACTTTATTTAATTTGCAAAGAGATGTGCCCTCTCAAAGTAGTGCTATGATGTTGGATGTTACAGGGACTGTGATAAATGCAAATGCAGATCCCACTGTTCTGATTGCATAAAAAAGTAAACTTTTTTTACTCAGATTTTATAAATATGGTGGTGTGTTCTTTATACTATGACAGTTTTCCTGAAATTTGTTTTAAAAAAAATTGCAATATACTGTATCGCCGTGCTTACAGTATCGCAATATATGAATCGTAACTCCTGTATCATGATAAGTAACGTATTGCCAGATTCTTGCCAATACACAGCCCTACTTGATTGTGTTTTATGGGGCAAATACCTTGAATTTCGGGGTAATTTTGCCCTTGATTATTTCTAATGCTGACTTGTACTGATACTTAATAAAAATGGGCATCCCCCTGCAATTTGTCGAGTAGTCCTTCGACAAAATATGAAAGGCATTTTTCAAGAAAGAAATGCGAAAAATTCTCTGGTTCCAGCTTCTAAAATGTGAGGATTGTCTGCTTAGTTTTGTCTTGTATTATAGTAAAGTGAATATTGTGATTTGTTAGTTGAAGTAGGGGCTGCAGCTAACGATTATTTTCATTAGAGATTAATCTGCAGATTATTTTCTTAAAGGAACAGTGTGTAACATTTAGGCTATTAGCAGAAATGGAATATAATATGAATAAGTATGTTTTCATTAGTGTATAATCACCTGAAAATAAGAATCGTTGTGTTTTGCTACCTTAGAATGAGCAGTTTATATCTACATAGGGAGTTGGTCCTCTTCACGTAGCCTTTCACGTTTTTGCACTGGCCACCGTAGTTCTCCTACATGCTTGGCACACAGGAGAAGCTTAATTTGGTTGCAATCTGCAACCTCACCGCTAGATGCCGTCAAATCCTACAAACTGCACCTTTAAACAATCAATTAATCGTCTATAACATGAAAGAGACTTGTGAAAAAATACCCGGGTTTGTTTTACTCAACCAACAGTCCAAAACCCCAAAATGTTCATTTTACGACAAAGAAGAGCACCAAATCTTCACATTTTAGAAGCTGCAACCAGAAAAAATATTTGTGATTTTGGCTTGAAAAAATGACTAAAACAATTACTCAATTATTAAGCAATTTTTCGACTTTATATATGTCACCTTTGACTCTGGAAAATTGTGATGGTCATTTTTCCCAAGGCACACATTGTACATATGTTTAAATGGCTCCACATTGACAGCAGCCTGTCATGACATCAGCCATAATGATTTGACTTATTTCATTGTTTTGCTGTCAGCACTCTGTTAGTTGGTACAAATTAAAAACTGAAACATCTTTAGGCACAAAGAGCCGTTAACACCAAAACTAGTGGAACCCTTAAATACACATTTTCTCTCTCAGCCTCAAGTACAGCAGATGCACTTTGTGTGGTCTGGTGTGAAAATGTCTTTCAGGCAGCCCAAAGTATTTCATTAATGAATGCACAGGTGCTGTTAGGGCAACAGCTTCAGTAGAGCCGGGGCAATAATCAAAGACTGGTGGCACAGGGAGGGAGGGGCGGCTGCTCTATTGTTTATCTCCAATTATAGCAGAGAAAACACTGCAAACCTCCTCCACACTGTGAGCTGTGAAGAGCAGCTAGCGGCCCTCAGTGTGACACGCAGATCTGACGACCTCGGCGGAGCTCCGAGTGCTCGCAGGAGTGCGTTCGAGTGAGGTGCTGCGAAAAGAGAGGCTCTTCACCGAGAGAGGGGCCTGAATTCCAGACATGTCCTTATTAAGAAAGGGCCGCGAGTGCTCACTGTTTCTCCTCCTGCCTCCCTTGTGTCAACCCAACGCCCTCCCTCCCTCCCTCCCTCCTCTACCAGCCCCCCCTCCACCCAGCGCTCAGAACGTCTCTACCCAAATAAGGACAGGAGACCAGGGGATGCGTGTATGGGAGGAGTGGGTGGTGGGTGGGTGGGTTGGTTGGTTGGTTGGTTGGTTGGAGAGCAGGGGGGGGGGGGGGGAGAGGGGGTGTGTACGTGGTGTGGGGGGTGTTGTCCAATTTAGGCGTCCACTTTGGGGTCTGGAAAACAGTGGGATTGTTCCAGCTGGAATGCAACATCAGCAGTGAACACGCTCAGAGCTCAGACTAGAGGCAGGCCATTGTCAGTGGAGCCGTTTTTCAATGCATCCTCTAGTGGAGTCACAGGATTTCGAATCTGGACAATAGTCATGACTTCATGATGAAAAGTGAGCGGTAAATAAAGTCACAAAGACAGTTTTATGGACTCAAATGCAACAGCTAGTTTGACTCCAGACCTTTGGGATCCGGTCCTCCGACACGATTTACTGCCAGCATGTCATTTGAAAAGAAAAGCTGCTGTACTAATTAACATGTTGATTACATTAGAACAGCTGGGTGAAGTTTGGGTGAGAAACTCACACAACAACATAGTAATGACTCACACAACAAAATAAACTGCAGACACTCAGAGCTGCACACATCAACACATAAAGTACAAATGCATAAATACAACTACCGATTAATCGATCTACAGAAAATAAAGCTGTTTTCATAATGTATTAATCGTTTAAAGGGGACCTATTGTGCTTTTGCGCTTTTTCCCTTTCCTTTAGTGTGTTATATAGTTTTTTGTGCAGGTAAAATGTCTGCAAAGTTCCAAAGCTTAAAGTCCAAGCCAAAGGGAGTTAATCTCCCCCACAGAAACCCTGCTCCTGAACTGCCTTGCTTGAAGTCCCGCCTTTTCTTACATAATGTAATGATGTCACCAAGTAACACACCTTGCCTAGCGGCTAGTTTGGCATGCCCTCAAACAAAGCTAGTTCGAGCGGAGCTGGAGCGGAGTCCGAAGAGTTTAGTTAGGTTGACCAATCACAACAGAGTGGGCCAGCTGACCAATCAGAGCACACTGGGCTTTTCAGGAGGGCGGGGCATGGGCGCAAACAGAGCGTTTCAGACAGAGGGTGAAAAGAGGTGCTGCGGCACAGCCGGTATGAGTAAAGGAAAGTGTTTTTTTGAACATTAAAGCATGTAAACATGTTCTACTAGAAACCCCAAATACAAGTATCCACCTGAAAATAAGCATAGTAGTTCCTCTTTAAGTCAGTAATAAATTGAATATCTTTAGTGCTCTGGGCCCAAGATCATATAAAAAAAAGAAAATTTGATGACAAAAATTAGCCTTTAGGAAATTCTGAAATACTGTTTTCATATAAACCCAAAAGAGCAATAGATTAATGGTTAATGAAATCAACTGTTAGCTGCAGGCCTCATCCCAAGCACAAACCTGTGTGTGAGACTCTCGATTGAATGACTCCCTGATTTAACACCAAAATCAGGGACACACCTCCCCTCCCATTCTCTGGGAGTCAGGCCACGAGAGCAACATGCTACAGAATTCCAACGTGCAGCAGGAATAAATGCTTCAAAACTATGCGCCTCTGCACATTCATTCAAACGCCACCATTCATGCACCACAATCCCCTCTTCCCATTTTCCTAGCCCCGAACGGAGCGATCACATTGCAGTCGGTTTTCAGCAATCGGCTTATCTCCGCTCCGACTCCATCCGCGAACCAACCAGAGTTTATTGGCACCGCACTGAGTTTCCTTTTTTTTTTTTCTTCCTAGACGGGATTGTGTGCAGTGAAATGTCCCAATGAATTCCAGTAATTCTACTGAGTCACTCTGCTGGGTCACATGAAGGAAAGCTGCCGGTATAACCTAAATCAGGAAAGGGATTCCAGCGCAGGCATTTGTTTAAGTGTGCCACAGAGCGTAGGAAATCCCTTACAAACACCTACAGGCAGGAAAACAAACAGAGCCTGTGTGTTTCAGTGACATTCAGGAGTCGACACAATAACACTTATTCACTCAGAGAGAGATGATTTGCCACATCTTTATTCCTCAAATCTATCTTCCACTGAACATGAGATCATCTTGATGCACCAACCAGATGGGTTTCTACTTACGCAGTGGAATTCAAAGACAGTGGGGCAAGACCTTGAGTCAAAATGACTCTGTCATGTCTCGCAGCTTTTATGGCCTGATGGCAACATCTCCAGCCGTCTGGTGAGAAAGGAAGATTCGCCGAACCTCCTGTCATTTAAGACCAAACAGGATGGATCATAGAAATATACTCAGAGACTAAACATCCCACCATGAGGGCCATACGAGCCCGTCGAAGCTAGAACAGTAGAACGAAAAACAACAGTGTGTGTGCTGTGATGACTTTTAAAGTTTTGTACTTCTGCTGTTAATTTCACTCACATTATTTGTTTCATTCTCAAAGTGTTCCCAAACTTCAACTGTGGTTTCGCAAAGCAAATGAATTTCAACAGAAACTCCTCCTTGTGAGCAAAATAACGGTCAGAGAAACTCTTATTTTAATGATGTCAAGACGGCCTGCATCAAAAAACATGACCTTTTTGATGTTACTCGTTAAAAAAAAGCTGTAAATACCAAAAGGCAACACAACAACAAACAAATACAGACAGAAGGGTCGGTACAGAAAAAACGTCTGGTGCTTTTTACATTGTGGGACGGAGCAGGAGCATCAAATGACAACAAGTAAAAGAGCCCGCCATGTTTTTGCACCTGGTCCAAGATGCATAGAGTCACATTTGGTGCTTGGGTGTTAAACAGAATGCAAATGTTGCTCATGTGGGCATTTATGTAAAATATCTCTCGAGAACGGTGCACCAACTGTCATCGAGAATCTTGAGCATATCTTTGTTCTGCTGTATGTCTCTCACAACAAAGCAGTAACTTGATGAGCGCTAAAGCTTTAACAGGTTAACATATTTAACATGTGTTTTTTCTGGAGATCAGATAATGTGGACTTGTAGATGTTTGGAGCCCCGGTGGTAGTTTTCAATTTTCTTTTTACTTTTTTAAATGCATCAGAATCAGAAGAATCTAACATTGTTAAAGTTACAAGTTTTTGTGCGTATAATATAGGGATGTCACAATACCAGAAATTTAGTAGTTGATGCCAATACCAACAAAATTCCAGGATTCTCGATACCCCATTCGATACCACGGTAAAAAAGAAAAACAAACAATAAATCCCATGTACTTTTGCATTCAGTTTTTTAGCGATTTTATTATCAACCCCTGAATTTTTTTTTTTACAAGATTACATTTGAAAACATCATGATAACGCTATAATTTACGTCTGCCTCATACAAATTTTTACTGAATAGAGCTTGAACGCATCATAATGTAATGCATAACTTAATGCAACCTCCATACGTTGCCGCTTAACTCTGTTATTTAGCCAAGCAGGACTGTGCTGCCCACCGGCTGCTAACAGCTAACGTTACTAGCTCTCCTCCGGCTGATTTCAACACAGATTTGTTGTTCACAATGTAGCATTATCAGGGAAATTTTCTTATCATCCCCGGGATGTTGGGACGTCATAAGTCTCGAGCCCTGATCCCCGGTACTTGCGGTACTGTAGAAAAACGAGCACTGTGACGTTTTCAGAATTTTGGCATTGACTTGGTACCGAAGTATCGGTTCTTGTGACGTCCCTAGTATAGTATAGTAGTAGTATGTAATAGTAGTAGTAGTGTGTAGTATAGTAGTATATCCCTAGTATAATGAATTTGTTTTGATGCTGATGTCAATACAATCCATTAAAAGTACAATAACAACTGTATATAGATAAAACTTGGTACCTTAAACCTGCATTAATAGATTTTCCTCCTCTTTTAGCTCTGTTTTGGTCTCCACCAACTCTCGAGGAAGTCTCTTTAGCTGCTAAATGCTCCACTGTGTTCACCAACGAGCTGTCAACTGTGTCTGTCTGCTGTTTGGCGCTGAGCAGGTAGTGTACAGTGAATTTATCAGAGGTTTTTGCTAAAAACAATGCTGATGAGAGGATTCAGACTGAACCAAAACAGTAAAGTTGCGGGTCGTAAAACCAAAACAATGAACTGAAAGACGTTAAAATGCTCTGTAAAGCTATGGGTGATAATCCTCCCGGGATTCATCACTAGAAATGAGTCCTTTAATGCTACACATAGTCATTAAAGCTAGAGTTGGTAATCTTCAAAAACATTTATTGTTATATTTGTTGAAATTCTCATTACATTCCAACAGCAATCAATAAATCAAATGCTCTGAAAAAAACTGGTATCTGTGGCTGTCGCAGGACTGTAATAAGCCCGTCCAATCATTTCATTCGGCCCAAATGTAATGAGTGGATGGGCGACCTACCTGTCTACCTGTGTGCACTCTGCCCGTGCACTCATTGTGCGTTAACAGAGTCTTCCACAAGCTGCTAGCTTAACAGCTATGAGTACTAACAATAGTCATATTAATGTTCATAACAATAATTTGGGGGGAGTGGCTTTGGAGGTAGGCTTGAAGTGACGGACTGTCAGTGTTGCAGACTTGGCGACTTTCTCGCTAGATTTAGAGACTTTTGGTGCTAGTGATACTAGCTACTTTTATTGGAAAAGAGTTGGCAACACTGGGCTGGGTTTTTTGGTTGGATCATTTTTAAAATCTAGCGTACTCTTGCTGGTTTCTTAAGATTACCAACCCTAGCTTTAACATATAAAATGCTGATTAGAGCAGCTTTAAGATAGCAATTAAAAGTATATAAAAAACAAGACATTCCTGTTACTGGTTTTGATTCATACAAATATTTTGTTATTTCATGTTGTCACTAAATTGTTGGTCATATTAAACACAAACACTATGTGAAAATCTGCCTCCCTCTCCTATCCTTAAGTCTGTAAACCGCCGTTACCACGACTCAATTCTCCTGACTCATCATGTCGCAGATTGTTAACAGATTCCCTTCAAATCTGTCTCCTCCACTGTCGAGCCACCGAGCCTGCTTGTGTTTGTCTCTCCATCACATGCCTACTGGCGTAATGTATGTGCCTCCGTCTGTTTGTTAACCAATACACTACGGGATTTGTTCCTGTCTGTAAAAAATGCGGCCTTTGTTAAGCTGCTGCTCGAGTTGGGACACTTGTTGGCAAAGAACAGACCCCTGCTGGCAGCCCGAAGCCCCCCTGCTTAGCCGAGAGCTAAACACACCTCCACCCAACTTAACGTTTTATACACAGTAACAAATCCAAACTCCTCCACACGTCTTGTTAAGGTTGAGGGGCGCTCACAGATGTCACACTGAGACCTCCCCCCCCTCACACACACACACACACACACACACTGACAGCCACACAAACACACATCCTGACAGGGGAAACAACAGGACTTGGTGGCAGAAGGAGCAGCTGCTCTCTGAGGTCAGATTACAGATAAAGAAAACATTTTAGGTTGCAGGCCAGGAAAGCTGCTCTCTGACAAGAACTGGAGACGCTGCCTTATTCCTCCTGAC
Source organism: Sebastolobus alascanus (assembly GCA_916701645.2). NCBI lineage: Eukaryota > Metazoa > Chordata > Actinopteri > Perciformes > Sebastidae > Sebastolobus > Sebastolobus alascanus. The sequence continues at coordinate 441,170 of CAKAOJ020000326.1, forward strand.
ACACAGAAACGCACACAGATGCATTCACAGCGAATGCACATGTTAAAAATCTATTACCGCTCCTTAGAAATGAAAGGCAATGAGACGCGTACTCAGAGTTTGCCGCCACTGCCTTCTTCAGACAGCACGAGCCCCATCTCCCCGAAAAAAAAGTCAGTCACCACCCTCCCCTCTCCCTCTCTGTGTCTGTGTTTGGCCCTAATAAATTCTCTGCAGCTCCTCCAATAACTTCCTCCTACTTCCTATCTGGCACGGCGCTCAGGAAACAATCAGAGCTGAGAGTGAGAGGAGGGCTGGACGGCCAACAGCTCACACGGCAAGAAGGCAAGAAAGAAGAGAGGCAGAGGGAAAAGTTGAGACACACACACACATGAACACACACCACATGCTCTCCTTGTCAAGTCAAACATTTGCAGTTTGATACCAGCTGCATGCCCAAGAAAAACAATAATGTTCAGAGCAACGTCTTGCACGCAAGAGTGAGAATGTGCGAAGAATGGAGGAATCGGACATACTGTATGTTTTTCAAGCATTTACACCACGAAACTCACCGCAACTGATTCTTATTTGTTGTTTTCTTGTAAACAAAACTCACTGTGTGGAAACAAGGCACTCCGAGGTATAAGGAGAGGTTACTGGTTTCCTAAATGAGTCACTGAGATTCATTCATTCATTGTTCCGGGTGCTGCTGCCTATGTGGTCCACCTTGACTCGTCACACTTTCATAGAATTAAGCCTAAATCCATCTGAAGAGGGAAAGACTGACACAAAACGGGGTGAGTGCGCCAGAATGCTTTTCTTTTTTTTTCTCTTTTTTTTTTTTACAGTACTGAATCAGCATTTTAATCGGAAATTTTCCAGAGAAAGCAGCGGAGAAGCCATCCCGGCCTGAATTGGTCGTTTTGTGGTGAGGGGAGCGGTTTGAAGCCATAATCTGTGAAACCTTTAAGACATGCATAACTTTTTGCAGCAGAATGCACCAGCCAATAACTCATCCAAGCATATAAATCGTGGAACAAGGCATTAAAAGCAGCCGTGGCTTTGATCAGGGCCATATAGAGGGGATTTTCACAAGGAAAAACTAAGATTAGACATAAAAATAAGCTGAACCGGAGGAGAGGAAACTTGTTGCACATTTAATATATGTACATGCACTCTCATAAAGCACCTTTAAAATCCCTCGGACACCTGTGTTGTTTTTAGGGCTGGGAAATATATCAATATTATATCGATATCTTGATATGAGACTAAATGTCGTCTTAGATTTTGGATATATGGCATTAAGTGTTGTCTTTTCCTGGTTGCATTACAGTAAAGTGATGTAAATTTTGAACTTACCAGACTGTTGTAGTTGTTCTAGTATTTGCATTTGCCCACTCAGTCATTATATCCACATTACTGATGATTTATCAAACATCTCATCCTGTGAATATTTTGTAAAAGCACCGATAGTCAACCCTAATTTCGTCGCAATATCGATATCGAGGTATATGGTCAAACATATACTGGTATTTGATTTTCTCCATATCGCCCAGCCCTAGTTGTTTTATATTAGGAGTGACCAAAACAAGTAACTCTGTGCTGCAGAAGGAGATCATCCCCCAACCCAAAACACTCTGAGGGATTAAAGGGGTTTCACATGAGTGCCCTTGGGTCACTGGAGCTCCAGTACGACACACACACACACACACGTCTCTGAAACACCAGACGCCGGGCCTCAGCCAGCCTCATGTTATCTATAATGGAGGCTGGAGAAGCCCACAGACGCCGGCACACACTAGCCCACGCGGACGTTTCTTTTTCGAGCTCTTCCTCTTTAGAGAGAACATTACTGTGGGACATCACTCCTCTAGCAGTGGGTCACCAGAGAAAGAACAACTAAAACGTTTAGCAACTTGGGGACAGCTGACACAAAGGCCATACTGTTCTAGGCCACTCCCCGGCTCCTCCCCTGAGCGGTCCGAATGGGAGGCCAGAAAGCTTATCTGTTAAAACCCCTCATGGTTTGGAGGATATGTAAACATGTGCGGTGCATTAACGTGAATACGATGTTGATGAATTGTGTCTTTTGAGAGTGAGGTTTGAAGATATAGCATGCGGCACCATTTGTTGCATCACTGTAATAAAACAGCTCAAAGCGCAACGTGCTCTTCATCGACACAACTGCGCTCAACCGCTGCTAGTTAGACTGCATATTGTATTCCAGATTGTCATTAATGCCCCTTCTGCTGAGAGCTGCAGCCTTTTCCTGTAAGGCCCTCTCTGTGTGTGTGTGTGCTCACCACCACGCAGACATAAGTGGTATTTGTTCAGATCTGGGTTGACAGAGGGGCAAGTGTCCACCATTTGGAACGAGCACTTCTGGGGATGGTGCTAAAAGGCGACCGACGTCTGCACAAATGGGCAAAAGCTCATTAGTGCGGGTTTGACACAAACGGGTGAAGCTGCACTGCTGACAAACGGTCAACAGACCCGCCGCCCGAGTAAACACTCCGCAGGGCGAAGAAAGAAAGGATGCACTTTAGCAGCAAAATGCCTACACAGTTTCTGATTAAACCTTTAAAAATCAAAAACATCACAGGATAACAGATTTTTTTTCTCCCCCCCTTCATGAAGAGAACACATGCTCATTAACGCTTCCTTTCCAACAAACGGCCCCGAGGAACACAGCTGGGGAGTAAAAAGAGAGAAAACGGCCACTTTAAGGGGATATTACCTCAAGTAATCTAATTGACCTCCATGACACGGGCCAAGCTGTAAAACTTTCCCTTCGCATTTAACTCTCACACGGCGTGTACATGCTAAATCCACAACGGCTGAGAGACATAAAGTATGTTCAAGGAGAAGAAAAAAGAAAGGACCACATAGTACATTGGGAGGCCTGATGCCTTCATGCTGCATGCAAACAATGAGGGGGAATCTGTCGGAGCAGCAGAATGCTTAATCCTTTCCAGATTTACCCATCAGCATCAAAATCTATTATTAGGCATCTTGGCGTGTCTCATTTACCAAGGACACATTGTTTGGTCGTGCTGGTTGGTCGTTTCGTTTCAGAACATCATTTCCACATGTTAATGGAAAGTAGCTCTCAAACTGTGGATTTTGCCTCTCAACCGTGACTTAAACATGACAAACTGGAAAAGAAAACTCGCACTATCTGATCATCTTCTTTATCAGTGTTGCACCACACCGCCCGTGTTCAAAAGAGCTCGCCAAAAGCCTGGCGTAGTTACACTCACAGCCATGTGGATTAAAGGCAGAGCTGTGGAACAAAAAAATGCTTTGTTTCCCCAAAAACTTGGTGAAAATATATTAAAAAGAATGTATAAAATATTAAATGAAAATATGACATTGTGCAACCGTAAGGAATGTTGTTGCGGTTAAAGCAGACAGTTAGAGACAGACAGACGACGTTAACAGGTTATTCAGCTCGCTGTGACGAACCTGACAGACTGCATTCTGTTGTTTAGTCAAACCTGTTGACGGGCACTGATTTAACTCTCTGCTGCTCATTTGACTGTACAAATGCTAACATGTTGTCCATTTTTTTACATTTTCTTATCAGCCAAAACATTTGGCTTGGTCAAAAAAAAAAGTTTCACGAGCCTGAACTAACAGCACAGACTGAGAGCAGGTGTAGCCCGAGGTGGCCCTCATATAATTAGACAATTAGCTGGCATACATATCCGTGCATCGCAAATCCTCACCTATGAATTATGGACTTAGTGGGACTTTGCAGAGTATCATCGCAAGGCCTGGTTGTTGGCACGGCAGAAAGTAGTGAAAAGAAAAGAAATAAAGAGAAAAGATAGATAGATAGATAGATAGATAGATAGATAGATAGATAGATACAGTAGAATGCAGAATGGTCTCATTCATATTTTTATATTATATATATATATATATAATATATTACTGGATTATTTTAATCATGTACCCTGTCATGGTGAAGCTATCTACTTTACTGGATATAGCAACAAATCATATTTCATAAGCTGTTCATATACACTGGTAGACTATGTACTGTATCTAGAATCTTTATCAGTAAACTACAGCTGTCAAATAAATGTAGTGGCTTAAAAAAGTACAATGTTTACCTCTGAATGTGAAGCTGAAATATAAGCATAAGCATAAAATGGGAGTACAATTAACTTAAAGCGCTGGAACAAGCTGATAAAGAATATAAACATGATACTTTCAGACAGTGTAGAAGATAGATAGATAGAATTTAAATATGTCTGTTTCAAATATAAATTATGGCAAGATAATATGAAGTAGTTACATGCTAAACATAAGTTATTAGAAATTTAAATAAAATCAAAATATTTATCTGTCACTTATTCCTTTTGGGTTCAGAATTTCTTCTAAATTGACAAAAGTAGGAAGTTTTTAATTTTTTTTTTATTTTCATGTAGTTGTTTTTCTGATCAGCTAATAAACTAACACGTGAGGTTTGGTATTTCTAAATATTGTCATAATAGCAATAATGTAAAAGAAATCTATTGTGGTATGCAAACGTGTAGTTCCAAGCCTTCACACTGGCTTTACTTTATATTTGTCATTTATGTTTGTTTGTATATTTGTAATTCTGCTGGTATTCTGTGGTTTTAACTTCATACTAGGCCGATATATTGTGTTCTGTGTTCATAAACAAAGTTTGTTTAAAGAATGTGTGAAAAAAAATTGTTTTCAAATCCAAAACTATAGAATAGTAAAATGATTTTATTATATATTAATTTAATGAGTGCCTTGAAAAACATGTCTGTCTTAAAAAAACAAAAGAAAGAGAGATGCTGTGAAAATGGAAATGTATTTATTAAAATAAGATCTGATAGACAAAAACTAAAGAGAAAGTATGGAGCTAAATCTTCTTTGAAACATTTTATTTCCTTGTAAATTTGTCTTTTTTTTCTTAGTCTAATAAATCCACTGGTACTGTTGGAGGAACAGGAGTGCTTCTCTTCATGCAACTCTGCTGACAAATGAAGAAGTCGTCTTACCTTTGAGATGCAGAGGTCCAAACCAGACTGAAGTTGTGTATTCCTCCAAATGGTTTGAGTTTGACTTTCTGTGTCTCTCTGTTGCCTGTAGGTAAAACTGTTGGATTCCCTCTGGAGGAACGATGGTTGGTGATGATGATCCAGGTATGAACTGTGCGAGAAAGAGAACAAACATGTTGGCCTCACTTCTGTGCTGTCAAAAGAGACGCTTTGTGTTGTCTTTTTAAGTAATAGTGTTTGTCAATGAGCGGGGCTAACGGTGGAGATCTGATGGTACAGAGCCTGTCAAAGAGATCCCTGCACACTGGGAAAGCCAAACACAATAGACGCTCAATCTGCAAATGTTTTCTTCCCTCCCAACGCAGGGAGCTCCGCGGAAAAATGTAAAAAATGACAATGATCTGAAAACTTCACCGAGACAAGCGGCGTGAAAAAACTCTCCCAGAAAAAGAGGCTCTAAACAGAAAGAGGGAACATTAGTGGAGAGACTCTTACCTTTATTTTATTCTGCCAGTCACCTTCTTCTCCTCAATGAGAGCAGCTGGGCACTTTAGTTACTTTCTTATTATTTGGCGCCTTGTTGTTTTCCGTAATATTTCTCAGAGGTTTGACAGTATAAGTGGAATGTTAAGTATGACTTTGGTATGAAATCAACGCACTACACTGGAAAACGAAGGGGGAGGGAGAGGAAGACTGGCGAGGAGGAGCCACTGGTGCGCGTCAATCAACAGGCTGGGGGGGCGGGCACTTCCCTCCAAGCCCCGCCCCCCCACACAACCCTGCACACTGAGCTGCAGCTTCCTGCCCCAAAACCACTCACAACACACTCATACTACTCCAGTGTATATTAGGGAATAAATAAAAGGCATCAACTGAAGTAGTTACAAACAGTTTTGAAATACTGATACTTTTATAAACTTTACACTTTTCCAGTGGTGGAAGAAGAAGGACTCAGATCTTTTTCTTAAGTAAAAGTAAAACTGTGTAGAAATACAAGTGAAAGTCCTGCACTCATAATGTTACTTAAGGAAAAGTACACAAGTATTAGAATCAAATTAACTTAAGGTACCAAAAGTAAATATGCAGAATACATTATATCACTGGACTACAATTAGTGATGCATGTATGTCAGAAGGTTTACTGGCAAGTAGGTTATTCACATGCAAGGAATTTGTCCTGGTGTTTGGTGCTTACAATAAACAACAACAATAATAATATACAATAAACATATTAAGGAAATAAAAATATAGGCAGTATTGCAAGAGTCAAGAACATAAATATAGAATAGAAAAAGTAAGATAAAAATATTTAAAAAGATTCTATAACAAATATGTACAAGTATGTAATATAGCTGTATTTTGGAATGAGAGAGTTGTACAATTTTGTGCAGAATGTGCAAACGTATTGATCAGTGGAAGTGCAAAAAGTTCATTTATGTGTACATCACTTTAATGCTGCAGCTGGTAAAGGTGGAGCTCACCTTGACAAATGTATATAGTGCTGTTTAATCTATAATAATACATCAGAATTCAGTTGTTAATTATATATTGTATTACTAGTCTGAATCTGCAAAGTAACTATCAGATAAATGTTGTAGTGAAGTAAAAAGTACAATATTTCCCTCCAAAATGAAGTGGACTAAAAGTATAAAGTAGTACTTTCCACCACTGCAAACAATATTTTCAATTTCAACGGAGATTCCAAACATACCAAATATGTCAGGCTGAATTTGGGGGAATGTGTATGAAATGCAGTGGTGGAAGAAATACTTAGATTGTTTACTTAAATAAAGTAGTAATACCACATGGGAAACATCTCCAATTACAAGTTAAAGAATATTTTTACTTAAGTAAAAGTACAGAGGTATTAATCAGCAAATTGTTCGGTGAGTATCCAAAGTAAAAACACTAATTTTTCAGAATGGTCCCTTTCAGATTTTTTAGACTATATATATTACTGGATTATCTTTATAAAAATATTTAACATATAGCTGCATTTTAATCATGTAGCCGGTCAAGGTGAAGCTAACTGCTTTACATTTTACTGGATATATAACAACACATCATATTCATATATACCGGTAGGCTATGTATATAAAATCTTTATCAGTAAACTACAGCTGTCAAATAAATGTAGTGGCTAAAACAAATGACAATGTTCGCCTCTGAATGTGAAGTTGAAGTATAAGCAGCATAAAATGGGAGTACAATTACCTTAAATAAAATGCTGTAACAAGTTGATAAGGAATATAAACATGATTCTTCAGACAGTGTACAATAAGATGAATTTTCAAACCTTAAATATACATAACTGGAAATAAAAGGGTCAAAACTGGATGTTAATGGGTTATCTGGGGTGTGGATACCAATTTGTTTGTAAAATTTTATTTGAAAAATAGACATTTCTTTAAAAAAAAGTTGGTGCTTTGCTGTAGATCTTAATCAAAGTCGATAGAGTAGTCAGACCCAGAAGCATCATTATGACTGCTTAAATATTTTAATAATGACACGTCACAAAGATGACTCACCTACTAATCTACATTGTAATAGGTATATTACTCAAGGAAAATTGCCGGACTTTAATTTCTCTATTAAGGCACTGATACCCAGTTGAATACACTTTCCAGCACTGTGTCCATATGACTCCTGAGTTCACTGTAGGATTATTTAAAAGAATATAAATATTAATTATGCTGTATTTATTTTAATTTTGCTCTGGTATTTGTGTAGCCTGTTATAATTATACACTTAACACAGCATGGTTTGCTTTTTGAAATAGCAAATCAAAGCTGTAGTTGGATGAATACAATTAATTATTTACCAGCTGAGGTAAAAAAAATTGCAATAAATTAGAAAAAAGATCAGCTAATCAGAGCTTTTATTAGTACCACACCTAAATACGTTGTATGCAAATAGACAATAATTGTTTCACTGAATTCAAAAGAAAAAAACTGAGTTTAGTGCTGCTTTTTTCCTTCTCTTACGGCTAATTTATGAGGTAAAAGTCTTTCAATGATCACATCGCTATAAACAATATAAACTAAGGCCTTGAACACACGTCCGTCCTGCAACAGCTCCTTCTGTTGGTCAACAGCATGGTTGCAACATGTGAACAGTGGGTGATGTATTTATACACCACTGAGACACTAAAGCACAGCTGCTGGATATGCAAATAGACTGAAAATGACTCACTCGTACAGTAGATGCACTAATTGTATTAGCGTTTTAAGAATGACAACAGTAATCTTGACAGTTCTTTAGCTGGAATTCGGGTTAACATAATGAGGGAAGAAGAAGAAGAAGAAGAAGAACTCACCTTACAGCATCTGTCCAGAAGAGCTGCCAGCTTCAGGCTTCATTTAATCTGCGAGTTTGGACAACTGCCTGAGCAGGTTCAGGCAGAATACACACCTCTCATTCGCTCTCAAGGCCCTCGGCTCAAACAGGTTTTTCATCCTGAGCGAAGCTCTCCTCTCAACATGTCAGACAACTACTGCGGAACAGCGTGGGTGTCTCTCAAAACCTGCAACTAGAAGGAGTCTTTCTGATTAACTGCCAGCTGCCGGCTCACAGAAGATGATATACTGTCATAGAAATAGATTTTAGAACTGTTTTAACAGATAACCAAATCCCACAGTATAAAGTATGGGGCTTAAAGAGTACCTTATTTTCATGTTATTTTTTGTCTTTATTTGATAGTGAAAGTAGAGATACAGACAGGACATGTAGGGGGACAGAGAGGGATGAAGAGCAATAAAGGTCTCTGGCTGGAATCAAAGTGGGGACGTTGTCTTAACGTCTTAACCAGTTGGCTGCCGGAACCCCTAAAATCCATCGACGCTGGTACTGTTCTCACCTTGTGAGTCTGTGTGTGTGTCATCATGGTAGAATGCGGTCCTGGAGACACCTACTGTAGCGGAAACTACCACAGATGTGGTTTGAGTACTTCGCCAGGTGTTAATATGTCTGTCTGTCTGCGGACAGATTTTGTCACGTAATCGCGTCACAATTGTGCAAGATGCAGTCACGACACTTAACAGGTGTGTAGTTGAGCTGAAAGTAAGGCAGAGTATGAAAGGTGGCTGTGGTCCAAGCAAGGTGGGGGTAGGAAGTGGGGAAGGGGCCATTGCCCCCCCCCCCACTTTACGCCCCTGGCCAGAATTGGCGTCGCGGCTGGTGTGATCGCATCGCAAGATAGTTTCTATGAACATAGGGCTGGGCGATATGGCCAAAATCTTCTATCCCCATATAGGTCATTTCATATCTCAATAACGATATATATCACAATATAGCATGTTTTCTGGTAATTCAATAAATAAATAGTCCATATGAAATAACCACATGGTAAAGCTTATTTTTGTATACTTCTGTGTGAATTAAATACTTGACAAATAAAAAGTACTGAATATTTTCTCATTGAAATAGGAACTTTAGTGCAAAATGAACATACCAGTTTCAAGTGAAATTATAGAGAAAAAGAATTAATATTTCCAGCTATACACTCACTACGTTTACATGCATGCACGTTTGATTTAACTAGTTTGATCAGATTTTCGGAGAAATTTGAGTAAGTATGTGCTCGTTATTATCAATTTAGACGACATAATTGTGTATCACGATATCTCGATACATGATTTCATCACGATACGATTCCATTGAAAGACGATAAATTATCATATTGAATTATCGCCCAGCCCGAACAGTTACTAAGAGCAACAAGAAAAGGTTGACAGAACATGTATGTATACAATGAATGTTAACTTCAGGGAATTAGTTTAGTTTATTACATTTATTTGTCAGGAACCACGTACAAAAAAATGAATCTCATACAAGGAGAAGAGATGTACCAGATTCCATCTGCAGTCCCTGGGCAGGTAGCAACAAACACTAACACAGTTAATGCAATTAATACAAATAATGTTCAAAAGTTCACATGCTTCATTAAATATTATTTTTACAATAAGCCTAGGAATGCAACAAAGGCAGTGTTCAGAAAAATAAATTAATTTTACAAAATGTTTGAAACAAAAAACAAATAATAGAAAATCCTACAGGAGCTCAAATCATCTGAGATCACATGTTAACACCAGATACCAAGAACTAAAGACACTCCTATGACAAAATATTACACTTCTGTTTAAGTTACTCTAGCAATGCCTGATCAAAGCACTAAAATATGAACAGTCTGTTGTGTAAAACAGCCGTTATGAGACTTAATACCCGTTGTCCTTCAAATAAAAGTATGGTCCTTATTCTTTTAAAGCTATCAGTTATGTTGTGAGAGTAACAATGTATTGTTTAGATTGTTGATATCTTAGTGTGAGTGTAACTCTTCCAATAAAACTTGAGTTTTGCCTAAAAGAACGCCATGACTTATTTTTTGGTGTGTTTGCATTTCACAGTCACATCTGCCACAAGACATTAGTGACCTATTGGTACTTTAAATACACATCAATACAATACAAAACAATACAACAAAGCCAAAACATAAAACAGTTTAACATCTTTTTATGATGTTAGTAACCTTCATCATCACTCTCCAGTCTCTGAAGTCCTTTGAGGCGATGAAGTCTTCTGATGTTTCCACTGAGTTGCTGAGACAAAAATAACTCTCCTGTGCCATGCCGTGCAAGATCAGATGATAATAAGAGGCCAATTTTCTTTGTTTCTCACTCCTGGAGGGAATTACACGCCCATAAAGGCAACCGCGCAGTGGCAAGGTATTGTCACGTTCAAGGAACCATCGTTCGTTATCGCCGCCTATCACAGGAAGTGTTAAAGGCGAGTCCAGAGAGCTGTTGTGATGTGGGCGTGGGCATGTTGCAAACTGGTTTCAGTGTGAGTAGACAACTGAGGATCTATCTGTTATTCGCAGGCGATTTTGCCATCAAAGCTGGAGAGCGCGATGGCAAAGGCCTGCACAGCACACATCGGGTAGTTGAAGTCCAGCGTGAAAATGTCATCAGCTATTCGACCAAACTGCATCACAATGTAGTCCACTGAAATAGGCAAGGAATTGTTTAAATAGGTAGGTAGGTAGGTAGGTAGGTAGGTGGGTAGGTGGGTAGGTAGAAATGAAACAAGACTAAGGATGCATTCACACCAGATCAGGCGTTGCGGCGAAAACGCAGGTTATTTCATTCATTTTGAATGGGGCAAGTGCGTTTGGGCTGCGGCGGCCGCAGGGGGTGCCGGAAAAAAATGCAGCGGCCTGCGGAAAAGTAGTAACAGAATCAAGTTTTGGAGAAACGTAATCCAACGTCACGCTGTGGTGGCCGATCAAGTAGCCGACGATCTAGAGCTGTACAGCCCAGCCACAAGCAAGCAAAAGACGTTAATCGTCTCAGTCAATGGGCCATTAAAGTGATTCTTCCACACCGCCGCACAATCCTACGACGAATCACTGCAACGCCTGATCTGGTGTGAATGCAGACTAAGAGTCTACACTACAGCCATAATAGCGGCTCTGTGAGGCTGTACTTGGGTACATTGCTGCTTACAGCTAAATGCGAATGTAGACACGCTAACATGCTCAAACAGACAATGCTAACACGCTGGTGTTTATCAGGTTTAATGTTTACCACGTAGACCATCGTAATTTAGCATGTTAGCATGCTACCATTTGCTAATTAGAGCAAAACACAAAGTGGAGTTGAGGCTGATGGGAATTTCGTTAGTTTTGTAGGTATTTGGTCTTAAAGGGGAACACCACCTAAATTAAGAATTCCAATATGTTATCTCCATGGTCTAGTAAAGTTCAATCAGTATTTGTGAACATGAGCTGCTCTTTCTCAAAGCCAGAAACCAGAGAAGTAAGTCACAAACTTGTGATGTCATAGGGTATAAAGTCTGGAGCTGCTCCATAGACAATGAATGGGAGGCTGATTTTATGGACCCACAGAATGTTTGTTTCCTTTTTGATATCCAAATGAGCTTTATTCTATTGTAGTGTTGTCAGTTGTGAAACAGAAAATGTTCCCATATACTGGTCCACACTTTATACCCTATGACATCACGAATGTTAGTTTTAGCACTCTAGTTTTGGGATTTGGTTTGTTTGGTTGTTCATGTTAACTAATATGTTTTGGACTGTTTTAGACCATAGGAATAACATGTATACATTTTTGAAAATGGACGTAGTTCCCCTTTAAACTAAAGTGTTGGACAAATAAAACATTTTGACCACACAAAAAGTCACACAAGTGATTACAATACAACCTGAGGAGAACATGAATATCTGAACCTGATTTTAATGGCAGTCCATTTAATAGCTGTCTGGATATTTCACTAAAAGCCATAAATTTCAACCCTATGGTGGCGCCAGAAGTCAGCTGATCACCAATGCCAGTCGGATTCGTCCTCTGGGGAACATGAATTTCATGACAATCCTTCCAAGATAGATGGAAGATGTTGAGATATTTCAGTCTGGACCAAAGTGGTGGGCTGACTGACATTACCATCCCTAAAGCCGTGCCATAATATTCACCAGCACATAGAACATGATGTTATTATCTGTGCTGTAATGTTGAGTTGAGCTCTTATAGAGACCCACTTCTTGTTACATACATTTTGTTTAATAGCAACAACAACTTCTTTTTCTGGAAGCTTTCAGTCTGTCACTTATTTCTAATTGTGTCAGAATTTCTTGTGAATTGACCAAAGTAAGTAGTTAGTAGATTTCATGTGTAGTGTTTTTTGTAATCAGCTCATAAACTAATACAGGATGGCTGGTATTTCTAAATAAAACCTATTGGCACAATACCTGTGATGTAATATAAATAATTTTTGGTATGCTGAAGTGTAGTTCCAGTTCTGTGGAACAAAAGTTTTGTTTTGTAATCTGAAACTGTAGCTAAGCATTATGCAAACAATGGTAAAAATAGGACATGTTTTTGGTTGTTCATGGTCTACTTATAGATTTAAATCTCATCGTTTCCAGAATGATGACTTGGCAGGTAACTGCTTTGTATTTCTTTGTTTAATAACATCTAGTTGTGAAAAAAACAGTAGTGTTTGCCTTCATAGACAGAAAGAAACAGTGGATGAGAGTACTCACAGTCTTTGCTATGGACAATCTGGAAGTTCTTGATGGAGGCCTGGGTGACCCTGCCATTGAAGTTGAGCACATGAGACGCAGTCTCTTCGTTCCACACAGGCGTCTTGTTGTGAAGCTCGATCAGATTTTCCATCCTTCTATTCTGGTGCCTTATCAACAAGCCGTCACATTCCTGCGGAGAATTGGCAAAACATAAGTCAGGAAAAACACCAACTAAGTGTAATATGATTTTACATATTGGCCGTGTGTTGCTCTCATAATAAACAGACAACATAAACAAGCTCTGAGCAGTATGGATATAATGTGTTGACATTGTGCATAGCAGTGGGGGATTCTGGGATGCATCTGACTTTGCTAATGAGGTCAAAACTCCAGCAACACTTATAGTATATAGAGCAACCTTATTGTGAGACCAGTGCGTGGTCATTGGCCACAAGCTGAAATACATTGGTCTTACAATGAACTTGTTCTATATACTGCAAGTGTTGCTGGAGTTTCGACCTCTTCAGACTTTTTCCCTTCTCCATGCACTTTGGAAGTAGGTGAAGTTGTGCCAGAAACCCCCACTCTGCTTCTACTGACTTTGCTGATGAATCATCTTATGGTTTACGCTCATGAATCAACAAGTCAAAATATCCACAGTTGGAGATAATCCCAATTACACACTTTTATATCAATCTCAGAACCCCTCGTCTATCGGTCTGATGACGGATAAGCCTCTGGGGGGCAAGGGGCTATATTTCTGGGGTTCTGGTGTAGCCAGCGGATGTTCGGGCCAAGACTTCCTTTTCTGTGCGTTGCTCATTGTTCACAGTCCGATTAGCAACTTGAGATGACTGGAGTTGGAGTTAAGAGACGACGTGTACGACTGGATTGTTTCACAAGTAGCCAGTTTACAAGCTAATTCTAAACCAATAAGAAGCTAAATCATCGCCAGACGATAGCCGGTGGGTTCCCAGATTGTATTTCAGCCAATGCGTTCCGCATTTTTTGCTCTCCGCACGTACTGTTTACCTGCATCCAACCAAAGCCTGTTCGAATGTGATTGGTCAATACTACTCGGACTACAAACGGAAACCAGAGCGCTTCCGATACCGAAATCTTGTCCCGTTGCCTACAGATTCTACATGCAAATGCAGAATCTGTTTATAGAGATTACTTTTATATAAATATCAAATTACACTTTCTGGTGTAACACCCTGGTGACCTGGTCTGTTCAATATTCATTTTTGCAGTTTTTATGTTCTACTCAAGGCAATATATATTAAGTTTATAAAGCAATCTTACATTTCTTGGTCGGAGAGGAACTCTCTCGTTGTCCTTGTCCATCCCTGGAATGACAACCGTCATCCTTCTGGGTCCTTTCATCCCTAACACATTTGTTTCCTGATGCAAGAAATAAGTCAAATCAAGATTTTATTTTCAAATTGTAACACTCTTTTTTTTTTCTTTTTTTTTTAAATCTACCCTAAAACAGTATTCATGAAATTCAACGTAGATAATTTATAATGAGCTGTCTAAAGACTTACATAAATAATGCCTGCTAGCTCCTGCCGTGCATTCGACATGTCTGGAAGAGCCCTCTCTGGATTCAGAGCGTTGTCAAATACGGTGAACTTAGTCCCCATTAAATTAGACCTAGACAATATATTAAAGAATGATATTACACATTTTGTACGCTACTTTTGAATGAATGAATGAATGTTTTTTGCAGTGTACCTCAGCTTTCCAACAAAATTCTCCCCCCCTCTCGATAAATCTGTGGCATCGATGGAGATGAGGTAATTTGAAGTTGCACATTTCTTCCTTTTCCTCCCAGCCAACAGGAATGTCTACAAAGAAAAAAAAGGCAAATAGTCCTGTTAGATTTAAAGAAAGAGAACAATCTAATGTACACAAATCCCTAAATGTACACAAGGACTACTCATCGACTGACTGCAAAACTAAATCCCGAAACTGTGAACTATCAAACTGCAATAAAGAGAAACCCCCGACCTTCTTTTCGTTGTCGAGGTGAAAGTAATACGTCGGGTAGAGGCTCTTGTCCATCCCTCTCTGGTCTCGAGTCACTCTGCATTTGATGGTCACGCCCTGCGGAGCCGGCTCCAGCACAAACTTCTCCAAGTTGTCAAACTCAATCTCAGGTGATGGAGGTCTCTCCTGGTCGAGAAGCATAAATAAGTTCATGTTCAATCTCTCACACTTCACTTAAATGTCTTTTTTTATTTATGTGTGAATTGTGAGATTTGAGAAACCTTTTTCTTCTTCCCTTTGCCTTTTTTCTTCTTTGTTTTTTCTTCTTTTTCTGAGTCGGACTCATCGCTCTCTTCTGCCTTTGCTGAAATATATACAACAAAAATAGTTAGATACTTGTTAGCAACTCAAAAGTAGAATAAAGGTAGTGGTAAACGTGCCCTTCTTCTTTGTCTTCTTGTCTTTGTCCTTGTCTTTGTCCTTGTCTTTGTCCTTGTCCTTGTCTTTGTCTCCTGATGTTTGGAACATGGATGCTGAGCTGGCGGTGGATTTCTTTTTTGATTTGGTCGACTTTGTCTCCTCTTCACTGACATCACTGTCTGATTTGGCAGCTGCTCGGGAGACAGGAGCAAAGATAAGATTTTTTTTCATGAATCTGTAAGAAATCTTATCAAGCAAGCTGGGAGGTCTCATTTGCAATAAAGGCGGTTCAGTGGCTTAGGAAAGGGCGAAGCATAAAGTTTTGAGTAGTGCCAGTTTATCAAAATGTAATCACCTTTCTTCTTGCTTTTTGAGTCTTTTTCTCCGTTTATCTGGAACATTGAAGCGGGTTCTTTCTTCTTGTCTTTCTCCTTCGACTTGGACTTCTTTTCTTTTCCATCAGAATCTTTGTCCTCTGAAAAATAAGAATTTAAAAAATGTTATTATCTGTCCTTGAAGGTGATACCAAACTGGAGAATCACGTGAGCAGACACTGAGGAATTTAATACATTTTTTTTCAAAGGCAAATAATGTAAATGTCATTCCTTTGTGTATTAGACAGTGGAAAAACAAATCTCAACTGTTATCAACCAGCAAGCGAGGATTTGATACCGGAACAGATTTGAAAGAGCAGCATTTTGTGTGTGCTCAGGTTGAAATTTGCTCTCACTGTTTCTTCCAGCTGTTTTGTCAAATTCTGAGCACCTGAGAACGTGAGAGGGATTCAAACTTCACCAGGATTCAAACTTCACCAGGACCCGCAGCTAGGTTTGTGTTTGGATCAAGGAAAAAGCTGTTGAAGCACACTGGGAAGCAGACTGTCATCTCTTACAGATATTTGCTCTGCTCTGTCATCTTATCGTTTACATGCAGGATAGTCGAGCACATATATTGGAAGATACCAAAGTTAAGGATGCCAAATTCCTCGCTCAAATGTAGTGGCACAAGTCTTTGTGTCCTCAAAACCTCGATTACACTCACGATACTGTCAGCGCTCGCTCTTAAAAGGTGTTCCACAATGCTGAATCTGCCCCTACATGAACTCATATCTTCACTTGCTGACTGATTACTGCTCGAAGCTGTCTGTGGTGCCGCTGTACTTTTGGCATTAATGAACTTTAGGAATTGAAAACATGTGGTTAGAAATCTGCTTAGGTAAGCACTTTATTGAAGCATGTCTAGTAGTCACTGGTAAAAATAATTTTGACTGGTTAGTCTAAATGTTAACTAGTCATACAGTGTGTGCCATTTCTTTATCAAACCCTTCATCTAAATACATAGTGTTACGAAAAAATTCTGAATTCACAAACATGAAAACTGATATTGGAAAAAGAGACTAGCTACAGTAGAAATAACAACATATTGCCATAGCTACCATAAAATAGGCCACTGGTATAATTAAATCCATTTCCATGGTTACCATGAACCGAGCACCTGGCTTTCTTTTACTTTACAGGAGGAGCAGGGAGCCACAAACGCAAGTTAGAGCAGGTATTCCTGAAATGACTGACGGCTGATGGGAGGTGGAGGAAGGTTAAAAAATAATAAAAATAATTAAGCTCAGAGGCAAAAGCTCTTGAGATGATCCAACCACAGTTATAGAGAAGATCAGCAACACTCTGGGCTATATCATACAGTCATTCAGTGTTGAAGTGATAATCAAGTCATCTCTGTACTGATACTCACTTCATTTTAGCTCTAGTCAAAGGAATAACGAGCTACACACATCAAAAGTTGTCCCTCCACACACTGTAAAAGACAGCGGTGTCATATTCATATAGTTATTTCCAATAATTAGTGAAATTAGTGCTAACAATTTTTGTTCCGATGCACCGGATGAATATTTCAGGACTAAGCTGGTCTACAACCATGCTGGTGGCTAAACTAAGGCACAACAGTGCTTTGAGCTAAATGCTAACGTCAGCATACAAACATGCTCACAATGACAATGCTTACATGATGACGTTTAGCAGGTATAATGTGTACTATGTTCACCACCACAGCTAGCATGCTAACATTTGCTAATTACCACTAAACACAAAGTACAGCTGAGGCTGATGGGAATGTCATCGGTTTGGCAGATATTTCAGCTGGATTGACTGTTATCAGGTCATTAAATGGGGCATTATCAGTGGTTATAAGCATCATAAATGTGGGTCAGTAGGGGCCTGCTACACCCACTAGTAGGTTTTGTCATCTATTCACATGGTCGATCACCAAAAGAAGGAATAAAAGAAGACAACAGCGACCTCTAGCAACCGTAGTAATTATGACAGGAGTAAAAGCGGAAGTGAAGCGCTGTAGTATAGACAGCGTGAAACTCCATATGGGGTGGAGGTCGGGGCGATAGATGGAATACAAAACACAGGGCTTTCAGCATCCCGTATGAAACCAACAATGTGTCTTTGTGTTCAAGAGCGTTAAGTTTCACTTTCACTTTTGAAACATAGTTGTTTGAAGCCAAAACATGATTTTTTTCCCTAAACTTAACCAAGTGTTTTTTTTTTACCTAAACCTAAAGGAGCTGTTTTCGTTTTCACTTTTATAACGTAGTAGGCGTAGTAGGCCCTAAATGACCCACATCTATGGTGCTTATAGCGAGCAATAACGCACATTTAATGGTCCGATAACAAATTGGGCAGATATTTGGTCATAAAGTATTGGACAAATTAATAATTTTGACCTGATGATACCACTAGATGAAAAGTCAGAGGATTACCGAAGGTATCAAAATTCACCCCGATGGGAGCACGGATGTCTGTACCAAATTTCCCAGCAATCCATCCAATAGTTGGCATTTAACCACAAATATCAACCTCATGGTGGAGCTACAGTAAAGGTCAGGGATCACCAGAGTCAGTAGAATTCATCATGAATGTCTGTACTAAAGTTCAATGGCAATCTATCCTATAAATGTTTCAGTCTGGACCAAAGGTGGATCAACCAACCTACTGAGCAACATGGCCACCTCTCGAGCCATGCCGCTAGCATAGCTAAAAAAAGGGTGTCAAGAAATGTTATTTGGACCTACCAAACAGCCTCAGTAGGTCTCAAAACTTTGAGTCTTCTTTCAACTCTAATTGACACTAAAGTGGAGAACCACGGCCTCACATCTCTCTTTCATTTCAGCTCTCAAGCTTGAAAAAGACTCAAGGTTCATCGAGTCATTCAAAGTCCTTATTTGTCACTAGCGTTATAAGGTAGAAAGCTTGTTGGCTAATCGGTGTTTTCTAGTTACGGTTATACTAATTGAGAATGTGTTCTACAGTTAGGAAAAAACAAACTTTAAGCGTCTAACATTATTTTCTCCAGACCTCCTGCAAAGTAAAAGTGCTACAAAAGGCTACAGAGGAGTCTGGCCAAACACTTCCATTGTTAACTGTATAGTAGGAGATTGTCAGGGTTTGCAATGGTTGCAATGACATTTTCCACAGTTGATTGCGTAAGGGCAAGCTACTCGCTTGATTGTCGTGTTTTGTTGCCTCTGCTACCAAGTCAGTGTTTCCACTAACTCACCATTACACAATAAAATAATTGAATCGTCTTAACAACATTAGTCTGGTCTCATAACTGTTGTTTAAATGACACCATTAATGCCTTTAGAAAACTGTTTTACCTTTAGATTTAGATTTCTTTTCTTTGGCAGAGGTCGCAGATAGAGAGCTGTCCTTTGTTGTCTTTTTCTTCGTCTTCTTTTTGGGGGAGTCTTCATCATCGTCATCATCGTCGTCGTTATCTGTGCCTGAACTTGCTGAGATGGAAAACATAATCAGCACCATATTATTTTTTTAATTTTATTTCTAAAATACATTTAATTTTACACACACTCGGTTTTAACGTGCCACTAATGACGTACCTTTCTTCTTTTTTGGAGCACTTTTGGCTTTCTTTTTTGTCTCTTTCTCCTTTTCTGGTTCTTCTTTATCTTTTTCAGGTTTCTTTTTCTTCATCTTCACCTTTCCATCTATATGTTGATAAGGAAACAGCAGTGTAACCAATGTGGTAAGATCACAGTAGAGATAGGGAAACATGCACAACATCACAGTTTGTTATCCGCTTTCTTCGTAGAAAATGCTTAAAATATCATAGTCTCTTCAAAGTTCCTCACTTTGGATGGCAGGATTGTCCTCTTCAGATACATCTTCACTTTTCTTAGTCTTTGGTTTTTTGGGTTTGGCCTCTTTTGCGTTTAGTTTGGCTTCTGTTGTGCCATTTGTCTCCTCTTTCTTCTTTTTCAGCTTCTATGGATTTTCTTTAAAGATACAAAACAGATTAGAGGTGACACTCAGAAAGACAGGAGGGCCAGACCGAGAACTGGGAGACAAAAAAAATAATCTTGGAATAATTACTAAAATAAAGCAGCATTTAAAGATCTTTATCAATGATAATAACTCACCATTACAAAGCCAGATGTGAAGGGAAGCGAAGGGCAGAAAGGAAAAAAAGATTTATGATAATAGTACTGTTTCCACTTCTACAGCTATTAATATTATTGTTAATTGTTAATTTTATGCTCAATAGTTCACATAAAATTTTAAAAAGAAGATCCTCCCATCAGTGCAGTAAGAAGGTCAAACGGTGAATAAGGAATGTAGTAATAGATATGTTTAGTTTCTGGCAAGGCTGTATGTTAAGTTGCTGATATCAGTTTGTATTTATGGTTTAGGTACAGGAAGTAGCAATGATACTATACATGCAAACCTACATTTTCTAGAATAATAATTCATTTTTTTAAATCTATTTTCGATAAAAGAGTTTTGTAATACAAAAAAAAAAGTTACAAAAGTATTTTATGTAACTCAAGCCTCCTCCTGAGTTCAAAGGAAATAAATGCATCACAATCACAGAAAATCACATATTAGAGGACACAAGACGGCAAGTCCATTACTTTATGAAAGAAAGAAATAAGGACAATAAAAGGAGAGTCAGAAAAAGTATTTGATGCTTTCTTGCTCGTTTGCTTGCTGTTTCTAAAATAAACTATATTTTGTGAATATTCTGTCTAAATGTAAAAAATATTTTTCTTAATCACCTGCAATATAAGCTTTCATCTGGGCTGTCTAGACTCAAGCTTAAGGTGAAGTCTAGAGGGGGCTCCAACCTCTGACCCTTAGTCCTCTCACGCATTGTGTTCTTACATGCGTTTGTATATATGAGGATTATATATACTATAAAATAGTCAAATATATCCATGTTATAATGAAGCAAGCATTTTATATGTTTGAGAAGTCTGAAGACTAAACCAGAGACAGGAACACGGTGTCACTGACGGACCCAAGTTACAGAAAAGGAGGTCAGCTTGATCGCGGTCAGCCGAGACAGTAAAGGTAATCCTATTAGATCCTGCATCGATGGACGTCTATTTGTGTTCTCAGACAATCCACAACAGTTATGGCAGCAGATTTAGCATACATATTGTAATGAATTGTAAAAAATGTCATTTTACACTCTACCCAAAGGGGCATATTTGTCTAACATATGTTTTATAGAATGACAGTCCTTCACAAACAACTTTGAAAATAATATTTTGTTCATTTCTGTCCACTGTAATCAAAACTTTTAAAAAAAAATCACAAGAAAACAATTTTGTCTGCCACAAAGCATTTTTAAATGCTTGGTTATTACTCTATAATAAAGTATATGTTTTCAAGGAACGGTGTTTATCATAGGGAGCGGGTCCTCTTCATGTAGCCGGCCGCCATGTTTCTACAGTAGCCCAGAACGGACAAACCAAACACTGACTCTAGAGAGGGCCATTCGCGTTTTCACGTTTTCGCGTCTTCGCGTCGGCCACCGTAGTTCTCCGACACGCTTGGCACACGGGAGAAGTTTCAGATGGTTGCAATCTACAAACCTCACCGCTAGATGCCGCCAAATCCGTTGTTGCATTGTTTTGTAAATTCTGGACGAGCTGACACATATTTTGCATAATTATTGAAATTCGCTGAGAGGATTTAATGAACAGATTTATGAAATTATGATTCAATAATCACCTTCAATATTGGGTTAAAAGGAACAACTATTTTGATCTAGTTTCTGCATTTGATGATGTAAGATTTGCTATTAGCTTAAAAAGTTGATACATACGGTAATACTAAAAGTAAAATAGAGTTGGTATTAAATAAGGAAATGCTGTTGCACTTGGTATGGACATCACCACAGTAGTACTATAAGTGGTTTGGGTAGCTGGATTACTGACTGCCTTCAATCCCTCATGCGTGCTTTTTTAGATGCATTGCTCAGCAGATGAGCTCCATTAACTTGGACATCGTCAATCAAGATGCAACTTTATGTCAGATATGAAGTTGGCCCAGTCTGTAGCTGCCTAGAGAGATGCTTTCCAGTTTTGAAGTCATGTCTGAATAGTGTATTGATCTCACTCTATGACACTGTATACTTCCCAGGCTGGCATTTGCATACAGAGCAGTTACCTCACATGTGGGTCAGAGATTATTTCCCTACGTAATCATTCTTCTAAATGCCTCGATTCAGATTTAAATAAGTGAAGTATTCTACATCACAAACTAAACACAAGGCAAAAAAAATGTCTCATGGATACATTGCACCCTAACTCTGAACTGTGCATGGGCCAACTGTAAATATTGAAATAAATAAATACATATTGTTGTATTACAACAGCAAAACTGTTACTTGACTCTTATTAAAGAAACTTGTATCCCTTCGGGATCTCTCCGAATATCATCGCATGTCATCACACATGTAATCATATCATATTTGTAAGTCAATAATAATAATAATACAATTAAATCCACAAAATCACAACCCCACCCTTTTACCTTCTCTGTAGACATGGCGTGGCCTCTGACTTCAGCTCTACCGCTGCCTCTCTTTAGAGGTTAGAAAATAAAAAAGCAGGGCTTCTCAGCAGAGGAGATAATGAAAGAGTGAGAAAGCCCTGTACTCACTGAGTCTCCATCAGCAGAAAGTTGTTAATAGGATTTATGTGTAAAGCCATCTGCTCTGTAGAGACACGTCAACGGGAGAAACCAACAACGGCTCGGGAGGAGGGAGAAGACTTGTTTATCACGCGGGTCCACTATCCACAGACCAAAAACCTCATGTTTACGTCGCAAGATACTCATGCAAGCTCCAGCACAGCCGTCACAAGATGTCTGTCCTTTTGTCTTTCCTTTACACCTATTTGACTGTACTGGATATTGATAGATATATTTTTGGAAATTTAAATAAAAGATTTACCTGAACTTGCAGCTGCGGGTCTGAAGCAGAATCCTTGTCCTCTTGAATCCTGAGGCAAAAACAAGTAAAAACATATGTTAGCAGTGAAATGTAATATTAGTAACTTAGCTGTTATTCTTTATCATAGTGATTATATCATTTATTATAATTGTGTCATTTTGGTGTCAACAATATACTTAACGTACCTAAAAGGAAGGTATTAATTTGCTATATATGATCTGAATCACTTGCTTTTCATGTGTGATCTGGATTAGGGCTGACATCAACAATTAGTCTCATTATCGATTTACCTTATCAATTATTTTCTTGATTCATTGTTGGGTGCATAAAATGTAAAAGTAAAGCCAAAGTTGGCATTTTCATATTGCTTGTTTTGTTCGACCAACAGTCCAAAACCCAACAATAGAAAACCAGCAAATATTTATATTTTAAAAGCTGGAACCAGTGAATTTTGGGCAGAATTGCTTCAAAACTATTGATTGATTGCAATAACAAAGTTGCTGATTAATTTTCTAGGTAAACAAGCAAAGCTTTCCCCTGACACTTATTGGTTTAGCACCACTTGGCTAGTACCAGCTGAAAGTGGGTGTGGTAAAGCAGTAACAACCATTCAGAAAACCACGAGGGCTCAGGTAGGAGTAATGGAAGGCACGAGGAGGATATCCAACACATGCTTGGATTACACGTACATTCGCAAAAGTCTGTATTGTTATGTGGTAATGTTGACATACCTGTCCTGTGTCCAGGCCTCTTTCACGATGTGATTGTGGACGGGCATGGCTGATGTGTAAAGAGGTTACATCCAGATTTTGGTCTCAATGAGCGAATGTGAGAAAGAGAGTGTACAGACAGGAGGATATACAATGCAAATATCTGCATTTAAACATGCATTAATACAATCTCTCACCAAGTATGTTGTGGTTTTTCAAGGCTGCAGTCTGACTGTCTCCATCCAGCTTGTGAATGCCCACACGGCTCCAAACACGTCCTGTAGCCCTGCACAGAGAGGTCACATGACCGGACTTCTAAGAGGCTTTTTAACAAAGCAACAGGTTCCCCCCCGTCGACTACCACACACCAGTAGGATGCCCGACCCTTCAACTGGGATTACTCTAATCAGCTACTCACCATCTGTGAGCATTTCTGTGGAGGTTCCCAAGAAACAGAAATATGGCTGATGTGTAAATTCACTTTACCGGGGGAAAGTAAAACCAATTCACGGATAACGGAAGGCATTTTAATTCAGATGCTCAACTTAACCAGGATAAAGATGCATAGTCATAAAGAGCCTTAGAGAGGGTGGATTATGGCCAAAAGGGTTCTTGTTTGGATTCCAGACAAGCTGGTAAAGTCCAGGTATAAAGGTAGAAAAAGTGAAAAAGAAAAGTTCTCTTTGTTAAAATCTCCATTTGCTCCAATGGAACAGCTCAGTGACCTGTATTTGACCGACTATACGACACTTTGAGAGTGAAGCAAGATCATGTTAAAATATATGGTTTGTTAACTTCCCTAAATCGATAGATATTAAAAAAGAAGTGTGAATACAGTATATTACAACAAAGTGTGATTTCCTCAGTCAACCAGCAGATGCTGCTGTACCCCAGGAGACAAAAAAACAATGCAAGAAGCAGCTGTGAGACACCAGGGGGCACACGGAGGTACTGTAACTTACATATTTAAAAAAAGGACTGGCTAAACTTCAACGGTAATGTAAAAAAAAAAGTTAAGAAAATCCAATTATCTGTCGTAAAGGTGCTTTTCTACAACATCAAACCCTATCTCAGTCCTTTCTGGTTGCAGTCTCAGAGCTCACAAGAGGAGATGGGAGGAGAGCAAGTAAACAGCTGAAGTGAACAAAAGCACATGTGATAGGAAATAAAGAAGGAAAAGTAATGTGTTTTGTAGTTTTATAAGGCCAGGCCTTTTGTCTCTCCACATCACCGTGCTGCTCACGCTGTCCAGTCTGCTGACTGTTGAAAAGGGTCTAGACTAATGGCTTTGCTGGCATTTCTGCAAACGCTTGACAGTAACATGGCAGTTGGCAGGCGGCCTAAGGAAGGCCAGCGACCTCGAGGGAGCAGCGGAGAAGCCATCAAGATCTTAAAGAGACAGAAACCGCAGTGCGTTTCTCACCGTATACGCTGCCTTTCCAAACCCATTTTCATGTCAGTTGTGTTTTATTACCGCGAGCGAGATGGTAAACATTGTTGAAGCAACGAGAAGCAGCAGGAGTATACCAGAGAGGCCGTAAAGCCAGCTCTTACTATACCAACAACTGTAACAACAAGCCTGAATGAAATGAAAACACATTAATCAAAGTTATGGTGAAACAGGGACCATTCAAAGCAGTTGTACAAACACTAAGCCAGGAAGAATTATGTTGAATACATAAAAGGTATGGAGCTTCCAGTGGCAGTGACCTGTGTTTGAAGAGGGACCGGTATGATGATGATATTTTAGTTCACCCGTGGGTTGAGTGCTGAAACAGCACGTTGTTGAGGACGTGAACCCGGTGGCACTGTAAAGCCGAGTGAATCATCAACCCAGAGAGGGCCCGTATCTCAGGAAGGACAAACAATGAAGACGAAACAGGAAAATCAGGGTTAAATGAGTCTATCCCCAATGGAGGGATTGTTCGAGGAAGGTGAAGGGGTAAAAAAGAAGACAATGGCAGGAGGTGTCGTCCATTCATTATAAATGGAAAGATGCTATTCAGGGGCAAAAACGGTCTCTTGGGTTGTAGATATAATGAAACTCACAATCTCACACTGTTGATTCAGCAAGGTCACATCCTGAAAAATGGAGAGACAAGGTTACTATTCTTAGATTATTAACACTGGTGTGGAAAACAGTGTTAATCTTGGCCTGAGGGCGGCGCTAGAGGAAAGGCGATGTGGTTATCGAATCAGAAGGGTTCAGACTCAGCTTGTCAGGCTCAGCTCTGAAAGCCGTTTCACACCGAGCACGGAATTGCATCCGAAAAAGTTGCACGGGACATTATAAAAACAGATTTTATTGGTTCTTATGATTGCTCGCAATCGGACGGACCTCGATATCAGCGGATTTACGCCTGCGGAAATATATGTTTGACCAATGCAATCCTTTGTTCCAGCTAAACAATGGGCGTTTGTTTTCGGGGTAACAGACTGTCGGCCAAATTGGCTTTTTTTCAGCCCAATGGGACATTTTTTTGGAGTTTGGGAATAACAATGGGCCGTCCCCTTCTCAGCATCCAATAATGTACGACAAACACTACTACCTCAACAGCCAAATAAAGGACAATATATGGCTTGAGATCGCCCAGCAGATGGGATACGATGAAGATGGTAATGTAGCTGATATGCACTTGCTAATGTTACATGTTGGTCACGGTTGGGATTAGTTTATGTATTGTGTAGTTAACGTTAGCCCCTTCGACATTCTCTGTCTGTGTTTTTGTTGTGTGAAGTGGACACAGGCAAACTCATTTTGGCCTCATTGACGAAAATGGAACAAGGCAACGTGGATAATTCACACCGAAACAGGTGCGCATAGTTGTCACACAGGAAATTTGCACGTGGATTTTCTGTGTTCCCGCACTGCATTTTCGCACTGCACTGGTGAGAAACGGCTTTGACTTGTCAGACTTGGCTAAGTTTTCATTAGCGTTACTTTTTCCACGTCAGCTAAGATGCTGTTAATGATGTAAACAATTCTTCGCTAACATTAATTTAATTAACCACGCGTATTGTGTTCACTACAGTGGACAGCTAATCAAAAGCTGTTTTCTTGTATATGCATAGGTTTTGATGGCATAGTTACACATCAGCCACCACAGTGGACCCGAGTGCATCATCCCATATACTGCCACCCACTGGGTAGCCATTGTAAGTGCACAAACACAAATTTCTCACAACCAAGATGTCTGACAGACAGCCAGAAACGCTGAGCAGGAATTGCTCTTGCCAATCCTTCTATAGTAGGATAACATTTGGTGGCATCAAATAACAAACAAGGAGTAATACAATTCTTAAAATTATTGATTGAAGTATTGATTTTATGTTGGGAGAAAATTATTATGAATCATCTGTCCACTAAACTGGACATCATGCATCGCTGGCTATATTTCAACTACAATACATACTATTACTGCGACTTTATTGTTCTTGAAAATACTTCATCTGCAGTAACTGTTTTGGTTTTAAATCAACTGATTTATGTGATTAGAATGTAACTTGCAGATATAAATGTACAGTTCAACAAGGGGAGGTAGGGAGGGGCTGAGGAGTCAAGAGCTAGGAGCTGAATGAGGGAGGGAGGGGGGGGTGGGGGGGGGGGACAGGAGGGAGGAGTAGAAAGAGAGAGTGGAGAGGCTGAGGAGTCAGGAACCAGGTTCAACATTTTTGCATTGCATTGAACAGTATTAGATAATATCAAAATATCTGAACATGCTAGTTTAACAGCCTTCAAAATATATTATTTTATAGTTTTCACATAATATATAATATTATTCATTGGTTTGTTAAATACATATTTCTTCAGTGAAAAACACAAAAGCATGCTGCCCACCCGAGTGGACATGTGAAAAACTCCTTGAAAATGCACATAAAAAAAGGTTACATTTTTTTTTCATGCGGAATAAAAACTGACTGAGGTTGTCATAATGTATGCATGAAAGGGTATCAACATGTTAGAATACCAATGTTAGCATGTTAGCAGTATTCTTTTCTGTTAACCTAAATTTACCGCTACTAAGTTAAAGTCTGTGTAAAAGCAATGACTTCGACATGAAATAAGCTGGTAACGGCATCTCAAATGTTTACTACGAAAAAAATTAAAAGTTACAAGATCCATTCGTTATCTTTGGACTCAACTTGATCCCCAGACTAATTCAAAATGTTGGACATAATATGATATTATACTACAGTATAATATCATATGTCTAACATATTATGATATTATACTACAGTATATCGCAACATTTGTTTTCATTTAATTTTGTTTCCAATAGCTCTTGTAGAATACAGTTAATATGTATTTTAATGCCTAATGGATGTTCATTTGTTGACGTCTACGGTTACAGCACGCCACGTCAGCTCATCTCAAAATACTGAGGCTGATGAGAATTTGGTCATTCGTTTTAGAGTAGAGGTAACCTGTCATAAACAAGTGGAAAAGTCAAGAGCAAAGTCTTCTGGGAACCATGCATGTCTGAACAAAATCCCATGGCTACCGTCTCTGTCCAATATTTGATATGGCTAAAGAAAAAGACAAATTGTACTGAGGCAGGATTTCCTTAACATTTGCACATTTAGGGCCTCAGAACTCTATTTGATACAGTTTTGGGATAAAATTTGGTAAAAACAAAACGTAACAATTATACTTTTTCCATGACGTATAGCTGGTCAAGTGAAATGTCCCATCAAAACTGCACATGTAACGCTTAAATTAAACGACTCTACTTCTACTTGTGAGTGTGTGTGCAGTGCAGTCCCCCTGAAGGGTCCCCGGGTTTCCCACTTCCTAAACCTCTATTAGCATTTTCTGCTGCCGTCTCAGGAGCTGAGATATCAAGTTTCTATTCCTCTCAACACAAAATTATTTCTTTATTTGCACACATGTGTTCTTCACTTGACCAAAGGGTTGGCTTGGTGAGAAGATAAAGAGACAACACTGAAACAAAAGTTCCCCGGGAAGGTTCGAGCAGCAGCGTGCCAAATCTAATAAAGAGCAAATTGAGAACATCCCTTCACTCACTCTGTTCCTCGTTAATAAAATCTTCTCAGCAACATAATAGGGGATCATATTATGGCTGTACACATAGTGCATTGCTTGCCCTTATTGACCCATAAGAGATGAAAAAAATCAGAGGGGAGGCCATTGAAACACACAATGAGTCAGTGGTGACGACGTTACTGCTGTATTGTAAGCAGCAGGCTCTCAACTGGATGGTCCCAGTGGAGAGACAAAGTCCTCAGACACTGGCGCCATAGAGACTATTAAGGCCAACTCAGCTCTCAAAAGTACACTAACATAGATATGCACACAGATATGTGACTGAATGCACATGCATGTGCACTGTCACGTGCATGAACATGTGATATTAAGTAGAAGTGTGACTGATGAGCTGCATGAGAGCATACTGGTAATCTGAGGACTTTTGTGATATATGGACCGTTATGGACTGATTACATATAATATAATATTGTATCAAACAGCTGGATGAGCAGGTTTTCACATAATATTCAGTGTTTTATGGCAGCGTCCTGCTGGTACAGTTTGCTGCTTACTGTAAATTCCAAAGAGAACTTTTTTTTTTACACCTTACAGTAGGTCATGTGATCTTTACACCCTTCCCACTGCGTAGATAGCTGTGTGAAGGGTCAGTGTGTTTGCGACGAATAGGCAACAGTAGTTTCAGCCCGGTCGCACTAAATGGTGTATGAATGACACAGTAATTCGTAAGTCATTTCGCGTGCAATAAAGAACGCCGTTCTTGCTTTTTGCGTGTCATTTGTACATCATAGTCTGTATCGACTGCAATGTAAACGCATCTGCATAAATATGCTACGCTCAGAGCTATAGTGACGTACAATAAAAAGTGAGGAAGACTGCTTAAAGGCAGGGTTGACGATGTTATCCAGTATACACTATTTGTCATATTGGTTGAAATGGTCTTTACACCCCGACAGCGATCCATTACTGATGAGCTCTGAAAAAAGACCGGAAAAGATCCGTCATCTGTAGCTGCTGTAATCCTGTAAAAATGTCTACCAATCACTGCCTCTGAGCCCAATTGTAAAGAACCAATCAGATGCCTCCCTGCCTCCCTGCTCGTTCTCTACCCTTGGGGCGCACCAGCCTGAACTCAAAGCGCGTCGCCGCCGCACGTTTTGTGGAGAATGGAAGAGACAACTCAGCCCTGCAGTAGCACTGCCGTGGTTTCTTGTCATCAGGTAGCATTGTTGAGTTGAGGTCCTCGCTCCGCTCTGTGTCTGTGAAGTAGTTAGGATGCGGCGGTGCTCGTGCATGTGTGTGGGGGGCGTTGCCTTGGAAGGAGTTTCGAGGGGAGGGGGTGGGTTTAGACGGAGCTCATGAGGCATGCTACTTTCAAATTATGCTAGCTCTCCAAGATCGTCGACCCTATCTTTAAGGCTAGCCCACACTAAAAGATTCAAATCTTAACAGATGTGTAAAATGTGAGAGACCCCACACATAACGACATGTTATGTTAAATTTAACAGTTTTGTTCCTATATTGTGTGATGAGCAACGATTTGACCAAAACAGCACACCACACACTAACAGATTCCATTCATGAACAACAAGAGCCCCAACTTAAAAAAAACACAAATCTCGCAAAATCTCTCGCGATCAAACCTGACTTCAGTCAAACATGGCGGATGACAGGCAGGAAGAATTAGTGATGTTAGTTTTTGCTTTACTTTGTACTGAAAATTCATGAGGGATGAATGGATGAAGTCATGGAGACAAATTAACAAGTTGGTCCTCCATTTCTGAGGTCCATCTTACTACTACTTTCTGCTTCGCGTTTTGCATTAGCTCATGCAGTAGCCGCGGCCGCCATGACACCGGTGGTTGTCCTTCCGTTTCAGTCAGCTTGGTTCTCTATTGGCTATGGTTCTTTCCCACGTGACTGCGTCATCGGCTGTCATCGGGGTTCCCTACACACAACAGGATATCCGATCGTAAATATTGAACACGTTTAATATTTACGATTTTAAATCAGTGCGGCCAGGATGGACTACCGAGCTGATCGACACTCTTCGCGCACAGGAATATCTGGAAAGATAATCTTTAGAACCATCAAAAAATTGGGGCTTTGCTGACGATCGTCGGGAGGGGGAAATCGGGCCCAAAATCGTCTTGATTCTCGTGTAGTCTACCCGGCATTATGGTGGGTAGGAGAGGAGGTGGATGGGTCAAACAAACACAGGACTTTCAACCAGGAGACCGGTGTTCGAGACTGGTGTTCGTGTCCCAAAGTGTTGTTGTTCACGTGTTGTTCCGTACTTCTGTTACATTGTATCTGTACGTATTTTACTTAGTTTGCGTACTTATTTTAAGCCCAACCATGATTTTTTTTAGTTAGGTTTTCTCTAAACTTAACTAAGTTTTTTTGTTGCCTAAACCTAACTCAGGCCGTTAGCGTAGTTCTGTTGCATGGTGTACAAATGATACGCGATAAGAGGTGTACAAATGACACGTGTAAAAGGCTAAAATGCTTTTTCATGACACGTGGAATGTCCTTGCAACGTCGTGCTATTTATACGCCTTCCCATGAGATCGGGTTGGTCGTTTATAACTTCACACAACTTTTAGTCCAGCAGGAAACGGAGAGGAAAGACTGTCTCACTCTCATTTATCATCAAGTTTAAATCATTTTTGTCATTTCTTTATTTTTAGCATGATTTCTGTTTTGTACTGTCATCATCAGTCCTGCCATTATTTAACTTTTGAGCACACTGGGGTAAGAAAAACGTGTGTTGGCCAGTATTATTTCACACAGATCTGCTTCCTGCTCGCTCCTGGCAGTACACAGCGCTCAGAGAACTGTGTCCTCCACATGACACCTGCACACAGGCTTTACAATAAAGCAAGCACACCATAAGAGGGAGAGCTTACCCTTGGTATATGAGAATAACACGAGGGAAGGTTAAATTACTGCGCGGAAGTGAAACCATTGGTTGTGCGAACATAAACCTACTTTTGTGCACTTCCTATCCTATTGAGTGCATTATTCTTTTCAGTGTGAATGTTGCAGGGGGGGGAAAAAAAGCCCATTTGGAGCGCTGCTATAAAGTGTCGAGAAGAAAGCGACGTGGAAGGTTAGATGAGAATCCCTGAGCCACGAATGAGGGCGAAGCAGCCAGAACCTTGTGTGAACTGTAACACAAGCAGCGCTGAGCCTCGTGAGAGCTTGACACACATCTGAAATGGAGGACTAAGTATCCAGGAAACAGTGCTGTAGCTTGCGTTTCCTATTCTCTGGGTGTCTGTGATAGAAACCAGAGCGATATTCAGACTGCCGTGGATCCCTAACAGACGAACAGATGCCTTAACGACCGAGCTGGCACGAGGTGGCATTACCCTGAGAGCAGAGAGTAAAAGTCCTGGGAGCGGTCACTGCCCCAAGTCCCCGAGAGAGAGAGAGCGAGAGAGAGGGAGTACAAAGAGCCAGAGCTCCCCTCGTAGACTTGTCCCCTCCGTTCTTCTGAAACAGGCAGTGCTCTTTTGAATCGGTGCCAATAGAGGCTGACCCAAATCCTCGCAGCTGAAACTTTTACAAGCTCAGTGTTCGCGAGCAGGAAGAGAAAGACAGAGTTGAGATTAGTTTGCAGCTCCTCTGCCTTTCCTTTCCTCTCCTCTTCTTCGAGCTGCCTGAGGTGTCAGCACAATAATTCACGCGTGCTTTGTTTCATTTAAAGCCTACAAATTCTTCACGAACATGTACAGAAAAGGTTCTGGAAAGAAGATTGCATTGTGGAGAGAAAGGATTTAAAGTATATGTATGGACATAATTGCTTAAAAAAAGAAGAGTCAGTGACGTCACACAGGAAGCTGTCTTGGATATTGCCTGAGGAAAGATACTAATGAGTGTCTGTAGCGCGGACACATTCGGAAATTAAAGTGCTGTGCTCTATCCGGGACTCGCACGTTGGATTATTTTAGTGTTTTTCCACGCAAAAACATTATCTTTGGATTCGCTTGCACCCAGAGATGGACCCGTTCCTTGCCCTTATTTTCACTTCAGAGCTCCGTGACACAGTTTGTTACTTGAGGATGTGTTGTAGTAAACATCCCAGACCACTCGTTTGCTCTGTTGTGTTGACAGTAAACACTGGTTTCCTCTCGCTGCTGCAGTCAAATTAAATCAGAACCTCAGTTGACTCTGCAAAAAAAAAAAAAATCAGACCGAAAACACAGGCAGGTGCAGAACAACTAAAGACGTCCGGAGCGACTGCCGAAAATGGGAACTATGAGGCATGCACTACCTGGGACTGATGCCAACTGCTGACAAAAGGCTTTACTCCTTGCGGTGCAAGGAGCCTTGCACTCATTTGCTGTGAAATGCTTCAGGAATATCTGGTGCTGAAGTGTTTGGCCAACTGTAGATAAATCTGTCAGACCCTTTGGCTTTGTTACGAGACAGCATGTAAGTACTCACTTCTGATTTCTTTACCCGAGCTCATTTCTCTCTCTGTCTGTCTGTCCCCCCCCCCCCCCCTCCCCTCCCCTCCCCTCACAGCCCCCTAATCCTGCTGTCAAGTGAGATGTCTATTTGATGACACATAATCTACAGTTTCATGTGACTGATCCCCCTTTTATGTGGCGAGTTAACTCTGTCAACTCTGTGACTTCACCTCAAGAGCTCCACTCTATGCTCTGCTCTCCTCTCGTCTACTTTTATGCACCGTCCGGCTGGATTTCGTATCTTTAGCAGCAGGACCGTGTAAGCACAATTCTGTGACTTCATGATTTCTTTTCCTGCCTCCCTTTTTCTCCTCGCCGTCTCTCCCCTCTTGGCAGCAGGGCAAAAGTGGGCAGGGAGAGAGGAGGGCATGGCCCAGAAACTGCTCTCAAGCCCCAGCCCCTGTTCAAGTGGGGTTGCTCGCTGGTACACTACTCAGCCTTTCCCTCGTCCTACAGGCAAAAGAGAGGGATGTGGAAATGCATTCTTGTCTCCTTTCTAACCCGCCTTTTTTTTTTTTTTTTTTCTCCGCCGCCACCATGGCCTAATTCTCTGCGGGTGAACACTAGCCTGACCTGTACAAAAAAACCTCCAGGTATTTCTCATTTTTGATTGTGTTTCGGCCTTGATATTCCTCTTTGTACTCAAGTCTCCCTTTATTCGTTTCTTTTGCACTTTCACACTTCTTTTACTGTCACCTTCCACACTGTACACGTGTCTGCTTTTGCTTGCACCGAACACACAATTCCTAAACCTCCACCGCTTCTGTTTCGACCGAGACGCACCGGGATTTAGTTTTAAATAATGTTGTTTCTTCGGGTTGAATTATGCATTAAGAAATAATGACCAAAGCTTGTGTATGGTTACTGTAATGAGCCGTCTGTTTACGTAGCGCTGTACGTTAAAACACGTGCCCTGAATAAAAAGACATTTTAGTGGTTGTGTAACTGCCTCTTAAAGTACAAGACTAGTAAAAAGCAACATTTAAGTATAATTTACTGCAAGTCGGAGCCGAGATACAACTCCAGTGCCTCGAACAAACAAATCCCCCCCCCATCAAAACTGATAGTTACCTCTAAGTTTCAAACAGGAAATTTTCAGAGATGGAAGGCATTTTTATTAAACATTTTGGTTTCTGTGTTGCAGGGTTGCTACAAAAGTACGAGAAATCTGCACCAGATGCAACACAACGTATCTTTCAGCTGAACTGTGGCTACTGTTATACCACAAAATTAAAAAAGTATACCACGAGTGGAATAAGCAAGTTGAAATAATATGTGGTTTGTATATCATACAGGCTAATCGTGTCATTTTCTGACGTGCTCTTGAAGGCTGCGGTTTGATAGACCTGTTCACAAACCAGTATGAACCAGATCCCTCTGTTGCAAGCATTGTTCTATACATGAAGGGGCTTGCGTTGTAAGATTACAGGGTCTCGGTTTTAGATCAAACCTTTTTCGGTTTATTTTTTAATCACAAGAAGCACCAAAGCTATAACGACATTATTAAAATAAGGTACATTAGGTATAAAAATAACATTTTTTGTAACTTTACAGATTACACTCCTAACCGACTTATTGTGAAATGTCTGTGTAAAACATTTTGGCACATGCTACTTGGTGTGCAGCTGTGTGTGGTTTTGTTTGCATAGAGTCGAGTCAGCGTTTGTGTTTGAGTGTGTGATAACGATAGATTATGGCATACTGTACTGTACTCAAAGGGTGAATGAAGGGAAAAAAAAGGGGGAGGGCGCAGCAAGTATGGGCAGCAAGGGAGAAAATTTACTTATTTCCTCCTCCCCCCCAGTTCTCCTCAGATGAACTTGCTTGATGACATGTTGTTTGGAAAGCCATATCCTCCGCTATTTGCGTTTCTCTCCTCGGCTCGGTTAGAGTGACTCTGTGGTTACCAGGATCAAAGTCTCTTTTTTTTTTTTGCGGCTGTTGCTTTTATCAGGTCATACTGCATACACACATTCAGCTCTTCCTGTTTGTTAGCAAAACAGAGTCATGGGTTATAAACAGTATTTGATCGGATTCTTTTACCAAGGATGTTTTACATAAACTAGCACTTTAATCCGTTCTAGTTTGAGAGATCCATTTTGAGAATCACATCTGTAAGGTCCAGATGTTCTACCAGTGTTCTTGCATTTGTTTAATTGTGTGGATTATTGGATTGGCAGGTTTCCCCGTGACAAGATAGAGCCACGTATGACAACAGTTCACTGAAAAAACTTTCGAGATCGTCTAAACTTTCAGGCACTTATTGTATCGACATCAAGCTGCTAACTTTGACTACAACAAACCATAAAAAGTACTTGCAAAGACTTTTTTTTCACCCTGGTCTCTTGAAAATATCATCATGTGTATAGTAAAGATCCATCTGTCGTACTTCACTGAGTGGTAAACACGGCAAAACATAGACATGACGAGCCCAGAGACAGGAAACGTCCACAGCGCGTAACAAAATATGCACCACAAACAGCAGTTCTTCGAGCCTCGTCACTCTAATAAAACACCATCCAATAAACAAACCCACAAAAATAAAGCACTTAAAATCACTTCACATAACATGAAAATATTTAAAAAGTAGAAAGTGGCATTGCCCTTTGATGCATTGTACTTTGATCAGAATACAATGAAGGAAGTTATTAACATAATTATAATAATTTACAGTTATATTAGAAGTAATTTAGATATCATGATGCTGAATGTAATAAAAAGTAAACTGTCAGACAATGCAAATCAGTCACATGAAAAAAACGCCCCCGGTGGGTAAAGGCCTTAAATCATTTGCTAAAAAGAGACAAAACGCACAATAAACAAAGTTAAAGATGAATTTGACTGATAGCATTATTTTTATTTTTAGTTTTAGTTTTCTATAGATATCACCATAATATTGTTATCGTGAATTATGTTGTGACATACCTAGTTTGTACATTGCCCTTTATTCAACAATCATTAAATAGAAGTGGCAGCAGTATCTATGATATCTTACAAGAGGCATGGTAACTCTGACATCTCGAGACTAAAATTAAAGTCCACACCAAACGTACTTGTCCGGCCACATGCCATTTTCCCCTGCCAGAGGTTTGACCTGAGACCCTAAAACCAAAGCCAGTCTATCTAATGACGTCCTGACATAATGTAGGGGGCCATTTTCTCTCCAGTTCGGAGCAGATATTGAATCGTGTAGTCCAGTGGCTCCCAGCCTGGCGGTCTGGACCCCTACAAGGGGTCTAAGATTAATCTAAGGGGTTGCGAGATGATTACTGGGGTAGGGAAAAAAACTACATTCTGCAAAAATTATGTAAATTATGTTTATTTTTTAGCTTTAATCTTTGGTTCCTTCTTGTGAATTACTGCCTAATTTTACCTTTTCAGGCCTGTAAAAATGAGTCAAAACCAGACAAACAAATTGCTGCTCACACAACTCAGCTCCTTGTCACAGGTTGCATGACTGAGGTATATATAGATTCCTTCTTGTTAAGGGGTAACAAGCAAAAAATGGTTGTGGGCCACTGGTGTAGACTAGAGAAAACAACAACAAAAAATAACATTAGAGGTATGACAATATTTTCCCGAATTACAAATGGGTTTTAAGTTTAAGTTTTTAGTCTTTAAAATATGCCACAAACTCCTAAAATGCACAGTTTTAAAAGTGCTCATGTAATACTTATAAAGAAAATGTAGTTTTGGAAAAAAAAGCTGCAAAAAGAGAACAGAGAGTAAACTGGAATATGGCAAAAATAAAGAAGGAAATTTAAACAGACTTAATAGGACTTTGTGGGGCTGCAAATAATTGTATAATATAATTGTAAATTCCCTGCAATACCTGATATCTCCAAAAAATTTAAAAAAATTGAAATTGAAATTAACAAACACTAACTAATTCAACAGTTGAAATATGTAACGGTACATGAGGATAACGCTGTCACAGTCAGTTACTGCACCAAAAAAATCCTCCTTTGAAATGTTTCTACAAATGTCAATGTCAATCAGTGTATAGACATAGTGGAAAGAACTACTCTTCTGGATTCAATTTGCGAGTATTTTGTGTAAGAAAATATAGAGTGTAATTCAGTTATTTGATGCTCCGTTGAAACTACAATTAATTTGGAAATTATGTTCTAAATAAAGACGTCGAGACAGACGTTGGCCTGCTCGATGGATGTAAACTCCTGCTGACCGGAGTTTATTAAACAGGACGCATCAACTGAAACCTCAGGCTCATACAAACACAACCACTTGTCCAACATATGGACAAAGTCTGCTTATGGAACAATGGACCTTTCTTTAGACGTTTGAACACCTAAGCTCACGTTGCACTGAGCATCTGGCAGCAAGCTATGCCACCGTACCTTATTGTGTGGTATCATAGCCCCTATTCTGACATGGCATCCTCTCATTGCTTGGCTGCCAATACTCTCCTCCCCCCCTCAGCGGTGGGTTCTGCAATGCTGCGTCCACGACATCACCCCCTTTTTGTCTCATTGAGATTCAGCTTGGCACGCAGACAATGCCCATTTCTTGGCACCAAATATTGGAGAGAGCCGCACAAGGGAACCGACCTCAGTCTTTTCCCTCACAGTCGTTCACCGTATTCCGCCGATCATCATCATGGACCAACGTCAACTTGTAAGAGGTATTTTTTTGTGTCTTCATCCACTAAATTCTCAGTTTGTTCGGCACCTGGGCATCTGACAACATGGATATCTTCAATAAGTTGAATGTTTACCACTAAGACGAGTTGCTCTCGGCTCTGAATCAACCGTGAATGACCACGTCAGCGATATGTTGATTGTTCTGGGTGAGTCTTACATGAAGGTCATGGATTGATAACACTATTCCTTCGTCACACTCTGCAACAAGGCAGCCATTTTTTCTTATCATCAGCAGCTTGGGGATATACTGGGAGAGTCAAACCATCACTTCCGGGTGTAAAAAAAAAAAAGCATTTGCTGTAGTTCTACCCACCCACCCAAATGGACTCTTAATGGAGGTAATTAGTAAAATGCACAATCACGAACAGGATATTTGGAAACAATCAAGGTAAGAAAGACTAAAGAAAGAGTTCCTGTTCAGGCTGTTCTAATACACCGTTCGTAACTATACCTACGAAAAGTAATGCACTGTAATTTGTTTATATCCACGAAATCAAGTCGTATGTAATCCACGTAATTGTGAACCAGGAAGTATAAAGAGTGACAAACAAAGTGTAGGGACGAGGCTGGGGTGGATGGATGGGTCAAAAAACAATAGACTTTCGCCCAGGAGGCCGGTGTTCGTACCCAGTGTGAAACCAGAAGTCAACGTTGATATATTTGTCACGTAACTAAAGTACTTAAGTTTCGCCACCTCCGGGGTTATTTTAACCCAAACCGCAATCTTTTCCTAAACCTAACCAAGTTGTTTCCTGTGAAGGCGGAAGATTATTTTGAAAAGACTGGAGCGGAAATTGACACGTGCGTGACGTCTTGCCGCACATTCGTAGCAAAATGCACGAAAAATGGGGAATAACTTTTCATAAGATATCATCTGAACCGTTGTATGAGGATATGATGACCTGTTTGCGTGTGTCACTGGCCTGTGTTTGATGTATTCCGCTTGGGAATCACAACTTCTGTCTAAAGTTACGGTAGCGGTTTAGCAATCTTTAAATCAACTGAGGTAGAAGAACGGATGCTTGAATCAGACTGCTGATAATTTAATGAAACATGTGTGTTGACTCGTCTAATAATTATTTTCACGGGTTTAATTACTTTAGATGAATAAACAGTTATCATTCCTAAAAAGGAAATTATTCTGGAAGTTATCAAAGTTTCACCAGAGAACCACACAGTCCGTCACCACAACACATTTTGTTTGTAGTCTGTACAACTTTTCATGAATTAAAAAGTTGAATCCACGCCCGCTTTCACTCCATCCCCTCCAGCCAGTTAGAAGAGTTTGATACCATTTACCGTCTAATTAATTCAACATCTCAATTAAGGCCTCCCACTCTCTGATGCCCTTGTGCCTTTTCATTCTGCCCCAATGAGCATGCCCTGGCACCACAGCCGCACAGCCTGCCAAAACATTTCAATCACTGTCGCCATTAATTAGGCCAAAGAGGAATTCAGAATGTTAATGAACTGCCCAGCCGCTTTTCAGCGACCACGGTTCACATGCTAATTTATGCAAAGCGTCCCAGACTTCGCATGGGTTGACCATCGTCGTCTACCATAACAGTGTCTGGGCTCAGTCAGCTCAGCCAAAGTAAGGCTCTGTTGGGGCCCAGACGGCTCTGCCCAGCTTGTGTCCCGGCCTCTAGCTGGCACAGTAAACAGACTCCTTTTTCAATGGACTTGAAGTGGCTTTCACGTTGAGCAAAAAGGGCAATATTCTCAAGTCAAACCTTCAGCTCCTCTATTAAAACGCCTCAAACAAAAACAAAAAATCATGAGCAGGATTACTTGGCACGGATATGTGAATCAGCAACAATCAACTCTCTGAAATAAGTTATGAACAAGCAATTCCTTAAGCCAGTCTAAACAACCCGTTACCATTATTTGGGGGTAAAATAAACAGTCTATCTTATGGATAGGGAGGGGGAGGGAGAAGTTAACAGGTTGTACCACAGATGTTGGGTACGGGTGCCAAACGACTCCCTAAGATGGCCGAGGTACTGCCATTTTCCGTCTATCTCTCTTTGCTTTCTGGTTGCAGACAGAGGGGACTGAACTGGGGGAAATCATGCTTAAACTGAGCTATTTTTTAAGTGGAGCTAGAAAGCAAAGTTTTAGAGAAAAATAGGTATTAATTCTTGGCACAGCTGCCCTCCATTATAAGCCGATTTCCATTAAAGTAAGCTCTCTGTGGTGACACAAGTGTATTTTGTCTTTAATGTGCAGGTCATTAAGGAGGTGGCATTTCTTTTGCACATTTCCAGCACGCGCTGATGTGCAGTGTATCCGTCACCTGTCGCTCTTAAACACCGGCCAAATGCATTTGCGCAGACCAATGCAACTGGTCAGATACTGAGCAACACTTCCATAAACACAGTAGCACTGTCGGCCTGGTTGTAAGTCTGGTGAACTTGATTTTACAACTCAGGCTACAATGTGGTGAGTCTGGAGAGGAAATTGCACCTAGAAGGTAATTCCTGATAAAACTGTTACCAGACTACCTCATTTCATG
This sequence comes from Sebastolobus alascanus, assembly GCA_916701645.2. NCBI lineage: Eukaryota > Metazoa > Chordata > Actinopteri > Perciformes > Sebastidae > Sebastolobus > Sebastolobus alascanus. Next base: position 481,266 of record CAKAOJ020000326.1, read on the forward strand.
GAGGGGGGGTGTCATTTGAATAATGCTGTTTTAACAGTGTGTTTGTGTTCATGTTTTTACTAGTATTTTGGATGTAATTGCAGCAGCTTACTACAACCAAAATTACAATAAATGTTAAAATGTTTTAACAGTCAGGAAATGATTTGAGAGATTACTTAGGTTAGGTTTTCTGTGAAGCGTTGCCACTAAACACAATCCAAAATGGCCTCGACTGCAAAATATTTTTTGATCGTTGTTTGCCCCCAAGTGGATCTGAAAACTCATTTAATCTCTCTTTTATTTTTGTCTCACAGTTCGACCGACAAGTTTCCACCGATACCTGCAAAAATATCTGTCCTTAAGGCTGAGGTAGTAGATTGAATAGTTGTGGGGTTTGTGTCCTCCCTCTGAGATAACTATGCAATCTACTGTCTTTCCTAAGGAGACAGGCTGATCTGCTGTGAAGCCGAAGCCTGTATGCCCATGGGAGGCTCCGTGGATAAAGGAACTTTAAAAGGAACCTTAACGGACACATGGAGTAAAGTAAATTTAAGAGATAACTTGTCCCTCACCTCTGCGGAGAAAACTGCAGACACAATGAAGACTTTATATATTTACCCCACACAATGATGGAACTGGTCTATTCCAACAACATTATGTACTGAAGTTGGCACATACTGAGTGAAGCCTTGTTTTTAAGGAGATTTATTGGTGCCTGAAGTTGAGCCTAGCAAGGTGAGGTAGTAGGTTGTATAGTTTGTGGGATGGAGTAAGTCCTACTCAGGTGATAACTATACAGTCCATTGCCTTCCTTGAGAGGTACAATGAGTGCTTGGAATGAAACTCACTCACACTGACCGAGTGGTGAAGGAGCCACTCTGACGCCATCTTGTGGCTGAAGACTATCATCACTCTGGAAATGATCGAAGCTTTGGGAACTCTATTGTGTGCATCTGGGGCCATATTCACAAAATATCCTAAGGCTAAAAGTAGCTCCGAGCTGGCGGAGTCACGAAGAACTCCTAAAAATAAGGGACGTGTCAGTCCTAAATTTAGGACTCCTAAGTTGGAGGCAGTTCAAAGGTCTGTAAGTAAGACCTACTTACAGTCAGTCGTGTCATCAGTGTTTTGTAAAAACAGAATAATAATGACATTTGAAACCATATTTTGACGGCGGCCATTTAATAAGGATTCAATCAGATAACCAACAAACTGAAGTAATGCAATAACACCACAGTTGACAGTGCACAACTCTGAGCTCAGCCTCAGCAGACGGAATAATTCAATATATCAATGTGTTCATTAGCAGTTCATTAAGTGCTCATTAAATAAGCACTAACTGCAGTAAGAACACAAATAAAGGTATAGTCATCGTTGGATTATCCAGTAAAATCTGTGCTATATGTAGCCTAGAATTACCACATCTATGTATGACGACCTTTTTTTGTCAGCTGGAAAAAAACATCCCATTTTGATGATATTTGATGTCAGATACAATAAGTCAATATTTTACATTGTTTCATGTATGATGATGTATCTCGGATGCAATTAATGAAATATCTAAAATGTTTTTTTTTTATTAAATCTATCCATTTTATCTATTTATTTGTTACTGCTAGCAAACTGTTTTATTTCCAACATGTCTAATCAGTTTATTAGTTTACATTATTGTTAGGTAATTATTATGGTTATGTTATTATTGTTATATAGGTATTTTACTCCATTTTATTTTTGTATTATTTTAAATAGTTTGATTTTATTTTACCGCCTCATTGCAGTCCTGAAATGTTTTAATCCTGGTTCAACCATGTAAAGCAGTTTGTAACTTTGAATTTGAAAAGAGCTTTATAAATAAAGTTTATTATTATTATTATTATAATTATCATCATTATCCACCAATCTTAATTTAATTTGTTCCTCACGCTCCTGTGTACTGATAAATATTGTATTTCACATTCACTGACACAGACTTGTCAAACACCAATCACCATGTCATTGTTACCCATAGCAACAGGGTCAACCCCGCCCTTTGTCTTACCTTAGGAGTTCTCTTTGTTCTTCACTAAAAGTTGCTCTCAGCTGCTGTTGTGAATAGCTCTTAAGAGGGAACTATTTAAAGGAGAACTCCTTGTCGTAAGATAAGATCCTTTGTGAATATGACACCAAAGTGTGAAAAATGATCATAAATGAGTTATAAATGATAATAATTTACGATGCAACAGTAAGCTACACAACAAAACCTCGAGAAATTTAATGTCAGGTGGCAACCTTTAATATCACACCAGCAATATACTATCCATATCCATATCATAACTATCTTACTTCTCTTATGTCTGAGGATCAATTTTAAACCCAAGTATTTTTTAAATGTATTTATTGTATTATGATTATTTTAATCATTACTTATTTTCTTCTTAATATTTATTTTCTTATTATTGTAAAAATATATATTTTTAGTCCTTGTCACTTTGTTTACTTATCACCACCTGTTTACTGTCCCCATAATGTGTTTTTACACATCGACTGTTTTACTGTTAATGTAATTGTATAAAAATTCAATAAAAGTGTATTGGATGAAAAAAACCTACACAAGTGTGGGAGCAGCTTTATATTAAGATTTTCTTAGTAACTGGAAAGTAGGGGAAGTTTATCAGATACATTTGTCAGTCAGATAAATGAAGACTATAAACTAAATTTGATTCCCTGCTGCTTTGACAAGACAGTTTAAAATCATGACTGTTGTTCAGTGTAACTGTTACTGAATCTAATGCATTTCTGAAAAAGGTCATCAGCATTCAACATTCTTTGAGTAAAGGTTACAAAATGAATCACTCTATAAACCCAGTGTGGTAAAAGTTAGTTATTAAGCTGAATGGTCTTGTAAAAGCCAGCAACTTATAAACTTCATGGTGGACTTGCAGCAGTTTCTTTCAAAGAATACACTTTGGAAATGCATGGCCATTTCATACCCAGATTGGAGGATTGATATCAGTTTCAGTTCTGATTGATAGTTCTGTGAAATGTGCAACATTCTTGTACAAGCAGAAATAGGATATGAGACATTGGGGTTTAAGCTATTCCAAATAAAACACTTTGACATCAAATTTAGCTGCATGGAGAGTTGCTTGAAAGTGCACCAAGAAATTAGTTTATACGTACACTGGTTGATAATGGTGGGCTCGTAAATATGCATAAACTATTTATGGCAGGCAAGTAAATGCTCACTAAGAGACTCCATTCATTCAAACATTAAACACAACTTTAGTTTGACTTCAGAGTCATTACACACTGTAGAGGAAAATAGAGCTGTATATGCGGTAGATTCTTAGGGCGCGTTCAACACCATTCAAACCAATTACAGGAAGCGTACCATTTATGTGTAATTTCCTTGGTTAAAAAAACGTTTGTTTTTCCTTTTTTTGGTGAGTGGTGAACTAGTAACCTAGTTTGTGCGTTTGCTAGCAATGAATTCAATTAATTTACTGTTAATCAGACCACAAATGAGACAATATTTAGCTAGCTAGCACACCCCGCGGCCCCTCCATCTCACTCCCCGCCGCTAGGAGACTACTTCGCCGGTAGGATAGCGGTCAGCAGCTCCGTAGTCTCCTACGTGGTGACGGACGGACCTTTAGACCCAGCAGTGCCGCTGGCCACCAGCCCGCTGCTTGGTTCATTTTCTTTAATCAGTGTAGCATGAAAGCATGGTTGAACTAGCTAGCTAGCTAATTAGCCAGCCGTTAAATGAGTAAAACTTAACAACTTTGGTTCATCCACACACTCTTGTCACAGCACAGGAAAGCACATCACACGCATCGAGGCAACCGTTGAGCTGTACGAGGAGCCAACTGTACGACCAATTATCGGAGCATTTCCGCCACATGACTTTTGTTTACAATTTCTGGACCATTTGAGTTTTGCCTTTGTGAACGCAACCAGACCAGTTAGAAAATGTAAACATATCATCCTCGCATTGGTTTCATTCAGGAACCGGACCTTTAGGTGTGAACCCACCCATAAAGAGAGGAAATGAAAAAAGGGCTCAACTATGAACTACAGTAACCACAAACCTATAAATATCTCATAAGAAATCAACTGAACATACAATAGGCTACCTACAGAAACAATGAGGAACTTCAACTGAATTTCTGAAATAAGAACTTAAGACAAACATTAAAAAAAAACAGCATAATGAAATAAATACTGATGAGCAAAAGACAAAGTTGTATTAATCTTTGAATAAAATTCTACCCATGAAATCATGAGCAAGTGACAGTGCTATTTCATTCTGAGAAGCAGAGATTTTTGGGGCTTTTTTATGATACTCATTCTGGGTACACTGCAAAGACATGTTGTGACACTGTACTTTATAAGAAAATTCTAAAACTAAAAACAATCAAAAACTGCAATGCACATTGCCAATAGATGTGAATTTAATAACATTAACAGGTTATAGGTTAAATTTTTTTCTTCAATTCAGCAGATATGCATGCATTTCTATAAGTACTTACTCTTGAGATTGCTCGTTAAAAATACAAAAATACATCAAGAACCGGTACACCTAATAACATCTGTACAGTCATTGTTTATGCTTTTTGTTAACAATAGTAGTACAACTGGTAGTTGGTGATGTATTGGATATATTAAAAACCCCTTGACCAGAAAAATATGAACATCAATACAACACAATGCCATCCAATACAACTGCTCTGCAATAAATGCTACCTTTGCAAAACTTGTATGGTTTGATTGTTGAGCAATATTTTGAGATTCTTTTCCTACTTCCTGTTCCATGGGGGAACAAAATATTGTAAACGGATGTCTGTGTTATCTAATCCAATACAACGGATCAAACTACAGATTAAAAATGTACCATACAGCTCACGGTCTGATACAGAGCAAATATAAAACACTGTAAGTCTTAAAAATGTTGCAGGGCTTTTGCATTATATAACATGATACATGGGTTTCTATTTTCTGGTCAAGTGTACAATGCATGTTCCCAAAGTGACAAGATGTCTGAATTTATCAGTTAAAATGGCAGTAGGCAGTATATTTTTGGCATCATTGGGCAAAAATTCCATAATAACCTTTCAGCATACTGTAATTCAAGTGTTCTGAGAGATAACTGGACTTCTGCACCTCCTCATGGCTCTGTTTTCAGGCTTTAAAAAATCTAGCCCATGACGGGAGACTTTGACCAATCACAGGTCATTTCAGAGAGAGAGACAGAGCGTTCCTACTTGGCGTTCCTTCACCAGATTTCACAATGGCGGCGGCGTCACAAACTTTCTCATTTTACAGCTAAACAGTACACTACAAGATGATTCTGAAAACATTTGAGGCGAGAAATAGGCATTAACGTAACATATTATTGATTCATATTTGATCAGCGCTGCCTCGTTTGACCGTTTGGTCGGAGTTCGCGAGTGATTGACAGCCGGCTCTCATAGACAGCAGATGGACAGCAGATCCCAGATCAGCTCTTACTGCTTGTTTTCCTCCGGTCTGTGAAATGTTGCAGATGCCGTTAGGAGCACCGGAGGACACAGAGGCACAGGATTTTTTTCAGGTTACCTGTTTCATGTACTACTGTCACGATATAGCGACCGTTTTATAAAAATAAATTTTTTTAATCATATTTGCTCCAATCTCGCCTACTTCAGCTTTAAGGACAGACCTGGTTTCTAGTATAAAAGTTGTACTCTTTTTTTCAAAGATCGTGAAGGTAATTTCCAACACAGGGTGTCCTTTCTGTTGAAATGGACATGGAGAACTGGAACTTAAATGGAAACAGAAAAAACAACAGTGATATGAAACTAAACTAAAGCTTTTAAGACAAGTGGAAGTTGCCCTTTTTTCTTCAAGTCCATTTTCGCAATAATCACACGCACACACGCACATGCACACGCACACGCTCAGGCTCCCCGCCCACATACACAAGACACACAAACACAGACACATTCCTGATCATAACAGATATCAGATCTTTCAGTGCAATTGGCTCGATGTGTTTACTGTATCAATACACAAAACATCGTCCTCATCAAATAAAAAGGTAGCTCTTGGATTTCAATACACTTCACATATTGTAACTGACTTTCTTAACCTTTCAAGCAATGTTAATATGTTTTACAGTGTTTGATTATGCTCAACAGTCAATCAAACCTGCTCCTTAAGAACAGAGAAGCAAACAAACACGGAAGTCTTCCTTCACTCATTTTTGGCCACACTGTTCCATGTTACTACTTGGATTGTTGTCCGTCGTCTGGCTTGTCTGAGATCCTTGATTTTCTTCTCCACATGTAAAATACCGTCTCCAGAGCATCAGGTACGCCGTCTTGATCTTTGGTATTTTGAACGCGTACACAACTGGGTTTACAGCCGAGTTAGCGTGAGAAAGCAGGATGCCAACATAGAAAGCTTTGCCTGGTACATCATTCGGCCGACCAAAGTAAACAATGCAGTTCATAATGTGGAGAGGGATCCAGGACAGAGCAAACAGAGCCAAGACCAGAGACAGAGATCCCGCCAGCTGTTTCTCTTTCTTCAGGTAGTTCTGAGACTGTTTCTGGGCCCCGTTGCCCGGTTTCTCTCGAAGGTTTCCTCGGATGGTGCAGAAAATGTAGCCGTACAGTACGGTCATCACCAACAGAGGTGCGAGGGTGCAAAGGAAAAAGTTGAAGTAAACCAGATATGACATGGGGATCACGGAAATAAACTGGCAGGTAATAGTAGAGTTGACTGACTTGGAAAATGTTTCATGGTTGTACCATCCAAGCATGGGAGCAAAACTCAGTGGTATAGCAACAAGCCAACATGCTGCTACCACAAGCCAAGAATGTCTCCGTACTACAGTCCTTTTGTACCTGAAAAGAAAAACACAAATTATTAATATAATCCATTAAAAAAATGCACAGTACAATTACAAATTATAAAACCATCATGCAGTCTTTGTAGTGATGGACAGTAAATCAGTGTCTTTTTATAGAGCAAGCCATGCAAAAGGGTCAGAGACAAGGTTGAGATCAAATGGATACAAAGGTAAAGCTTATGATTCAAAGCTATGCTTATTACTTAGCAGCACTGTTTTACTTTTCTCTGCACAATAAACCATCCAGAAAAAGTCTTACCTGAGAGGGATAAACACCCGGAGGAAGCGGTCCACTGCGATAGCCGCGAGAGACAAAACTGAGACAAGGGTCAGCAGGACGACCACGCAGCTGATGAAGAGACAGCCGTGGAATGAAGTCTTCACTCGTCCGTCCACCACCACAGCCAGCGGTATGGCCACGCAGCCGACCATGAAGTCAGCCACGGCCAGACAGACAATGAGGCAGAAGGTGGGCTGCTGAATACTTTTACTGGTCCACAGCGCCAAAATAACCAACATGTTACCGAGACAACAGCTGACAGCGATGAGCACCTCCAACAACGTGTAGATCACTTCTCCCACATCCATTGTGCTTCCTATGATAGGTAATGGTGTCGCGTGTCTGAGCCTGAATATGCTGTGCTGTGCTGTGCTGTGCTGTGCTGTGCTTGTCATTTATCATTCATCTCAGTCTTGTGAAACCTTTGAGGAAGTCCTTGGCCACCCTGCTTTTTTTTTTTTCAAGTTGTGTGATGACACCAAGATACTTTGCCTGCAAGCTATGCATCTGGATTTTTTGCAGGCTTATGTAATTATACTGGTTTGTCATTGTATGGTAGTATTTAACTTTTATTGCTGTGCCATGTCTGACAAAAACATAAATAAATAAAATCAAACTGTAGGCTGTAGCAAGCGATTATACGGATGACAAAAATAAAGTGTTCTCTCAGGAGGAAATGAGACTAATGTCTTGACAACAAATGCGACTGGTTTACAGATAAATACTTGTCAACACTTGTGAAGAGGACATTCTTATCAGCTCACAAAACATATTTAAGTCATCTAAGCTGCACAGACATTTTAAGTTTTGTGATTATTGATAGAAATATGTCACCATGTTAGGTTAACCACAACCACATTCACACTGCAAACATCAAGGCCAACAAGTCACTATAAAGCCATTACTTTCTTACAGCTAGTCAAGACCGAGCTGACTAGGATTGTGCTGCAGTCATCTATCATGCTGCTTTGCCCAGTCAGCTACAGCATATTGTTTATATCAATGTGAAATTTAGTTAGTTAGTTCCAGAGCACGGGACAAAGTCTCTGAGAAATAGCTTTCACTTCTCTCACCCTGATCCTAATCTAAACTCTAAGAATGCTCTCGATTGTTTTCCTCTCACTCACGTGGTGTGTTGTCTTTGTGCTGCTGGTTGTAGTGACGGTGGTGGTACATGTGTCATCTAATAACCCGCAGTTAAGTTACATAAATAGTTTCTTCCAAACATTATATGAACCTAAATTACACTTTTTATTCTTTTTACTCCAAAAAACAAACATTGAGTTTGTTTATATGTCTATAATTTGCAGAGGTCATTTACATTAAGATATTTGCTGCCATTCACTTGTCAAGTAAAATCTTCCACAGTACTACAAAAAAAGGTACAATAAAATGAAAAAGTCATCACAGTTATTAAATACCTGAAATTAATTCTGCTAAAAAAATTAAAAAAAAAATTGTAATAAGATTGTGTTTGCCTTGACTAAATCATCATCAGCATGAATAAAGCCTGAGTATTACTGAGCTGGCATGACAGAGAAAATAAATATGTGCAAGCAAAGCAAGCAATGACTCAAAAATGCACCATATTAAAAATAAAAAACACAGCAAAATATGAAAGTGACGATAGCAGCGTTACCATGAGGAACTAGGTAGTTCTTGCTGAAAATGCATTTTATCAAGCAATTTTATCCCGAACCACACAGGAACCACGAGATCAACCACCATACACACACTGGTTGCTCAAGCTTCAAATATCTTCAAAAGCTATATCTTCAAATATCTAATCGATCACAATTAGTTTGAACACTTTAAAAATTATAATCACATATTTTTTTTAACAAGAGAAGTGGCTCATAGTAAGGCAATATTGTTTTAATCCATAGCATATGCACATTCTGAGAGGCATCCCACTGTTGACTACCGGTATGCCTCTGCTGGCATGGGCTATACCAGTGGTTCCCAAACATTTTCTGCAGGCCCCCCTTTTATAGATAAAAAATATTAAAATATTTTCTTGCTCCCCCCTCAGGCAAGTGCAGAACCATGCATCATTAATATAATATAATAATATAATAGCCTCGCTGGGCCCCCCATTTTATAACTCTGGGCCCCACTTAGGGGTCTAGCCCCCCAGTTTGGGAACCACTGGGCTATACATTTACACTTATACGCAGTAGACCTATTCAATATGGGGTTTAGCCATAATGAGGAAAATTATTGACAGGGAAAATGTAAAGTTGAGAATACTGGGGCTATTACCAGAGTCATACAATGACAAATGTAAACCTTCCAGAGAAATAAAACTGTTACTGACACAATTATTGCAGCAAATGATATGTACTGTAGGCTATAAAGTGCACTTTATCCATTCAGCTCCACTAAATACAACCACAACTCCTATTCTCACAAACCGATATTTAAGTCAGTATATTTAAATCTCCTGACCCTACATAACAGCTGTCTGGTGCTGCTTTCTGCTTGAACTTGTGTTTTTCACAGTGTGAAAGGAGTGCAGCTACTGTAGCATCTTGTTACAACTTTTACTCCGAGGCTTCGGTTGAAAGTCTTTGGAGTAGCTGTGTTTCCCCAGTAAGGGATAAATGCTTGCCAGGCACAGATACTGTAAATAGACTGTGTAGGCTACTGCCCGAGTATTACAGAACAATATATGTTGCTGTTATTTGGGAAAGCATTGCATGTTACATTAGCTAAACAAAATCTAGTAGTCTAGTCTAGTAAAACTAGGATTTAAGGGGCATTATTTTCAAATTACAGTGAAAAAACAAACGGAAGCCAGCTGAAGTCAAGCAAACATCACAAATTCATTAATTAACCTTTAAAATTAGGTTACTTAATAACGTTAAATCAGAACTGACTCACCAGTCTGCATTGATCCATTCACAGCGTCTCTTCATCAGCAGTTGGTTCCTCCAACATTCTCCAGAACTTGAAAACATGGAGACCGTTAAAACGGTTTCCCTCGTGTATTTTACCTTCTACCGTCTCCATGATGAGCTGTAAGCATCCACAACAGGTGAGCTGCTGGCTGACGTCACTCTGGTGCACGTGTGTGCAGGAGTGCAGAGGGGAGGGGCCATGGAGGAACTGATGGTGCCTTCAAATGAAACTTGTTTTCCTCAGACATATTATAAAATTGGCAGGAAAAAACAATATAGGACTTCATATGGACTCATCTCGTAAACACGACCCCATTTGAAGGCACCATGACAGATGGGAGGGGTGATTAAGGGCTGGTGTTATGTATGTAAGGGATAGTGTACAGCGAGCCAGTCATTGTTGTGAAAGAATCCCTGACAGGGCGATGCTGCACCCCGACGCGCAGCGGAGTAGGTGCTCTCAAGTGCAAAATCCCAGCTACCAAAACATACAGAACTGGACTTGCCATAAACTCCAGCTACCAAAACCAACAGAACGTATTTAAGCGCTACCCAAAAGTAGCATCCAAAGGTTCCTCTACAACAAAGGCTCTCTAGCCAACCAAGTCGTCCCAAGACGCACAGCACAAAGAGGCAACCAAACTACAACAAAGCTCACACAAACAAAGGCATGAACTGTAGCGCTTATGTTCCCACAGCTAACAGGGCAAGCTACCAAGATCCACATCAAAGCACAAACATCAACACAACCAATGACAATTCACCACATCCCTCCTGCAACCATTTATTTGCTTACCATATAAACCACTCACTTCCTGAAACAGCTAGCTTCAAGTTCTCACAAATGAAGCCCCTTCAGTGTAACTGGGTCCAACTACCCAGAAACCCTCCAGGCTGTGCAGAACTCTCATAACTGGGTCCTACTACCCCGGCCATTACACACTATTGGTCTAAAGGCCCCAACAGACAGTGTTGCACAGGTCAAATAGTGCACAAAAGAGCGTATGTCTATCAAACTAATGTGGAAGTCCCCCTCTAACTAAACTGCCTATCGCAAACTAATCTACCTCAGTGAACCCTAGTCTTCATGCAGATTAGCGGGAGGCTCTTTAAACACTTAAACCAGTAGCCTCGGTTAGGCCCCCAGCAAGCTGGTTATCCACCTGACAGCTCTGGATGTGTCCCCGAGACAACTGCTCTGACCGCACACCACACAAAAATAACAAACGAAAAAAACAAACCCAAATGGACCACGTTGCTATGCCTACCCAGGGTAAAAGTAACTCACTAGAGGACCCTGTAATCACTGCTGATAGCTCACACCTGCCAACCCATGTCAAAACTGGCTGCACGACCAACAGAACTCCGTCCCACAAAATCACCAGCATGCACAACTCAACAACAAACCAGCACAAATCAGCCACTTGTAAGCCAATACAGCTGCTTACATTGACCAAAAAACAGCAGAACAGCTACTACTTACCACACTCATCCATGTCTCCCAAAAAACCAGATTGCACAACTCAATTACAAAATGAGGAGCACCTGCCTACTAGGCTACAACTGATCTCATTCATGAAACCACAGTCTCTGCCAATCAAGCATTAACAACTAGCAGAACCAACTGCACTACACCAATCTAAACTGGGTCAAACAAGTGAGGACGAGCCCCCATTTGTTACAACCCGGCTCAAAGGTTGCAACAAAAATGAGAGACCAGACGAGTTTTAAAATAGTAAAAGGCATTTATTTGACAAACTAACAATAAATAACTAAATAAACATGGAAAATCAGTAATGTAGGAATGTGTGGGTGTGTGAAAATGTCTCCAGCAAACAAAACCAAAACAGGTGTGCCAGCCAAGGAAGAGAGCAATCCTCCGTGGGAAGGGAGGGAGCTTTTATCCCCACCACAGCCACAGTGTGGCTCATCAACCTGACGACCCTCCACCCTGCAACACAAAGAGGAACTAGCAAAAGGACATGGGACACCTAGTGGAGTGGAGGGGTCGTCACAGTAGTCTACACACAAATTGGTAGGCCTAATCCTGCTTAAGGGTTGTCAAAGATAACATTGTTCAACAGGAAATCCAAAGTGTAGCCTCTATTTTTCTCCACCCAAAACAAAACTGCAGCAATATACAGCAAAGCGGCTCATGTCCATGATCTGTCCATGAACTGTTTATTTTGCACTGCATTGATATTGGGCTATACAATCATAGCCTATATATTCATATAGCAGCCAAAGCTGGCAGTAGGCTATTCCTGAAACAATGTCCAATACAGCATGTCCTATAACTGTAGGCTATAATGAGTGTTTACTAATTAGAAGGAACTATTTCACAATCTAGCAGTGGTGGAGGAAGTATTACAGATCCTTTACTACTAAACTGTAAAAATATTCAAGTCAAGCTCCTGGATTGAGTAAAAGTATGAGTATAATCAGGAAAATGTAGCTACTTAAAGCTTCAGTAGGCAACAATTTTTTGGCATCATTGGGCAAAAATTCCATAATAACCTTTCAGCATATTGTAATTCAAGTGTTCTGAGAGAAAACTACACTTCTGCACCTCCTCATAGCTCTGTTTTCAGGCTTTAAAAAATCTAGCCCGTGACGGGAGACTTTAGCCAATCACAGGTCATTTCAGAGAGAGAGCGTTCCTATTGGCTGTGCACCGGCCATGTGAGCAGTGCTTGATATTTCCTCAACTGATCTCAACATGGCTGCCAGGTCACAAACTTTCTAATTGTACAGCTAAACAGTACACTACAAGATGTTTCTGAAAACATTTGAGGTGAGAAATAGGCATTAACGTAGCAGAATATTGATTCATATTTGATCAGCACTGCCTAGTTTTATAAAAATAACTTTTTTTAATCATATTTGCTCCAATTCTACCCACTGCAGCTTTAAATTATTAAAAGTAAAAGTACTTAATCCAGAAAAGAATGGCCCCTGTGACTGATATACTATTATATATCATTAGATTATTAATACTAATGCATTAATGTGTGAGCAACATTTTACTGTTGTAGCCTATTTGATTGAGTTGGAACAAATTTTTTTAAATTCTATCTAGGACAACATTATTATTTTCATTATGGATTAATCTGCTGATTATTTTGAGCAATTGATTCTCTTAATTTGTAAAAATTAAGAAAATAGTGAGAAAGCAAACCTTAATTTGTAAAGTAACTAAAGCTGTCAGATAAAGTACAAATAGCCTAGCTAAAATTTGTACAGTATTTGAGTAAATTAACTTAGTTACTGTACATTCACTGCAATTTAGACTTATCAGTGCTAAAACATGGCTGCTAGCCTGTCGCTAACACACATTGTTGAATAACTGGAGCAAAGCTGAACTTAAAGATTGTTGTGGCAACTCATGTTAGCTAACATACGTCTACCATTACTATCCGGCAAAAGCCAAAATATTAAGATAAGTTATTTTATTTTTCATATCTAAGTTACTCTTTAAATATCATGTGTGTTGGTAGGTCAATAATGGAAGATGTTACAAGAGGGCAGCGCTTAGCAGCTGAGTTCACCTGAGGAGTAGGAGGAGATGCCAGGTTAATTGCAATTCACACTTCCAGGGATCCAGGTGGGAAGTTATAAACAGGATTCAGACCTGCTGGGTTTTCTTTTGTGTGTGATTTGGTAGACACTACTGCAGGGAAATAGGGCTTGCATCAGCATATAGATAACCTCAGAGATGCTATTGGTATGTATAAGTTTGAGTGATAATGATAATTTGTAAACATGATAGATGCTTATTATTTATCTGTTTAAGAGCTGTGGTGGTGCGCATGTTGCTGGAAATTTATTTGTGGCTGGAAATGTTTGGAAGCGCTGCGCCCTTGTATGTTAAATGCGCAGATAAATGATTTAATTAAATTATTTAATTTATTCGTCTTGAGCAGTGCGGTGTTAATATTTTGTTTAAGGACATTTTTATGGTGTTTAATCAGATGGTTGAGATATAATAGAGTTAGGTAATGATAGTGTGTTTTGTGGAGATAATTATCAGTATAAATTGCATGTATGCTTTTCGGGATAGATTATAGTCTAGATTTATTATTTCTTAGATGTACTGATAATTTACCTGATTTATTTGAGTGTGATTAATAATAATAATGGTAACAATAATACCTATGGGTAAATTACTGTTGATTTTGTTTTGTTTGGAAGTAGTAAAAGTAACAAATGTGAAAGCAGATAAAGGGAAAGGAATTATTTAGGAAATGTTGTTCATAATGACAGTATGGTTTAATTTCTCTCTCTCATTTTCTTTTTTGTTTTCTTTAAAGGTTATCAACCTAACAAACTCCTAACAAACTCCTAACAGCAATCTCCAAAGAAAGTTCAACATCAAAGAAATGATTTGTTTGCATTAACTTTGGACTTTAATGAATGGAAAAGAAAGGAATGAGTTGTCCCATGCGTCCTCTGTGTTATTCTAAGCCATTTTCGGGTTAAGACAGATGTTGAGCAGAAGAAAAGCCCAAAGAACTCGACACAAACCTTTTTTTTTTTTTTTCAAAATATCACTTCAAATATTTAGTTAAATGCCAAACAGTTGAAAGTGGAGCCAGATGCTATAGTAAGCTACAATAAGGATAACAATTAGCCAAATTTTCTTTTTGATTTCCTAAATTTTTTGTCTTGATAGAGTTAAATACAGCTTTTTCTAACCGCTTATTCCCTCTGAGGTGTCATGACACAAACAATGGAAACAATGGAGTGCATGCAGGAAATTGTTTTGCATCATGTAAATCTTCCACCCTGCATTATCATCTATCATTTGCTTATCGGGAAACCTTGTTGCGCGTTATTTCATCAGAATTTCCACCTGTCCAGTAAAGTTGAGCTATTTCCAACACACAGGCTGACTGATGCTAAAAGACTCAGTTTTAAGGAGACCAAACCACAGCTAAAAAGCAAATATTGGTCTGACATCCAGTGGACACACAACTCTAATTGGACGTTCATGTTCTTCTGCAACACATTTGTAGAAGTGGGCCAACAATTTAGTGACATACTTGATCGTATGAGCACTGTTTCTTTGAGTTTGTTTTGGAGTCTTTCTGTCCCCTAATAGTCAAGAATAGATTAATGCGACTTTTAATCCAGTGCACAGAATTTTTTTGTATCAGTTAGATTAAATTTGCAACAGCGCTGTTTAAATATAAATGGGAAAAAACACATTTCATGTATGTGACAAAATAAGAATTGCACCTTGTTTAAAACATGTAATAGTTAAATGTTCAAATTAGCCAACAAAAGAACAAAGGAGAGACACGAAACAAACAAACATAATGTAGAACACCCATCTCATCAGAGCCATTCGCTGCTAGAGGGAGCTGGTCTGTGCATTTAATATTCAGAGCCACTCCCTGATTTATTTTTAATAGCGCTCCATTCAGCTTATTAATTTGAACACTCCGAGGTTGACCGATTAATATCGACACAAACAGAGACAGCATAGCAGCGGAGTCATTATGTCAGAGTGAAATTAATTCTACGTTAAACTGGGGATGCTCTGTGAGGATGTTGAGAATAATATGGTTAATTGGAACCGGTAATAGAAGCTTTACTGTCATGTAATCCCTGTGGCACATGCGCAAGCGGATCCCGGCAAGGCTATAATCAAATTCATTAGTTCTGTTTATAGATAATGATGTGTTGTGTGGTGCAACCGAAGAGAGTCTTCTGTAGAGGAATATCAGTGGAAGAAATGATGATGTATATACGTATATGGTAATCAATGATGTTATATGTCTAATGTCTTTTTTATTTTTCATAGAGGCCTTACAGTATATAGTGCTGAAACCCTATATACTACAAGTCTACAACATGTTTCAATCTGTAGCAATTGCATAGGGTTAGATATCAATAATTGACCATCATTAATTAGTGGTACAAAACAGTGGGCAACATCCGAGTCTGAGAAGTGAAGCCATGCAGAGGTGCCTTAAACTTGAATTCTTTCTAATAGCCAGCAGGGGGCGACTCCTCTGGTTGCAAAAAGAAGTCTGATTGTATAGAAGTCTATGAGAAAATGACCCTACTTCTCACTTAATTTATTACCTCAGTAAACATTGTAAACATGAGTTTATGGTCTCAATTGCTATCAAGTCTTCTTCAATACAGCATGATGTTCATTTAGTAAATTATGGTCCCATTTAGAGTCAAATAGACCATAAAGCAGGGTATGCTTTAGGGCGTGGCTACCTTGTGATTTACAGGTCGCTACCACGGTGTTGGCCAGTCTGGGAATGGTCCGTGTTTTCATCTTTCACCCTTTCACAGTGTGTTTTCAGTTCATGAAAGCTAATTGTAACATTTTGGTCTCCTAAAACGGTCTTATTCAACGTTTGGTTGTACTTAGCTCCACCCTCTCGTGTCACCTCTATAGCTACAAAAAAACAAGATGGCGACGGGAAAAAACAAGATGGCGACGGCCAAAATGCCAAACTCGAGGGTTCAAAATGGCAGCCCACAAACCAATGGGTGATGTCATGGTGACTACGTCCACTTCTTATATACAGTCCAAGGCCTATTAAAAGAGGCTGGGTCACGCGTCGTCAAC
This sequence comes from Sebastolobus alascanus, assembly GCA_916701645.2. Taxonomy (NCBI): domain Eukaryota; kingdom Metazoa; phylum Chordata; class Actinopteri; order Perciformes; family Sebastidae; genus Sebastolobus; species Sebastolobus alascanus. The sequence goes on from CAKAOJ020000326.1 coordinate 497,891, forward strand.
GTGTCATATCTTTGGGTTACAACACATGCGCAGTAAAATCTGGTCAGCACTCGCCGAAATTGAGCCAATCGCAACGCACGACCGCAGCTCCAGTTACACTGCGCATGTGTCATACCCCATACCCCAAGCCCTGTGTCCGCCCGTGTCCCAGCCTCTTTCCATAGGCCTTGATAAAGTCTATGGCACAAAAGAATGTAACGTCTCAGTCATGTTACATTCATTGTTATATAATAACCACACTACTACAAGGGAAACCTTTTACATTACTGGATCGATCCAAGTGAGAGAAGAAATGGTGCATTATAATGGTGCTCTAGAGTGCTCAACCAATATGTTTGATACATACTGCCGTATTTTTTTACATTTAAAGTTATTGCTTCTCCGGATTAGAAGTGATAATGCAGGTCGACTCCCACTTGAGCTAATGAAGGCATGTGGGATGACAGAGGCCTAATAAAAGTGATTCAGTGTCAGCTCATGAACACTTTAATGCTTAGACCAGAGCCTGAGATCATATCGGCAATGTGGTGAAACAACATCCTGAGTCATCCCTTTCTTTGAAAAAAAAAAAAAAATGAGAGTGATCAGACTGAATATATTTACAGGCAGACATTGAATTTGCTTCCTTAAGCAACTAAAGACCATCTCATTGATTGCTTGCTCAGTGATTATTGCTGCCAAAGTCTTCTCATTCTCTGACAGACAATTAGATTAAGTTTTTATAAGTAATTAAATTTTTGGATCACATTCCTACCTGCAGTTTACCCTGCAGAGTCCAAGTTATAGAAAAGGTTGGAGAGAGAAAATGCACCATGAAATTAAATGCAAGACTGTGACAGTGACTCTACATTTTTTAATAACATTTATTAAAGAAGCACCACTTAAATGTGTACATCAAAACATCTAACTGCTCCTACATGACAAAAAAAGCAAAGGTTTTTGCAGCATTTGTTACTGCATTGAAATATGATTTTACTAATGTTACTAGATGGAATAAATGATGAATTGGATCTCAACCACCATAATAACTCCCATGTCTCTCTCTTATTGATGTTGCACGATTAAAGTGGAACGTGAGTGTCCATTTTAGGGCATCCTTAAGACAGGAAGAGACCTAAGTCATACTAGAGATGATGAATTCTAACAATAATCGACCCACATTACAAAGAGCTGGATCCAACATTCACCACAGCAATAAAGTAGTTGTAGCCTACAATGGGTTTGCATTAAGGCCTTTTATTGGTGTGATTTAATATGCAGCTTTTAAAGAGGTGGTTTGATATTTTGCAAAATACGCTCTTTTTCTTGACGAGAGTTAGATGAGAAGATAAATATATGTCTATTGTTACAGCCAGCAGCCGGTTATCTTAGCTTAGCTTAAAGACTGGATGCAGGGGGAAACATCCAGCCTGACTCTGTCCAACGGTGCAGCCCAATCTCACCAAATATGAATGACACAGTAATTTGTAAGTAATTTCACGTGCAATAACAACGCCATTGTTGCTTTTTGTGTGTCATTTGTACGCCATGCAGTCTGTACTGACTGGATATGCTACGCTCAGAGCTAGTGACCGAGAATGAAAAGTGAGAGAGAGTGCTTATGGTTGGTGAGAGGGGAGGTGGATGGGTCCAACAAACACAGTGCTTTCAACCAGGTACCTGGTGTTTGTGTCCCAAAGTGTTGTTGAGTTATTTTGATGTTGCGTTTGTGACATTTGTGACATGTTTTACGTACATATTTTACTTAGTTTACATAGTCGTTTCCTTGACGTTTTTTCTAAACCTAACTAAGTGGTATTTTTGCCTTAACCTAACCGTTACCATTCCAGGGTAGCAAAGTGGCGTTAAATGACACGCCAAAAGCTGTTTCACGTCAAGCCTGTGGCGTATAAATGACATGCGGAATGTCCTTACAATGTTGTGCTATTTATACTCCTTTCATGAGATTGGGTTGAAAAATCTGCAGCTACCAGCACCTTTAAAGCTCCCTAATTAACAAGTTATATCTCAAGTTTATCCGAACAAAAACAGGAGTTTCAAAATGACAAGTTGTGGTTTTATGAGGGGTTATGTACCAGACTATTATGTGTCCGGGGGCAGTCACTTCCTTGAGCCTTATCTTCACCGTGAGATTGACTTGATGCCAAATTTTTCAGCATACTGGACACTGGATTTTTGAGATTTAAAAAAAGTCAGACTATATATTGGCTGCTATTAATTTTCTTAAGATAACTATGAGTTACAAACAAACATTTTTGACACGGATCCCTTGAGTGTGGTCAATAACGAATTGTGACGAGGATGTGCAATTCTGGCATTTTACAGTTGAAAAACTCGTCAGTGCTGTCAGATTTACAAGCTATGTAACTATGACTAACTATGACTCTATTTCTCAAGCATATCTTTGCCATTGGGCTTTTATCTACTCACTTACATGCTGATATGGTTGAATTTGTAATAAGATATAATCAGCTCTCTCAATCTTCAGTTGCGAGCTTATAAACATCCTTGCCTGCATCCTCCCAGTTTCCATGTAAAGACCACAGCTCCTCACACACACACACACACACACACACACACACACACACACTTAATGTGAGCAAAACTATTGCTGCAGAAAGCAAAGTCCCTCCCCTTGAATTTATGACCCGTTTTTACAGACTATAGTGAGAGAGTGACTAAGAGAGAGAACGAGTCAGGTTGTAGAAGAGTATGCACTGGTATCCAGTCCTGTGCAAAGCTTGAGCAACATGCTAAGGATTAATCATTTAACATCCCTTCAGGAGCACTCATTGTGTAAATGTGGCAAAGAGAAAAAAATACTTATTTCTGCTAGATAACATACAAAATGGAAGATGTTTTTGCTGAAGCAAAACCCAAAGTGGAGGCAAGAAGTTTCAACAGCCAATTTTGATTTTTTTCCAATCTGGGTAAAAGGTAAGCAAGATCTGTGAATAGTAAAAATGTCTTCTACTCCTGGTATCAAGCGTCGGGAGCATGTGGACATGATGTACATCTCCATAGAGACAGCTATTGCCCTGGCCTCTGTGGTGGGGAATGTGCTGGTGGTGCTGGCTGTGTGTGTTAACCGGGCTCTCCGCAACACCACCTTCTGCTTCATCGTGTCTCTGGCTGTGGCTGATATCGCTGTGGGGGTTTTGGTCATCCCTCTGGCTATTATCATTAGTCTGGGATTTAACACTCAGTTCTACACCTGCCTCTTCCTGTCCTGCCTGCTGCTGATCATCACCCAGAGCTCCATCCTCTCCCTGCTGGCTATCGCCATCGACCGGTATCTGCGTGTCAAGATTCCCACCAGGTGAGGAACTGTTGGAAAACCAATTGGTTATACTTTCACTTGAACGGTGTAATTTGGTTTTCTCAGGATGTAGAAAGACTGACAGAAAGGATTAGTTTGGTTAAGATTGTGTTGGATGATGAATGTTCTGATGATTGTTTAGAAAAGTATTACAGTATCACTATACTGTAGTTATTGACAGTCAGTTTACGGTAAGATCAATAAAATGTTCATAACTAAGAGCAATAGGAAGCGGGTGTCAGCATCATCCCTGACTGGTTATCATTGCCTGTTCCAGTCCTTGCAGCTTTCTTGATAAAAATAGACTCTGAATATGTTAACACAGTTGTAAGACAAAAACACGGACAACTCCAAGACCGGACAACGCAGTGGTAGTAACCTGTCAATCACAAGGTAGCCACGTCCTAAAGCATACCCTGCTTTATGGTCTAATTGACTCTAAATGGGACCAAAATTTACTTAATGAACATCATGCTGTATTGAAGAAGACTTGAAACTAGCGATTGAGACCATAAACTCATGTTTACTATGTTTACTGAGGTAATAAATCAAGAGAGAAGTAGGGTCATTTTCTCACAGACTTCTATACAATCAGACTTCTTTCTGCAACCAGAGGAGTCGCCCCCTGCTGGCTATTAGAAAGAATGCAAGTTTAAGACACTTCAGCATTGGCTTCACTTTTCAGACCCCGGAGTTGCCCACTGCTCCGTATTCCGAACAAAGACGGCAAAATGTATTGCTCCCAACCTTGGCAAAGGCAGCGCAGACCAGATCCACTCCTCCGTTCTTACCTTTCACATTAAAAGCCCTAGATATATAATGTTCAGAGACGAGAATTTCGCATTTTCGTGTCGTTTATTCGTCACACCCCGCTGTGTAAAAGCCTTTATCATGATAGCCCTCTGGCAAATGCAGACATAAAGTAATGCTTTTCAAAATGTACACACTCAATGGGAAAAATAAGAAAACTACTTCAACTTAGGTTTCATTTAAAACATGCCACATTTATTTTTATGTAACATGTTCAAACAAAACTGAAAAATTCATCCTACTTTAACAGACTTGGATGATGCTGTCAATCCTGAAAAAAGGCACAAACAGGGCAAATTTGACCTATTTCACAGGTTGCAAAACAATGTAATCTCATGTCCACAAGGATCATGTGAAACCATGTGCAGACATATTTGCTTTTGCACTTTGTCAACGGTTCGCGTCACATGCGCATACGTGTCATCTTATTGGCCTGTCATACCGGAGGAAATGTTCATTTCTGGCCGATACTGATATCTCATTTTAAAGCCTTATCTGCCGATGATGTGCAAATAACATCACGCATCCCTTGTTATTGACATAAGTGCTATTCATTCACAAGCCTGATTTAACTAGAATTCAGTTGATACTGCATTACATGGCATGTATCTCTTCCCATACAAGTTAAATCAAGGCAAGTAACTTTTATTTATATTACCCAAAATTGTCTCGAATTGCTTTCAGAACCAACATATTGGTCACTGAATTGAATTCCTTCCTTAAACGGCAAAACCCCTTAATTAAGTTGCCCCAAGAATATTTTAGAAGAACAAATTAGTAGTAATAGCCTCTTATTGATTTTGATTGATTGATTTTAGCATCAGAGAGCGAAATGTGTGCATTTAGCTTCAGAGAGTCAATCAAGAGAAGGTGGTTCTCAGTTTTGACGTCTGACATGGCACCATACATCGTTGTCTGGTTTGATGCAAATCAATGGGCTGGACATCAAAAGCTTTTAAGCAAATGAAAATGTCCCTCTCTGCCTAAATAACTAACATAGCCGCAGTTTGTTCAGGGATTTTGGCAGTTGCCCATATATACTACTTTTTGTTCATCAGTTGGATCCTGATGTCAAAAGCTGGCACTTCAGAAAAAATGCTTCTAAACAATAATCTATGGACTGGCATTTGTTCAAAAAAATGCTCATCCATCAGTACAGTATGCATTTAAGTTATTAAAAAACCTGTCTTCATTTGTTTTCCTATAACCTCTGTTCAGGTACAGCACCATCGTGACCCAGAGGAGGGCATATGTGGCAGTTTGTCTGTGTTGGATCCTCTCTTTCCTCACTGGATTGGTTCCGATGATTGGATGGAATAAACGCGACGTTCAAGCAAACCTCAGCAGCTCCAGCAACATTGTCTGTCACTTCACGGCTGTCATGAGGATGGACTACATGGTGTACTTCAATTTCTTCGGCTGGGTGGTGGTTCCACTGTCCGTAATGATCGCTCTGTATGCAGAGCTCTTCAGGGTGATCCGGCGACAGCTTAACCGGCGTGCTGAAGCCACCTGTGACGGAGACAGGTACTATCGGAAGGAGCTGAAGCTGGCCAAATCGCTGGCCTTGGTGGTCTTCCTCTTCGCAGTGTGCTGGCTGCCGATACACATCATGAACTGCATTGACTTCTTCTGCCCAAAGTGTTCCATACCCAAGTTTGCCATGTATGTAGGAATCTTCATGTCCCATGTGAACTCAGCACTCAACCCATTGGTTTATGCATTCAGGATAAAGCCGTTCCGGGTCACGCTGATCCAGATCGCTCGACGCTGCGTGCCATGTAGACCCACGGAGCCCACCCCGTGCCCCACCAGCACACCAGCCCTGACGGAGAAAGTGGATGTAAAAATGTAACAAGGACTGCAGTAGGCTACCACTGTGAACATGGTGTACAGTGAGACGGTGCACCGATGACACTCATTGGATTATGTGATATCTGGAATATCAACCCATTAACGAACACAAAAGCAAAGCACTTCATTGAGTCGTTGGACAAGTTCATCTCTGATCCATTCTTACTTCTTTGACACAGTTAGATTTTAGGAAAATGCAATCAAGAGAAAAATAATATCAACTTTCAATATTTTGTTTTCACTTGAGGCTTCCTTAATTGATTCATATTGAATTATAATACATATGTCAACATAATAAGTGATGCAACAAACATTTCATGTTCAAAAGGCTTGTTGGTAAATTCACCAGAATAAACATTCATAGCTTCTTCATTTAATATGCTAATGTTACAGTTCGTATTTCACATTTACAACAATTTAAATACATTTTAAATAAGACTAAGAGTCTACAGCCATGCTAGCAGCTCTGTGAGGCTGTATTTAGGCACAGCGGTGCTTTGAGCTAAACGCTAACATGCTCACAATGACAATGCTAACATGCTGATGCAGCCCGGTCGCACGAAAAGGCATATGAATATTGCGCAATGCAAAAGCGTGAAATAGGAATACCGTTCTTGCTTTTGTCGCGTCAACGCCATGTAGTCTGTACTGACTGCAATGTAAATGCATCCGTGTGAATATGCTACGGTCAGAGCTAGTGATAAAGTGAGAGAGACTGGTTATGGTGGATGGGAGGGGATGTGGCTGGGTCCAACAAACACAGGACTTTCAACCAGGAGACCGGTGTTTTGTTTTTTAGTGACGCGTTTTCCATACTTATGTTATGTTGTTTTCGTATGTATTTTACTTAGTTTACATAGTTATTTTAAGGCTAACCGTGGCGTTTTTCCTAAACCTAAGTGAGCGGTTTTGTCGCCCCCTGCTGGTACAGCACCTTCATAAACGCACGTGATATTAACGCCTCTGCGAGGCAAAACGTGACACTGACACGCTATCCTCTGGTGGGCAGGTAGGTCTATTACAGGCTTCGGCGTGATACCGGGTTGGCTGATGCTAAGCTAAGCAGGTATAATGTTAACTGTCTTAGTTTAGCATGTTAGCATGCTAACATTGGATAATTAGCACTAAACAACATTAGTTTTGCAAGTAACTTATCATTACCCAAAGTAATAAAAATATTAAAATGTCAAAAGATCAACAAAGTAATTGCAGTTCATCATGAGGGGAACAGGAAGGTCTGTATCACATTTCATGGCAACCCATCATGGAGATGATGAGATAAGTGAAAACTTTAACCTGCTGGTGGCGCTAGAAAAGTCAGGAGATCACAAAAGTCATTAGGATTCATCCCATGGGCGCCATAAATGTCTGTACAAAATGTCATGGCAATCCATCACACAGGGGTTGAGATATTTTAATCATGACCAAAGTGGTGGACCAACAGACTGACCAACATTGCCCTATAGAGTCATACTGCTAGCATGGATAAAATTCTGATTAATTTGCAAATGCTTACATTGGATATTTGAGTTATCACATGAACGAAAGCAGAATAGTCAGAATGGGAAGATTTTGGGGGCATACTGTAGGTATCAATAGAGAGTACAGTGTCTTCTGAAATTTTATGTTTCACAGAAAACCCTTCAATATACAGAGAAGTGAAAAGGCCCCCGCCTGTCTGGAATGCAAATGAACAATAAAGTCACTAAACCAAATGGAACACAACTCTGGCAGCATTAAAGCACCCCAGCCATTAGTCTTTATCACAGGATGCAGGCATCTCTTCAGCTAATTCAGCTACTTTCAGCCATATCTCAGTAGCGGTGGCAGGCCTTTGAGTGAATTACCCAGAGAGCATTATGCTGAAGTGATTTATTCCAACTCTAATGCTAAAGCTTCTGCTAAAGCTGCGTCAGTTCTGCTTTGTCATCAGTTTGACTTCTGCCTGGTTTCTGTCCATGTCACACTACTTCCACTCACAGAACTTAATGCATAAGATAAAAAAAGGTCTAATCTGGTTTAGAATATGCATGTGTAAATGTTTTTCTTATTTGATATGTGGGTTTGGTGTGGCTATTGCAGAGAGGCCCACAGGGATATTTATTGTTCTCGTATTTATGCATATTCACCGGTCAGAAATGCTATGCTCACCTGAGACTTGTACGGTTGAATAGTTTCACACACGAACATGCTGTCGTCATATCAATACGTATTTTACCATCTGTCGCCTTCATCCTTGATGAGGGATTTGAAACTGCTGAGTGTGGTCTAATCCCCTGCCCTCGTCTTAGTGAGGGAGGTGCTGCACATCCAACCTGGCATTCACCGCCTTCGCACAACACTCTCCCGTGGCTCTGGTGGCCCGCCGAATGCTGACGGGGCACAAGCATGGTGTAGGTGTGGAGACAAAAAGTCTCAATTTTGTGTGAGCATCTTATCTTCTACCTACACTAATCTTCTTTGAGGTAAGACCCTTCACATTCATCCCAAAACAGCTGCAAAGATTACAAAGATTTGTGAAGATCCATAGGAGATACTATCTGTATTTGAAAAGCAATTCAAATACTTTTATCATTTTAATATTCTCAGACAACTGAGGAAATTTGCAGCACCAATCCACTATAAAATGGCTGACAGTGACGTGGCAGAGGGTGGCCAAGACCTGGAGGCTCCCGAGGAAGATCTGGAAGACGAACGGGCAGCTTTGATGCACTTTGGTAAATACCACGAAGCCCGGCGTAGGCTACCTTGGGAGCAGTGGACCTTCAAAGAAAAGGCAAACTTTTACATTGACCGCATCTTCCTCGGGGTCTTGGTCATTTTTTTTCTCATGTTACTGGGAGAATGTGGCTTTAAAATGTGGTACTTGACAAACGTGAAGAAGATTGTAGAGTTTGTGTCAGATTCGGTGGTCTTTCTGTTCGACTTGCTCTTCGCCCAGCAGAGACAAGAGGAGTTGTTTGAATTGTAGGTTGTCAATAGAGGCTGACCACATGATTGTATTAGCACTTTTTGGTGTTTTCTACATTGTGGTTTTACAAATGCCCTGCAAAGAATTATCCATCTAGAGATACAGCAATGTATTCATGATTTCTGAACTATATTTTTGATGGTGAATTAATGGAAATAAATAATGTATGCAATCAACTGAATCATTGTTCTGTCATACAGTATACTGCACACGGCATATCCACCTACTGATTATTGTCCTTCTGTTGTGTATTAATATCCTAGTTAAGATGTTCTGTCCAGGCTGATCACATAGCAACATGCACTGTAAAATGTTCAATCAGTATAAATCTTTAAAAATCTTTAAAATGTCATTTAATTTTAAAAGTGGTATCAGACACAATTTAAGGGGGAATATCAGGTTTCAAGGGATTAACTTAAACTCTCTCTACACATTTTTTGGATACAGTTGTACTATACTTAAGTATTTCCATTGTATGCTACTTTAAACTCTTTTTTAGAGGGACATATTGTAGTTTTTGCACCATTACATTTCTGTTGACACCTATAGTTACCAGTTACTTTGAAGGTTATGATTTTACAATCAAATGATAATCACCTTATAAATTATGCATTGTTATAGATTAACCTACTCCTATCCATTTTGACCAGCTACAACATCAAAATGCTACAGATACAGAAATGCATCAATAATATTAATCCAACAATATAATATAACATTCTGAAAGGGACCATTATGCTGCCTAAAGAGTTATTCTGATACTTATGGTACATTTTACTGGGAACACTTTTCCAGTATTTTTACCTTTAAATCAGTATTTTCAGACTGAAGTGTTGCTACTTTTACTTAGTAAAATATACTTCTGCCACCGCTGTAACAGATGCAATCCACAGTTTCTAACATTTCAGAGATAATTCTTTTTTTTTTTTTTAGATTGTACTGTAAATATCAAAGAATTGATGAATAGATGAACTGTTGACATGCTGTAAATTTACACCATTTCACAAGCTGTCAGGTTGCCTCACATTAATAACAAATAGCCTACAGAGTGCTGATTAAATGGAAATGTTCAATCAAGAAAGTATGAAGAAAGGTAGGGAGGAGAAAAGGTGAGAAGAAAAGAAATGCAAAATGAATTAGATATACTCTCACATACTTGCAGTGTTGGAATGTAACTAAGTACATTTACTCAAGTACTGTAATTAAGTGCAAATTTCAGGTACTTGTACTTTACGTTTACTTACTTTAAAAATGAAGATGCATACAAAACATATGAAGAGCTTATAAATTTAAAACTACCCAACAGTATATACAAGTACAGCTGAAATGACAGAAACGATTTGATGGTTCTAGCTTCTCAAATGTGAGGATTCACTTTTACTTTTATTTTTTATTGAAAATACTCCTGAAGTTTTGGTTATTTCTTTCAGCCAAGTTTTTTTCAAATTGAGTATTTTCACTTCTAATACTTTAAGTGCATTTTCCTCATTATACATAGTATTACTTATTTCAATGCAGGGCTTTTAATTTTAACAGAGTTTTTTTACAGTGTGGTATTAGTACTTAAGTAAAGAATCTAAATACTTGCGTATGGGGCTGTGTAGCCGCAGACCGGTCAGGATGCCCGTGCTGTCATAATGTTATGGCTGATCGGTGTATGTGTGTATGTGTATGTATGTATATGTATGTATGTATGTATATATATATACATATATATATATGTATATATATATATATATATATATATATATATATATTATGGCAAGCCGTTTAGGAAATTATTATATATATAATGTGAAATCCTGAGAATATTGAATGAACTCTGAATATATTGAATGAACCCTGAATATATTGAATGAACTCTGAATATATGGAATGAAATCCTGAGAATATTGAATGAACTCTGAATATATGGAATGAAATCCTGAGAATATTGAATGAACTCTGAATATATTGAATGAACTCTGAATATATGGAATGAAATCCTGAGAATATTGAATGAACTCTGAATATATTGAATGAAATCCTGAGAATATTGAATGAAATCCTGAGAATATTGAATGAACTCTGAATATATTGAATGAACTCTGAATATATTGAATGAATCCTGAATATATTGAAGGAACTCTGAATATATTGAATGAACTCTGAATATATTGAATGAATCCTGAATATATTGAATGAACTCTGAATATATGGAACGAAGTCTGAATATATTGAATGAAGTCTGAATATATTGAATGAACTCTGAATATATTGACCGAACTCTGAATATATTGAACGAACTCTGAATATATTGAATGAACTCTGAATATATTGAATGAACTCTGAATATATTGAATGAAATCTAACGTCATAAAGGCCCTGCTGCCATCTTGGTTTTAGGGTCATTATCCGTACAGATCTTGGTGCTGCTAGACGTGTGTGTGTCACTATGAGCGAGTCAGCACGAAATCTAGTATCAGCCATCCTCAGTAATGAGGAGATAATTAACACTCTGGTGAATGTATGTACCACGGACCAAAACAATACTGATAAACATATTGAATACCGTTCTACAGATTAAGAGTTTATTCACTTTTTCGTCGTGGAAGAGTAATGCAGAACTGAACTAGTTCACTAAAGTTGGAAAGATATTGATAGTTTTGAACTTCCTGGATCAATAACTCACAAACGAAATGTTGTTTAAACACCAACGAGGGCTCTTTCTAACCGTAGTAAGGTAGACAACGAGCTACAACCTTATTTAGATCAAAACGAGCTGGAGACATAACATTGGTCCCTATCATGGTCTCTATGCGCGGCCGGCTGTAAGACGAGTGGTCAGGGACCGTCCACAAAGTGCATTGAATATTTTTCCCATTATAAATTCACCAAAAGCACATTTTTCCAAAATAAGCGTTGTAGTATAACCAGGAAGAGACCATCGATGATGTGTGAAGTGATTTTGGTATCAACACTGTATAATAGTGAAGTTATTGAATATTTTTGTAGCAACTCTTTTCGGCGTTGCACTTTGTAGACGGTCCCTGAGCACTCTCTCACAGCCGGTCGCACATAGAGACCACGGATGAAAAAGTGAATAAACTCTTCATCTGTAGAACGGTATTCAATATGTTTACCAGTATTATTTTGGTCTGTGGTACATACATTCAC